>OU342738.1:217996596-218541596 GCA_910589765.1 Avena atlantica
TCCGACCCAAAAACCCTAAAACATCAAGAAGAAATCCACGAAAACCTTTGTTGCGCCGCCGCCACCGAAGGGGAGATTCAGGGGACAGAAAGTCTCTATTCCGGCACCCTGCCGGGACAGGGAAGTGCCCCCGGAGCCATCTCCATCGATCTCCATCGCCATCTTCATCACCATTGCTGATTCCCATGATGAGGAGTGAGTAGTTCTTCCTCGAGGCTAAGAGCTCTACCGGTAGCTATGTGTTCATCTCTCTCTCATGATCTTGTGGTCATGAGCTTTGTAATCAAGTAGATCTACCTTGCTACTCAAGTGCTTCATTAGATCTCTGCTCTCCCCATGTGTGTGAAAGTGACAGCGTGCGCGCCATGGCGGCACTTAGGCTTGAGTCTACATAAATACTCTTTGTGCTTTAATAGATCTATGATTTTCCCCACGTGTGTGAAAGTGACAGCGGGCATACCGTGTGTGGCACTTTGGCTAGATTGAATATTTGTTATGCGTTATATCTGTAGTTGGATGTCTCTATGAAATTGTGGTGTTTGTTGGAACCATCTAGCGCTCAAGGTGACAGTGTGGGGTTATCTAGATTGGGGAAGGCAGACTTTGAGGTGCGTTGTTATAGCCCTACCATGGATTAGAGTGTCCAACCGGAGAGTAGTTAAGAGTAGTATCATGAAGAGAGGATATTTATATGAGAGAGTGTTCACTAGTGAAAGTATGATCCCTAGGCCTTGTTTCTAAGCATTGAAACACCGTTTGCTACTAGATCTGTTGCATGTTCGCTTGCTTTAGTCTTTACCTCACCATCAATCTCCATCAAAGTCTTTCCTGGCACCATTACCCCACATCAACAACAAGTCAGAAGCTCTTTTCTGGCACCGTTACCACTTGTATTTCACTATCTCTTCCCCGAACTAGTGCACCTATACACGTGACAAGTGTATTGGGTGTGTTGGGGACACAAGAGACTTCTTGTATCTTGATTGCAGGATTGCTTGAGAGGGAATACCTTTGACCAGTTCCTCCCCGAGTTCGATAAACCTTGGGTAATCCACTTAAGGGAATCTTGCTGTTGTTCTACAAACCTCTGCACTTGGAGTCCCAACAACTGTCTACGAGAATAGAAGTGCGTAGACATCAGGCTTCTTATAGGCGAAGAGGCGAGGCAGGGGTGCCCCGGGGGCCCACACCCTGCCAGGTGCGGGCCAGGCTTGGCCTCGCCCGGGGGGTCTGTGGCCACCCCGTGGCGCTTCTCCGTATCGTCTTCTGGATTTGTGACGCCCACGGTAAAATATTGACTTTGGCTTTTGTCCTGTCCAATTCCAAGAATATTGATATTCTGCTTTTCTGGAACCAAAAATAGAAGAAAACAGGCAACTGGCACTGTGGCAACTTGTTAATAGGTTAGTTCCATAAAAGACATAAAAACACCTCAAAGTGTAGACAAAGCAAAGCAAAGTAGATACTAAACAAGCATGGAACATCAAAAATTATAGATACGTTTCTGACGTATCAAGCATCCCCAAGCTTAACTCATGCTTGTCCTCGAGTAGGTAAGTGACAAAAAGAATAAATTTTGAGGTGACATGCACCATAAAAGCCAAGATCAAACCATTTACAAGCATTGAAAGCTGGGATCAAAGAACTCTAGACATGTGCATGAAAAATGGAGTTCTAACAATAAGACAAAGTAACTATGCATGCAACATGAAAGGCTACAAACAAACATCATGAATAACATGCATTGAAAAACGTTTGTTTGTTTCACATACAAAAAACATGGCATAGTGGCAATCGGCTTGTCCCTCATAGAGTAGCAAATAGACGCATAGGACACCTTCAAAGTTCAAAAGGGTGACTAGAAACAAGTAGCACAAGAACAAGTAATATCACAATATGCATCAATCAATAAGTTTTGGGACACTGCACATTGAATGGCAACTATGCTCTCTTAATGGTGCCTAAATATAGAAGGTGGAGACTCAATAGTAGTTGAAGAAAGGCTCTTCATAAAGGGAAGCAAGGATTTCAAGTTTCAAAAAGAGCTTCCAAAAATTATGGCACTTGTTAGCTTTCAGCCCTCATTGCCCCTATCATAAGAATCTTGAAGTGATTAAGGTTAAAGTGAACTAACTATGGAGTATATGCTTGAAAAGGTATAAGTTGGCAATATCAAGTCCCTTGAATACGAGGGCCACACCTCATGCTACTCAACTTCAGTCACCTGTAAGTTCTTGTCATTATAAGTACATGTGTATCATAGAGAACCGCCAACGGGGTACCCCTTGCACATGGTACAGGAGTTATCCCATAACCAATATGACAAGGCAAGCAGACAATGAGCATCTTAGCGATCTTTTTATTTACTATGTGCATAGATTTTTATTGAGGATGCTTCATAGATAGATCACTATGGTGATGCTGCAAGTTTCCACCATGATTAGGCATGGCTTAGGCTAGCGGCCCAGGCGTTTCTCTAACACAAAATACATACTCCATGGACTTACAAGCTCCCTCTTTATTTCACACCGGTGACATCCATATACAAAAGAGCATGATATCAACTGAGTACAAAGTACAAGTGCAATGTTGAAAACGTTCCCCATGACAGCACGGGTTCTACTAATTCCAACGTATAAGTGCAAGCATATACAACACAGATGACACAATGGTCAAGTTTATTAGGGGCAAAGAATGTAAAGTGTGCCATCAAGTTTGTGAGGGCTTTAATCACTATTTTTTCACATAATAAAATAGTTTTTAATTGAAAGATAGCTGAAAATAAGAATATACTTGGAATGGTGTAACACACCATGCATAGGAGTTTATAGTGGACACTTTGGAATAACTTGGTTTCTTGTGAGTTGTAAGCATGAGTAGAGCTTACTCATACAAGTGGAGGCTAGCAAAAGACTGGGAGCAACCAACTAAGAGAGCAATAATGGCCATAATCATGTAGAGCGACAAATCATTACTAATCAAAGCATAGAGTGGTACTACAAGTCAAGTACTAAATGATCATAGAGGCTATGGTGACTTGTCATAGTCATAACATGGTGTGAGCATGTGCCAAGTCAACCCAAACAAAGCATCAAAGGAGAATACCACAGTACTATGCTTTTGCAAGCTAAAACAACGCATAATTTCTTCAAGGCACACTAAGCAATCCCAATTGTTTGGAACAATACATGCTACAACAATAATCACTAAGCATATGGTAAAAACAACACCTAGCATGTCATGCTAAAGTCTGAGTCACAGTCAATGCAAGCTCCTCTTGCACTTTCAAGCAGGAACTTCCAACTCCTTTCCAACACCAATCAACTTATTTGAAACAACACAGCAAGAACGGGGGTACAAACTACTTTATTCAATAAAAAAACTAAACAAAGCAAACGAAAACTAAGACGCTCCAAGAACAACACAACTGTGCATGAAACAATAAAAACGAAGTATCTAGACATACCTGAGCTTTTTATTGATGAAGAAGGGGATGCCTTGGGCATCCCCAAGATTTGACGCTTGTACCTCCTTGATATTTCTTGGGGTGACACCATGGTGGCATCCCCAAGATTGAGCGTTTGTCCATTCTTCATTTCATTTCATCATTCTCTCTCTACACCTGAAATTTTTCTTTCATACAAAACTTCACACAATCTTCATTAGCAACATTAGTGTATTCAAAAGATAATAGACCTTTAGGCAAAGCTTTGGAACATCAAGACTTTTCACTAAAAACACAAGCTACTGTAGCAACTCCTTCAAAAAGCTCAATTCCCCAAAAGAGAACTCAAAAAGGAATCAATAAGAAGCAAATGCAAATAATGGCAGAAAACTGTCAAAACAGACCAGCAGGTAAAAACAGATTTTTTCGGAAATCTTCTGTTGCTCAAATGAAAAAGTGTTAAACTAATGCAATTTATCTAACATATTGGGGGATGTATTCATAAAGTTTCATCTCAATCCGAGTTACAGAGACTCCTCACGAATTTTTATGGTGGAGGACAGAAATCTGTTTCGGGACAGCAACTCCCTAAATCTTACTTCCCTCTCATTAGAGGTCGTTCTTGGCACAAAAAGCAAACAAAAAGGATAAGGAGAGGTCATTACTGAAGTAATAATTTCCAAGACTCAAGGAAATTCTTGGGTTATCTCCCAACAAGTACTTTTCTTTAACGCCTTTAAGTTAGGCACAAGAAGCAAGAAGAATCAAGTATTTTCAAATGATGAAGCATTAACATCAAACCTTGCTTTCAAAGGAGGAGCAAAAAGCAACTTCCCTCTCCTCATAGGGAAGTGTTCAATACCTTTCTTGAATGGAAAATGATATTTAATGGTGCCTTCTTTCATATCAACGATGGCACCAACGGTTCTAAGAAAAGGTCTTCCCAAAGTAATAGGACAAGAAGCATTGTATTAAACATCCAAAACATAGTAATCAACAGGGACATAAGCATTGTTAACCATAATGAGAAAATCATTAATACTCCCCATGAGTTTCTTTTTAGCATTATCATTGAGTGGGACATCCAAATAACAATCTTCCAAAGGTGGCAAATTGAGCATTTCATAAATCTTTCTAGGCATAATAGAGACACTAGAACCAAGAACACATGAAGCTTTGAGATCAAAGTCATTCACTTGCATATTAATAATGGGTTCCCAACTATCTTCTACTTTCCTAGGAATAGAAGCTTTGTGTTCTAACTTCTCTTCCTTAATCTTAACAAGAGCATCTGTAATGTGTTTGGTGAAAGCAACATGCATATCACTAGCATCAGGACTTCTATCAAGCTTTTGCAGGAACATAATCACTTCAGAAATATTGCAACCATCTACATCAAAATTAAACTTAGCATCACTAGTAGTAGGCTCAATAGGCTTAGGCATAGTAGGAGGAGGAATAGGGACTTCTTGTGGTTTAGTGGTAATTGTGCACACACTATTGTTTCTATCAATTTCAGCTTCCCTTTCCCACCTAGCATGAAGTTGAGCTAACAGTCTAACATTTTCATCAATAGTAACTTGTATGACATGAGTAGCAGCAAAGGTACTTCCCATGGTTTCAGGTTTAGCAGCCATTTTATTAATCAAGGAGGACTAAGCATCAGACAAAGAGGATATGTTTTTCTTAGCACTCGAATTTTTTGACTATAAACTAGGAATTTCTCTATTCAGATTCTCAAGATGATGACTATGTTTTTCAAGATAATAGATTGTTCCTCCATAGTTTTAGTGAAAATCTTATTTTTCTCATATTGCATCTGCATAAAATTCTTGGTGGATCTCTCTACTCCTAGAATCCTTTCTTCACTAGGCATTCCAGATCTACCATGATAAGCACTTCCACTAGGAGGATAAGGCCTATAATTACCATAAGTATTGTTTCCAAAATTGTTGTTTCTAATGAAGTTCACATCAACTTGTTATTCTTGAGCAACCAAAGAGGCTAAGGGAACATGATTAGGATCTAAAGGAGATTTCCCATTAACAAGCATAGCCATAATAACATCAATCTTATCGCTCAAAGAGGAGGTTTATTCAACATAATTTACCTTCTTACCACGTGGAGCTCTTTCAGTGTGCCATTCAGAGTAGTTGACCATCATATTATCAAGGAGTCTTGTTGCAGCACCCAAAGTGATGCCCATAAAGGTGCTTCTAGTAGCTGAATCCAACAGGTTTCTCGAGGAGAAGTTCAAACCTGCATAAAAAGTCCGGATAATCATCCAAGCAGTGAGTCCATGAGTGGGACAATTCTTAACCAAAGATTTCATTCTTTCCCGAGCTTGATCAACATGTTCACTATCAAGTTGTTTAAATTTCATAATTTCACTTCTCATAGATATAATTTTAGCAGGAGGGTAGTACTTTCCGATAAAAGCATCTTTGCACTTAGTCCAAGAATCAATGCTATTTCTAGGCAAAGATAGCAACCATTTTTTGGATTTTCCTCTCAAGGAGAAAGGAAAAAGCTTGAGCTTAATAATATCTCCATCTACATACTTATACTTTTGCATCTCATAAAGTTCAACAAATCTATTGAGATGGGCAGCAGCATCATTAGAACTAGCACCAGAAAATTGCTCTCTTATCAGAAGATTCAACAAAGCAGGCTTAATTTCATAAAAGGTAGCATCATGAGTAGGTTGAGCAATAGGACTGCTAAGGAAATCATTGTTGTTTGTGCTAGTGAAGTCACACAACTTGGTGTTCTCAGCAGAGTTCATTTTTGCAAAGGTGGGTAAGCCAAAAACAGCATCAGCTAGAGCAGGGACTAATTTTTGTGTGTTTTTGAATAGGGAAAGCAAACCAAACTAAACTATTTTTGAGTTTTTGAAAAGATGCAAACAAAACTAATCAAAAGAAACTAAGAAAACTAAAAACAAAGTAAATAGAAAGGAAGTGAAGAAATCCCCTTGTGAAGACGTCCTTAGCCTCCCCGGCAACGGCACCAGAAAACTTGTTGGTACTTGACGTGGAGCACTTCGTTGGAAACCCCAAGAGCAAGGTGTGATGAGCACAACAGCAAGTCTTCCCTCAGTAGAGACCGAGGTTATCGAACCATAAGGAGGAAGGAAACGTCACACATGTGTTGCAAGCAACGCGGAGACCTTCACAACACAAACTCAAGACTTTGTCCCAACGAATAGTGAGGTTGTCAAGCTCACCGGTTTGCTGTAACAAAGGATTAAACATATGGTGTGGAAGGTAATGGTTTGCAGCAAGTAAATAGGTAACAGTGGAAGATGTATCAATGGTAAAGATTGGACCGGGGTCCATAGTTCACTAGAGGTGCTCTCCTTAGATAAACAACATGGCATGAAGGGTAAACAAATTACAGCAGGGCAATTGACAGGAACCGAGCAAGGCATAACAATGCAATACCAGACAAAAAGATCCTATGAGTTTTGATTGGGAAATACAACAATATACATAGACCGCCGGTTCGCTGTAACATCCAATTGCATCTATGACTAGAAGTCAACCCTCAGGTTATCATCCAAACCCCCTCAAGTATTAAGTTGCAAGCAACAGACAACTGCTTTAAGCAAAGTGTGTAAGGTAAACAATCCACTTGTTCTATGAACAAGAGACCGTTGTTTTCTCCCTAGTGGCAACATCACATCTACAACCGAAGAGATTTCTGTCACTTCCCTTGGAAACTAGAGGCATGAACCCACTATCGAGCATAAATACCCCTCTTAGAGTCACTAGCAACTACTTGGCCAAGATAGCTACTAACAACGGAGAGTATGCAAGATCACAAACAACATAGACATGATAGAATCATAAAGACAAAACCATTAATCAATCTGACATAGTAATCTCAATATCCATCGGATCCCCGCAAACACAACATGCATGATTACAAATAGATTAGATCTTGATCATGAACAGAGCTCACAAGATCTATACATGAAAGCACAAGGAGGAGATACAACCATCTAGCTACTACAAGGACCCATAGTCCAAGGTGGAACTACTCACGCATCATACCGGAGAAGAAGGCCTTCAGGATGATATCCCTTCTGGCATGGTGCCGGGAAGAACTTCAGATCCCCCGATCTAGGGACGATGGTGGTGGCGGCTACAAACGGTTTCGTGGAGTTTTGATCGGGTGCCTAGGGTTTCTCCATCAGGGGCTTCTTATAGGCGAAGAGGAGAGGCAGGAGGGTGCCTGGGGGGACCACACCCATCCTAGGCGCGGGCCAGGCTTGTCCGCGCCTAGGGGGGGTGGCCACCATGTGGCGCTTTTCCTGCGGCAGCTAGGGTGACAACGACGGGCCGGCGGCGGCGGCGCACGATGGGGAGGGCTTGGTGGTGTGGTCTTTGGGGCAGCCCTCCCCCTCTATTTATGAAAGGGGCAGCCTTGGGAGAGGGGAGTTTGAATCCATACCCAAACCTAAGTTGGATAGAAGGAAGGACTCTTTCCTCCTTCCACTAGGAAACTATTGTTCCAGTTTGACTTTTCAAACCTCTCTTTTGACTTTCAATTTAGAGCTTTAGTTCTCTCTCGCAAATGCCCAACCAAGTGACCTAGGACATGATCCAATCATTCCACTTACCCATGACACATTCATGGACCATTCACCTTCCGCTCCGGTGAACCTTCTAGAATCTCTCCAATGAAAACATCAAAATCATTCCCGAACTCCGGAATCGGATTTTCCTTATATGAATCTTATTCTCCGGACCATTCCGGATCTCCTCGTGATATCCCGGATCCCATCCGAGACTCCGAACAACATTCGGTTTACCTACTTACATTCCATATCTACTAAACAACATCGAATCCTTAAGTGTGTCTCCCTATGGTTCGTGAATTATGCGGACATGACCGAGACACTTCTCCGATCAATAACCAATAGAGGAATCTGGAAATCCATATGGCTCCCACATATTTCTATGATTACTTTGCGATCGAATGAACCACTTACATACGATACCAATTTCCCTTTGTCTCACGATAGTTTACTTATCCGAGGTTTGATCGTCGGTATCTCTACATACCTAGTTCAACCTCGTTACCGATAAGTACTCTTTTCTCATTCCCGTGATATGTGATCCCTTGTGAACCAGTCACATGCTTGCAAGCTAATTGGATGACATTCCACCGAGAGGGCCCAGAGTATATCTATCCGTCATATGGATGGACAAATCCCACTCTTGATCCATGTGCCTCAACACATACTTTCTGAACACTCACTGCCACCTTTATAGCCACCCAGTTACGGTGTGGTGTTTGATTTCATCAAAGCATCCTTCTGGTAATGGTGATTAGCATGATATCATGGTCAAAGGAATTAGGTTACTATGTATCAGAAAGCTTATAACAAATGAACTATTGAAATGACTTGATCTTTATGCTACGCTTATCTATAGGAGTATGTCCATCATACCATTCTCCTAATGATATGATCTTGTTGTTAATAACATCTCAATGTTCATGATTGAGAAACCACGATCATCCATTAACCAACAAGCTAGTATTATAAAGAGGCTTTACCAGGGACTCTAATTTAGTTTACAAATCACACAAGTATTAATGTTTCTGGTTAATACTATTATAGCATGAATGTAAACATTTATCATAAACACAAAGATATAATAATAATCACTTTTATTATTGCCTCTAGGGCATATCTCCAACAGTCTCCCACTTGCACTAGAGTCAACTAATCTAGATTACATGGTAATATACCGAACACCCATGGCAGTTTGGTGCTGGTCATGTTTTGCTCTCGGGAGAGGTTTAGTCAACGGATCCGCCACATTCAGATCTGTGTGTACTTTGCAAATCTTTATGTCACCATCTTGGACATGCTCTCGAATAGCGTGAAAACGTAGCTTGATGTGCTTCAGCTTCTTGTGTGACCTTGGTTCTTGCACATTGGCTATGGTGCCCATGTTATCACAATAGATAGACATTGGTTCCAGAGCACTTGGAACCACACCGAGCTCTATAATGAACTCCTTCGTCCATATTGCCTCTTGTGAAGCCTCCAAAGAAGCTATGTATTCCGATTTAGTTGAAGATCTCGCCACAACGCTTTGCTTTGCACTCCTCCAGCTAACTGTTGTACCATTCAAAGTAAATACATATCCAAATTGAGATTTAGAATCATCCGGATCGGTGTTCCAACTAGCATTGGTGTAACCATTAACAACGAGTTGTTCATCACCTCCATAAGAAAGAACCATATCCTTAGTCCTTCTCAAGTACTTAATGATGTTTTTGACCGTTGTCCAATGGTCCACTCCTGGATCACTTTGATATCTGCTAGTCAAACTAACAGCATATGCAATGTCGGGTCTAGCACATAGCATGGCATACATAAGAGATCCTATGGCTGAGGCATAGGGAGTCCTACTCATCCTTTCTCTATCTTCTGCCATTGCAGGACTTTTGAGCACTCAAGGTCGTATTGGGCAACATGGGCAAGAACCCTTTCTTGCTATCTTCCATTCCAAACCTCTTTAGAACTTTGTATAAATATGTACTCTATGACAATTATATTAGACGTCTCAATCTATCTCTATAAATCTTTATGCCTAATATGTAAGCTGCTTCGCCAAGATCTTTCATTAAAAAACTATTATTCAAATAATCCTTGACACTATTAAGAAGGACTACATCATTCCCAGTCAACAATATGTCATCTACATATAGTATTAAGAATGCTACATAGCTCCCACTCACTTTCTTGTAAATACAAGCTTCTCCATAAGTTTGTATAAAACCAAAAAATTTGATTACCTTATCAAAACATTGATTCCAACTCCGGGATGCTTGCTTCAATCCATAAATGGACCGTTGAAGTTTGCATACCTTGTTAGCATCTTTAGGATCTACAAAACCTTTTGGTTGTACCATATACAACTCTTCATCAATGTCTCCATTGAGGAATGCCATTTTGACATTCATCTGCCATATCTCATAATCATAATATGCAGCGATTGCTAACAAAATCCTCACAGACTTTAGCTTCGCTACCGGTGAGAAATTCTCATCCTAGTCAACTCCTTGAATTTGTCGAAACCCTTTTGCGACAAGTCGAGCTTTATAGACAGTAACATTACCATCAGCATATGTTTTCTTCTTGAAAATCCATTTGTTCTCGACAGCCTTCCGGCCATCAGGTAAGTCCAAAGTCCATACTTGGTTTTCGTACATGGATCCAATCTCGGATTTCATGGCTTCTTTCCATCTATTGGAATCTGGGCTCATCATCGCTTCCTCATATATCGCAGGGTCATCGGTGTTGTCCAAAAACATGACACTCATAACGGGATCATACCAATTAGGAGTGGTACGAGTTCTCGTTGACCTGCAAGGTTCCGTAGTAACTTCAACCGGAGTTTCATGATCAACATCATTAGCTTCCTCTCTAATTGGTGTAGGAGCCACATGAACTACTTCCGGTGCTGCGCTACTCTCAAGTTTGAGAGAAGGTTCGACAACCTCGTCGAGTTCTACTTTTCTTCCAGTCACTTCATTCGACAGAGACTCCTTCTCTAGAAAGGATCCATTCTTAGCAACGAAGATTTTGCCCTCGGATCTATGATAGAAGGTATACCCAATAGTTTCCATCAGGTATCCTACTATCCTATGATGATGCATTTTTCCGCTTTGGGTTCAAGCTTGTCGGGCTGTAACTTCTTTACATCAGTTTCGCAACCCCAAACTTTAAGGAACGCCAATTTAGGTTACTTCCCAAACCATAATTGATAAGGTGTCGTTTCAACGGATTTAGATGGTACCCTATTTAAAGTGAATGCGGTTGTTTCTAATGCATAACCCCAAAATGATAGCGGTAAATCTGTAAGTGACATCATAGAACAAACAATATCTAAGAGAGTTCGATTACGATGTTCGGACACACCATTACATTGTGGTGTTCCCGGCGGTGTCAATTGTGAAAGTATTCCGCATTTCTTCAAATGCTCGCCAAACTCGTAACTTAGATATTCACCTCCACGATCAGATCGTAGAAATTTAATCTTCTTGTTACATTGATTCTCTACCTCACTTTGAAATTCCTTAAACTTCTCGAATGTTTCAGACTTATGTTTCATGAAATAGATATACCCATATCTACTCAAGTCATCCGTGAAAGTAAGAACATAACGATAACCACCGCGCGATGCTACACTCATTGGACCACACACATCGGTATGTATGATTTCCAATAAGTTTGTGGCTCGCTCTATCATACCAGAAAATGGAGTCTTAGTCATTTTACCCATCAGACATGCTTCACATCTTTCAAGTGATTCGAAATCAAGTGATTCAAGAAGTCCATCAGAATGGAGTTTCTTCATACGCTTCACTCCAGTGTGACCAAGACGACAGTACCACATATAGGTCGAGTTATCGCTCAATTTCAAACGTTTAGCTTCAATATTATTAATATGTGTATTAATATAATCGAGATTCAATAAGAATAGACCATCTATCAAAGGTGCATGTGCATAAAACATATTACTCATATAAATCGAACAACCATTATTCTCGGACTTAAACAAGTAACCGTCTCGCAATAAACATGATCTGGATATAATGTTCATGCTCAACGTAGGCACCAAATAACAATTATTTAAGTATAAAACTAATCCTGATGGTAGATGAAGAGATAGCGTGCCGACCGCGATCACATCAACCTTTGATCCATGTCCAACGCGCATCGTCACCTCGTTCTTCACTAATTTCCGTCTATTCTGCAGCAGCTGTTTCGAGTTACAAATATGAGCAACCGAACCAGTATCAAATACCCAGGAAATACTACAAGTACTAGTGAAATACACATCAATAACATGTATATCAGATATACCTTTCTTCTTGATGTTGCCGTTCTTCAAATCCGCCAAGTACTTAGGGCAATTCCGCTTCTAGTGGCCTTCTTTCTTGCAGTAAAAGCACTCAGTATCAGACTTAGGCCCAGCCTTGGTCTTCTTCGCCGGTGCAGTAACTTTCTTACCGCCCTTCTTGAAGTTTCCCTTTTTCTTATACTTGCCTTGCTTCTTGAATTTGGTGGTCTTATTGACCATCAACACTTGGTGCTCTTTCTTGAGCTCCACTTCCGCAGACTTTAACATGGAGAAGAGTTCGGCCAACGACTTGTCCATGTTTTGCATATTGTACTTCATCACAAAGTTCTTGTAACTTGGTGGTAGTGATTGGAGGACATGGTGAATCCCCAAAGAATTAGGAATCACTATACCCAAGCTTTGAAGCTTGCTTGCGTGCCCAGACATCTTAAGCACGTGCTCACTGACGGAGCTGCCCTCTTCCATCTTACAGTTAAAGAACTTTTCAGAAGCCTCATAACTCCCAACTGCCGCGTGGGCCTCAAATATCATTTTGAGTTCACGGACAATATCATGTGGGTCATGGTTCTCAAACCTTTTCTGAAGCTCTGATTCCAAACCATACAAGATAGCACACTGAACTGTGGAGTACTGATTCTTCCAAGCGAGGAAAACATTGTTTACCTCATCGGTAGCATCAGCTGCAGGTGGGTCACCCAACGGTGCATCCAGCACATAGGTCAAATTACCAGCATTGAGGATAATCCTCAAGTTGCGGAACCAATCCGCGAAGTTGCTTCCATCGTTTTTCAACTTTTCTTTCTCTAGGAACGCATTAAAATTGATGGTAGGGGCCGCCATTGATCTACAACATATTTGCAATAATTTAGACTAATTTTATGACAAATTGAGTTCTAATTAATAGTTAAATTAATCTAGGTGGACTCCCACTCAATACAATATCCCTCCCATTGTTTTAGTGATCACACAAACCAAATCCACCACATCAAAACCGATCATCACGAGAGTTGATGTAGCTTCAATGGCGAACAATCAACATGTTCATCATATCTACTATATGACTTATGCTTTACCCTTAGGTGATCCGTGTTCTGAGACCATGTCTGTACATGCTAGGCTCGTCAAGATCAAACCTTAGCTTCCACATGAGCAAATCTGGCTTGCTCCCGTTGTATACACTCGCAGAATCTAACACACCCGATCATCACGTGGTGCTTCGAAACAACGAGCTTTAGCAATGGTGCTGACTAAGTATGAACACTTTATAACTTGAAAATTTGTGCTAGAGGGATCGTCTTATAATGCTACCATCGCGAACTAAGCAATACAAGATGCATAAAAGGATTAACATCACATGCAATTCAAAATATGTGATATGATATGGCCTTTCTTCTTGTGCTTTCGATCTCCACATTCAAGCACGAACATGATCTCCATCATCACCGGCATGGCGTCAAGGTCAATGGCGCTTCTTCATGGTCGTCGTCCACCAGCATCAACTATTACAACTACTTTGAATAATAGACACGCGGGTCTTAACGGAATTAAAAAAACAACCATATGGCTCCTGCGGGTTGCCGACTTACAATAAGGAACATTGCATACATCATATATAATCACAATCATGGCCATATCACATCACAGCATACCCCTGCAAAACAAAGTTAGACGCCTCTAATTTTCTTTGCATGTTTTACGTGGTTTGGGGCTTTCAATAAGTGTCATTCTAACTTACGAACAAGAACCTCAACGTTGATACTAGTATTGTCAATCACCCGTTGTAAATTGAATCTTAACTATGTTGGGAGAAACAGGCACCCGCAAAGCCACTTATGCAATACAAGTTGCATGTCAAGCGTGGACCAAGTCTCATGAACGATGTCATGTAAGGTTAGCCCGGGCCACTTCATCCCACCATCCCGCAAGATGCAAAGTACACAAGAAGCAATTGACAACAAAAGCATCAACGCCCACAATGACCATTGTGTTGTACTCGTGCAACAGATATACATATAGACACGGCTCTGATACCACTAAAGGGGTTCATAGCATGCAAAATAAAAAATTTCTACCGCATGCATACAATCAAGCCAATATCTATCTACTAGATTGAAGCAACGAGTCGATTAGAGTACTCACCCTTGAAGATTCCAAAGCGGTTAACGAGAGCAGATTCTCGTGGGTGATGTAGTCGTACACTTGCCGATATCAAGATCGCGTAGACGATCCTTCCAGCAGCGCTTTCGCATTCGGTCACACATTTGGTACTCGATGAATACCTTCATGTCCCTTGTTTCAGCAGGCAACGGAGGTTGTAGTTCTCCCCTCGCGATTCCGGCAGCACGACAGTGTGGTGTCGGAAGTAGAGGGAGGATCCCGCAGGGCTTCGCCTAAGCCGGTGCGAGTTATGGTGGATCTAGGGTTTTCAGGTGATCTATGTTTAGAAGGCCGGAGAGGAGGAGGTGGTGTCGGCGGCGGTGCAGGGCGGCGAAGGCGGCTTGGCGGCAGCGCACGATGGGGAGGGCTTGGTGGTGTGGTCTTTGGGGCAGCCCCCCCTCTATTTATGAGAGGGTGGCAGCCTTGGGAGAGGGGAGTTTGAATCCATACCCAGACCCAAGTTGGATAGAAGGAAGGACTCTTTCCTTCTTCCACTAGGAAACTATTGTTCCAGTTTGACTTTTTAAACCTCCCTTTTGACTTTCAGTTTAGAGCTTTATTTCTCTCTCGCAAATGCCCAACCAAGTTACCTAGGACATGATCCAATCATTCCACTTACCCATGACACATGCATGGACCATTCCCCTTCCGGTCCGATGAACCTTCTAGAACCTCTTCGATGAAAACATCGAAATCATTCCCGAACTCCGGAATCGGACTTTCCTTATATGAACCTTATTATCCAAACCATTCCAGATCTCCTTGTGATATCCCAGATCCCATCTGAGACTCCGAACAACATTCGGTTTCCCTACTTACATTCCTTAACTACTAAACAACATCGAATCCTTAAGTGTGTCTCCCTATGGTTCGTGAATTATGCAGACATGACCGAGACACTTTTCCGATCAATAACCAATAGAGGAATCTGGAAATTCATATGGCTCCCACATATTTCTACGATTACTTTGTGATCGAATGAACCACTTACATACGATACCAATTTCCCCTTGTCTCACGATAGTTTACTTATCCGAGGTTTGATCGTCGGTATCTCTGCATACCTAGTTCAACCTCATTACCGATAAGTACTATTTTATCGTTCCCGTGATATGTGATCCCTTGTGAACCAGTCACATGCTTGCAAGATAAATGGATGACATTACACCGAGAGGGCCTAGAGTATATCTATCCGTTATATGGATGGACAAATCCCACTCTTGATCCATGTTCCTCAACACATACTTTCCGAACACTCACTGACACCTTTATAGCATCCAGTTACGGTGTGGTGTTTGATGTCATCAAAGCATCCTTCCAGTAATGGTGATTAGCATGATCTCATGGTCGAAGGAATTAAGTTACTATGTATCAGAAAGCTTATAGCAAATGAACTATTGAAATGACTTGATCTTTATGCTACGGTTATCTATAGGAGTATGTCCATCATACCATTCTCGTAATGATATGATCTTGTTGTTAATAACATCTCAATGTTCATGATCGATAAACCACGATCATCCATTAACCAACAAGCTAGTATTATAAAGAGACTTTACCAGGGACTCTAATTTAGTTTACAAATAACACAAGTTTTAATGTTTTCGGTTAATACTATTATAGCATGAATGTAAACATTTATCATAAACACAAAGATATAATAATAATCACTTTTATTATTGCCTCTAGGGCATATCTCCAACAATATAAATATGTGATACATGAATAGACTTATCTAGGATGTATACTTTATTACCTCACCCCCAATGGCTACATTGGAGGACCAGAAATTGCCATTTTACTATTAATTTAATACATATCTAGACCATAGGAGATAAACGACGCCACATAGGCATTGGCGAGGACTAGAGGGTTTTCTATGTTACAATATGGCATGTCTAGTTGTCATTTTAGCCCCTCCACACATATCAACATTTGTATGCCTCCACTCTCTAAGCTACACGATGAACTCATCTAAATATATAGGTAATACCTATTTTATTCAAACAATTTGATTTCTATTGTCACAAACAGAAAATAGGACAAATGGAAAAAACATACCTCCGGAAAGTTTGCTTACACCAGTCGGCCGGTGAGATCGTCGCGATCGAATCTGCTAGAGCGTAGTCTCTACATGCCCAATTAGGACGGGAGATATCAGGACGACCTCAATTGACGCGCACAAACAACCGAATCAATCATGGCAACTGTCATGATAATTCAACCTTACTACCTCGCGTCGGGCCAGAACCGCATCCGAGGTTGGCTATGCGGCTAGCGGCGACCATTCTAAGCTCTTCAACTTCAAGGCAACTAGCAGAGCTCTTCATCGGATCCATGGCCAGATTTGATAGGGGGTTGAGACAGGGTGTGATCTCGTCCAGGTATAACCGAACGTGCCAAGATGGGTGAAACGGGATCAGTTCCTGGTCTCTCTGATACACGGGGGTTGACGGGATTCAGCCCCATCCCGGCCGGGGTGGGACTAACCTAACGAAGCCTCAGAGCAAACAATAGGTACTACTCCCTCCATTCCGGATTATAGGGCTAATACATCTTTCGAGAAAATAGTTTGACCGTAAATTTGATCAACAATATATAAATTACATGTCACCAAAATTATACCATCGGAAGCGTATTTTGGATATAAATCTAATGATATAATTGTTGTTAAATATAGTTTGTATTTTGTTGATCAAATTTATGGTCAAATTATTTTCTCAAACTACATATTTGCCTTACAGATCGGAATGGAGGTAGTAGTCAGCTGCTCACACTCAAGCATTTAATGGTAATAGTATGCTCCACATCAGCAAAATCCTATGTGAATGATCAATAAGTGAAGAAAGAGAATATAGCAGGCTGCATGTCTATAGCCGGCTATAACACGGTAAACAAGAACTAAGGCCTTTTTTAATGGGTGTTTTCTAGGTCTTTTCTAGTGGGGTGTATCTTAGCACGTTTTCATAGGAGATATTAAAACTTAAGAAACAACCATCACAATAGGGTGTATTTTAGATGGGGTTTCTTAGAGATGTTGTATTTAATAATTTTGTGCTCATGCATGTGTGTGATTGGACTAGCCAAGTTTTTTTGCCTATGGTTACGTGCAGGAGGTGTAGCTTAGCTAAGATACAACACCACTCTCTTTCTTCATTAACTATGGTGCTACATAAGCAAATTGCCTAGGATAAAGAGCTAAGATACACCCATTGTAAAAGGCCTTAGTACAGTATCATAGGCAAATTACTTATGTGACACTATATTTAATAAAGAGAGAATGTGAGGTTGTATCTTAGCTTAGCTACAAGCCTTGCACGGTATCATAGGAACATGGTTAGCCCAATCACATGCATGTACGCAAAATCATTAAATGTAGATACAACTCTTAAGATACAATCCATTGTACTTCCTTCTTCACGGTTTGCAGGGCGATTTACAAAAATCTCACGGACCTAGGCATGAACCTATTGGCTGAAAATTAGGCCTATTAATGGTGGTTAAGGTGCATGCAGTGGTGAGAGGTTGTTGCATGCATAGGAAGTTAGGAGGAAAGCTGCCACATTAATCAATAATTAATTATTATACGCCTAGGAACGTTGTAGTTTGGAAAAACCGAAATTTAATTAGGCGTCCTGCAAACCGTAAAGGAGAGAGTACTAGTTGTTTTTTAAGATACACCACTACCTAAAATAACGAGCTAAGAAAATACCCCGTTGAGGCTGTTGAAAGTAGGAACCAGAGACAAAGTGAAAAGGACAGTTATCTTTATTGATGAAGGATCTGAACTTATATACAAGGTGAATAGACGCGAGTATGTCGGTTCCCGGAGTCGGTTCCTAGAGGCAACGCTCCAGGGCCTAACTGCTGTGCGGTTACAAGTGGGGATTATCCCATAATTAATGGGTAATTAATTATTCCTAACACTCCCCCTAATCACCGCTTTAATGTATAAGGATCCATCATCTTGATTAAGTCTCCTCCAAAAACCCTGTGGGAAAAAATGTGAGGAGTATGATATGATGTTAAAACTCCTTCAAACCCATTGGAAAAATAAGGAGAAAATGACACAACATATAATGATCATTGCCTCTGTTAACTCAATATGAAATAAATCCATAGAATATGTCTTTGCGTGAAACCCTGTGCTACGAGCCTCGCTTTGTATCTCACCACCCATTGTTCTCATTCCGCTTCCGGAGGAAAACCCATTTGAATCCCACAGGGAAAACATTGGGAGGTGTTGGTATTGCTTCTGTGAATACCTTCCTTTTATTGAGCGAAGCAAGTTCTGCTTGTATTGCTTCCTTCCATTTAGGCCAGTCGGAGCGTTTCTCACACTCAACAATAGTCCTTGGATCATGGTCATTGAGAAGGGAATCGGCAATTGTAGCAGAAAAATAAGTGTCGACAATCGTAGACTTATGGTTGAATGATTCTCCAGAATCAATATAGTTGGTGGATATCTCATGCACCCTTGACGACTCTTCGTGATTTCTCAATACGCGTGAGTCTAGGTGTCCCGATGTCCCAGCCAGTGTGTGCAAGCTGGAGCTGGGTTGTGGAGGTTGCCCTTCCACTGGGTGTATACTACCCATAAGGTGTTCGTCAACGTTGAGCTGACTTGCATTTACCGATTTGGAGGATTTTCTCCTCTCTCTCCTTTGTTGCTTGCGAGAAGCAGGTTCTGGGTCAGAAGCCGCACTACTCCCCCTCTTTTTAGGATCAGGGAGTTGAGTTTTCTGGCGCATTTCTGGCCGGTTTCCAGGATTTTGTAACACCTTTTAGATCAGTAAATGAATCTGGCAGATTATTTGCAAGATGTTGCAAATTGATGATTTTCCGAACTTGGAGTTCGGTCTCTTGGGTACGTGGATCAGAGGTTGAAATGGCGATAGCATTCCAATCAATTTCCGGGCATTCTTTCTGGTACTTGAAATCTCCCCCTAATGCCGGAAAATGTTCCTCATCAAATATGCAATCAACGTGACGGGCTGTGAATAGATCCCCAGTAAGGGGTTCCAGGTACTTAATAATCGACGACGATTTGTACCCCACATAGATCCCAAGTTTTCTGTGTGGGCCCATGGATGTCCGCTGTGGTGGTGAGATCGGGATGTATGCAGCACATCCGAACTTACGCAGATGAGAAATGCTGGGAGGATTTCCACGTACCAATTGCAGAGGGGAAGTACTGTGATATGCAGTAGGTCGCAATTGGATTAGGTTAGCGGCGTGTAAAACCGCATGACCCCAACACGAAGTTGGTAAGCTGCAATTCATTAACAAAGGTCTTGCAATGAGTTTGATCCTCTTTATTAGGGACTCAACCAAACCATTTTGAGTGTGGACATATGGAACAGAGTGCTGAACTTCAATCCCCAAGGCCATGCAATAGTCATTAAAGGCACGTGAAGAGAATTCTGCAGCATTATCCATGCGAATTGATTTAATTCGACTTTCTAGATAATGGGCCTGTAACTTAATTACTTCTCTCATTATCTTGGCAAATGCATGGTTTTGTGTGGAAAGAAGACACACATGTGACCATCGTGTAGATGCGTCAATCAAAACCATGAAATACCTGAATGGTCCAGATAATGGTTGGATAGGACCACAAATATCACCTTGAATTCGCTCAAGGAACTGAAGTGGTTCAACTTGTATTTTGAGGTGCGAAGGCCTCAAAATTAGCTTCCCTGTGGCACATGATGTACACACAAAGTCTGATGACTGAGGGAATTTTGACTCATGCAAATTATGACCAATGGAATTGCTAGTAATCTTCCGCATCATCCCGATACCGGGATGGCCTAGGCGATCATGCCAAGTTTGAAATGCGTTAACATTCTGGAATATTACCTTGTAAGCAACATGTTCTACGGGCTTGATGTACATATAGTACAGTCCGGACGACAGAAAAGGAATTTTTTCAAGTACTTGCTTGCCATATCCGTTATCTTTTGTGAAGAGCAGATACTCTTCTTTGTTGTCTTCATGGGTTTCAATATGAAAACCATTCTTACGGATATCTCGATAACTGATTAAGGTACGTGACGAATCGGGATACAACAAGGCATCCTCAATTGTCACTTGTGTACCGTTTGGGAGGGTAAATATGGCACGTCCAGTGCCAACAATTACCGTATCGCGTCCAGCAATAATCAAAATATCTCCATTCATCTTTTTTAGAGTCTGGAAATATTTTAACTCCCTCAGTATGGAGTTTATGGTAGCACTGTCCACAAGACATAATTCCTCTTCCATCGGATTGTCCCCGTAGAGAGCTATATATAAAAATGAAGAATTTTCAATAAGAAAACCTTATTTAGATACATAGAATACAATCTTTATTATATCAAAGTGCTGATACAATATACATGACAACAACAATACTTATGTTCTTATTACAAAATCACAAATGGACATAAATAAAGTGATCACTAAGGAGATAGTGGGACTAGTCGAAGTCTCCAAACACGTCGTTTGAGGCGTACTCAATCATCATGTTCTCCGTGCTCATAGGGTCCTCGGGCTGCTGGAGAGTCATGGTGTTGCTAGGTCCAGGAGGAGCATCTTGCGAACAACCAGCTCCATTGGAGCCATCTGGATGAAGGTTGAAGTTGGCTTCAAACCTTTTCCCTTGAGGTGCCTTGCGTCCTTGGGATTGCTGGTAGAGGATTGCCAGATGCTTTGGGGTCTTGCACTTGTTAGTAGGATGCGTGTAGCATCCACACTTGTCAGAAAGCCTAGTTTTGTCATACTTTGGCTTTGCGGTGTCTTTCCCACGGTCCGAGTTTCGAGGCTTCCTGTTCCGGTTGCGCTTACGCTTACCCTTGAAGTTCGATTGGTTGTCGTTGAAGGTACCACCAAACTTTCTTCCGTTCGCGACATTCATATGAACTTCCGGCAAAGGTTGGGAACCAACCGGGCGCTGAGAGCCGTTCTTAGCAAGAAGCTCATCATGCTTTTCAGCCTGAAGTAGGATATGAATAAGGTCTAATAGACCTGGTAGTCGCGAGCGCGGTATTGCTGCTGGAGGAGCCTTTCAGATGGAAGCATAGTGGATAGAGTTTTTTCTATCTTTTCCGCATCAGTAGGTTCCTTCTCGCAAAAGCGTAGTTTGGAACTTATCTTATGAACCTCATGATTGTAATCCCTAACGGACTTGAAGTCCTGGAATCGAAGATGAGTCCAATCATGAAGTGCTTCGGGCAGGACAACTGCCTTCTGCTTTTCATACCTCGTCTTGAGGGCCTGAAACAAAGTAGATGGGGATTCCTCCTCCAAATACTCGGACTTAAGATCCGGGTGAATATGGTGCCTTATAATGTACAAGGCAACATATTTTTGCTCTTCTCTCAGCGGTGCGGCTCCAGCCGGAAGGGGGTCGTCCGGGTTTTGGATGGCACGCACTATCCCACGGGACGCAAGAGCGATCTTGATGTCCATGGCCCATGTAGGGTAGTTGTGGCCATTAAGCTCGAGTGAATCGAACTTTTTTCCAGCCATCGATTACCTACATGGTAAACCAGAGAATATTAATCTACGTTCGGTAAATCAAAATCCATCATGGTCATGTTGTAATGAACTATGCAAAATTAAATGACGACTTCAAGAAGTGGGCTTGAAATCATTAGTGTGAACTTCAAATTGTTAAGTATGACACATTGTAGATAATCTCCGAAGAATATTCGAAGTCCGTCTCGCAGCACTAGAGAGTATAATCTGATGAAATCAGTAGATACTCATACTTCTAATGCCTTATGTCATGACTTAATAAAATGTTTAGGTGAGCACATTGTTAAGCAATCATAGTGTCAAATATGACAATATGTAGGCTTTAAATAGTAGTGGTGATCATCTGCAGCGCAGTAGATCTGGCCACTACCTTGTGTTTCCAAAACATCAATTTAAAGAAATCATTTTAAATTTTGCATACCAATTCGTGCTCGTATCGAGTCAAAATGACTCAATTAAGACGATGAATTAATCTATTTGCAAGAAATTGAAAATCTCAATTGCAAAGGGTGAATGTAATAAATCTCAACATGTGCACACATGAAAATATATTATATCCACACATAATACGGAATACATAGTACTCAACAAATTTACAGTACAAAATTAAATACTGCAATTAACAGAGTCTAAATCTGAATTGAAACTAGATTAGAACTAGTGTTAACACAACCTGCTAAGAAATTGAAAATAAATTATCAATTATTCAACGCAATGTTCAGCCCAATAAGCAGCCTAGTGCCCACGTACTGGACGCTTAACCAGATCGATCCCCAATCTAATCTGAGTCAACGCAGCACCACGCGGCACCGCGCGCAGCAGGCCTCACCGGCGGCCAGAGGAGCTCCCTCCGCGGGCGTCCTTGGCGAAGGATTCGACGGGGAGGCGGGTGCAAGACGCGACGCCGTTCGCAAGCCCCAGCGCGGCCGGGTTCAGAGTGTCGGCGGCGCGGCGTCCGCGGTCGCTCGACGGCGAGCTGGGAAGCGGCAGGCCCAGGGCCACGAGGCGGCGACGAGCGCTGGAGCGTGGCGAAGGCGGAGGTGTTGCGGGTGTCGGGGACGGCATGCGTGGCACGACGGCGTCAACATCGACGACCGCGGTGCTGGCGTGCGGCGCAACGGCTGTGGCGCCGCCCTCCACCTCTACAACCGCAGGGGTCGGAGACGGCAGGGGCGGCGCGACGGCTGTGGCATCTCCCTCCACCTCGACAACCGCAGGGGTCGGAGACGGCAGGGGCGACGCGACGGTTTTGGCATCGGCGGCCGCAGCGCTAGTGGAGCCGAATTCAAAGAAAGATGTTGGTGACCGCCCAGCGGCGTCCATGTCGGCAGCGGGGCGGTGCTCGTGCAGGGGGCAGATTATCCAACCATGCTCTGAGCACCAGAACACCGGCGGAGGCGCTGGCGCGGAGCGGCAGCGACGGCCGTCGTCTTGCAGCAGGCGGCGAAGGTACGGCGACAAGAAGCGAGGCATCTTTTCTAGTTCTCACCTTTTCTCGCTGGAGTTTGCTCTCGCTGAGAGCGTCGTGCTGATAACGTGTTGAAAGTAGGAACCAGAGACAAAGTGAAAAGGACAGTTATCTTTATTGATGAAGGATCTAAACTTATATACAAGGTGAATAGACGCGAGTATGTCGGTTCCCGGAGTCGGTTCCTAGAGGCAATGCTCCAGTGCCTAACTGCTATGCGGTTACAAGTAGGGATTATTCCATAATTAATGGGTAATTAATTATTACTAACAGAGGCAACATGCAGACCGTGGAGTAGCTTTTCTTCCTCTCCACCAATTATTTGCCTCTCTCACGCGCAAGCATTTAATGGTAAAACGAATAGCTAATCTATGGTCAATCTATTAGTATATACGTCGGCTTTTATAAAAGGTGAAATCTAATTATTGCCTAGGCTCGGTTTTGTCTTCCACGGTGCTCACCTCTTCGCGCACGTCCGATCGCAATCGAGCGGCCCGACGAAGCGGCGCAAGCCTCCAAACAAAACGACAGTTCTGGTCGTCCCTATCCTCCCTTTCCTTCGATTGTCTCAAACGCGATCTTCGCCTCCATTGCCCTCTCCTCAATCCCCCCGCATCAATCTCTTGTTCGATCTGCCTCGTCGGCGTTGAACGGTCCGCCGGGAATCCAGGGGCCGGTTGGCCTCGTTGGTGGAAGCTGTGGTTGAGGAGCGTCGACGGCGCGGACGAGCGGATTGACTCATCCGAGGCGAGGATGGTGAGGTTTGTCCTTGGGCATCCCGGCCCCGCAAACAAATCGACGCGTACGAGGAACGAGGCCATGGTGAGAGGAGATTCGGCGGCTCGGCCTCACAAATCAACGCGTCCAAAGCTGGTGGCGTGTTGGGAGGTGTCGGCGAGAGAGCATCGGAGGAGGCGTGGTGATGCGTCCAAAACGCACACTCCTGTTGATTATTTTGAGCTGGTGAGTGCTCCAATCTCACTCTTTTTTCTATCGTTGCTTCGGAGGTTGCAGATTTGCTCACGGGAAATTGATTTTGCCCCCAAATTGTTCATGTTGGTGTTGGTCTAGTAGTCACGGCGGTTCTGGTCTAGCTAGTAGTCACCGTGGTATAGCTAGTAGTTACGGCGGTGCTGATGTACTAGTCACTGTGGCCATGGTGAGAGGAGATTCGGCGCGTACGAGGAACGAGGCCATGGTGAGAGGAGATTCGGCGGCTCGGCCTCACAAATCAACGCGTCCAAAGCTGGTGGCGTGTTGGGAGGTGTTGGCGAGAGAGCATCGGAGGAGGCGTGGTGATGCGTCCAAAACACACACTCCTGTTGATTATTTTGAGCTGGTGAGTGCTCCAATCTCATCTCCCGTGCGCCGGCGTTATTTGTTGTGTTCTTCTTAGTTGTGTTGTAGTGTTCATGTGCAACCCTAGCTTCTCATGTGTGTAGAAGGGGCCATGGATATGTAAATCCATGTGAATTTTCTCTGACCACTAGTTTTTTGCTTATGTACAACAGGACCATGGTGTAGATGACTAGTTGCTTACTCATGTATGGCAAGGGGTCATGGAGCTTGTTGATCCTCTGAAATCAAATTTTCTCAATACTAGTTTGATCAATTGTGTACTCGTGAAGCCATAGTTACATGTACATAATCTTTGTTAGATTTTTTTAGTCATGTAGATCCCCTGAAATTGAACTTTGTTACATGCGTGAGAGTTTGCCTCTCCATTTTTGTTCTCTGAATTTTTTGTCTTAGGGGGATGGTGTTGTTGGTGATGCTTGTACTATTGTGTTTGTGCCATAGAATGTAATTATAATGTTCAAATTAGCACTATTTCAGATTAAAATGTAACTATCATGTTCAAATTAACACTAATTTGGTGCACTTTAGATGAAGGGCCACTAATTCATCTTAGCACGTAACTTTTTGTGTATGGACTGTAACATTTTAAGAAATATTTTGTTACTATTAAGCACGTGGGTTGTAGCTTTTTATATATAGCCTGTAACTTTTTATATCTAGGTAGGAACTTTTTGAATCTAGCCTGTAACTTTTTATACCAGCATATAACTTTTTGAATATAGCATGTACCTTTTTATATCTAGCTTGTAATTTTTTGAATCTAGCCTGTAACTTTTTATATCTAGTCTATAAGATCCTCGAATTGGTCATTTAGCATGTCGCGACCACCCTCATTATCTTGTGCTCGAGTGTTGGTCAATACCAGTTAGGAAACCATACATCCATCACTGCAGAACATAGTAGTAATTACATTTTTATATCAACAGTTAGAACAATGTCATTCATACTACAAGCAAAATTATACTTTCTACCATGCTTTTAACTGAATACTTGAATCAACATAACAGCTACTAACATCTTTGTTCTCGTTACTTTTTTCTGCAGTTCATACAAACAGAGATTCATTAGATGAAGATAATTGGACGTTTTGAGCTTGCACAATTCTGGAGGAATAGTGTACATGCTATTCTTGCTTTTTAGGCTTGCAGATTGTCTTTTTTTACATGCAGTTTGAGGTGTGGTACAAAGTCTGGTTATCAAACTATCTGATGAAGCCTGACGTTTTTGTTAGTCCTTTGTTAATTGCTTCTAATGCTAGAAAAAAACATATACATCGATGACAGTGCGTGTAGCCTTAATTTCGTATAAGGAACACTATTGCACATATATGGAGGTGCAGCTTTAACTTTACCTTTTGTTTGGTTCTTGCACAACACTTGGGGTGGATCCTATGTTGGCCTGTGCTGTCCTGCCTTCCTTCCTTTGATTAATTGCATGCAACTCTAAGAATTGCACACGCTATGGAGTTTCCTGCCGCCGGGGAATGTAGGAAGAGGGAGAGACTAGTTTGGGTTTTGTCTTTACTTTTTGGATCCGATCTTTCAGGCTTTATTTGGTAGTGCACACATCCATCCCTAAGAAGCACATGTAACACCAGTAATTTCTCTGTTGTATCCTGAATGTAACTCTATTGCAATTAGATGTAGGTAATTTCTCTTATTTTTCACCTTTAGAATAAAGGAAGGGTCAAGGCGTAACACTACTATGTTTCTTTCTTCCAACCTAGATGTAACTTAGGCGTTTAGTTTAATGCTCCAAAAGTAACATTACACGTTTTTTTTTTACTTCCCCCACTGTATTTTTACATCCATGAGACCAAATTTCAGTTATGGGGATGCCTTGTAAATCATGTAATTTCCAGGAGATAAAAGAGGAGGCAGATGAATTTACATGTTTTTTCTTTGGCTTTTTGCTAACCCCAGATGTAAATATTTTTTTATAGCGTCAAGATCTCTCTATTTTCGCTGTAAAAAAAATTCTCTATTTTTGCTGCAATAGAATTTCTCTATTTTTCCGTCATGAACTTGAGGCACTCGGAGTCGGGCATGTAGTTCTTTTGGTCCACCAGTGGTGTCTCGTCGCTACACATTAGCTCTTCGTGCAAATTACTCCTGGTAAAGGAGGGAGAGGGAACGTGGGAACCAGAATTTTCTATTTTCCGAAAGAGAGACGCTATATTTGGTTCTTTCCATTTTGGGGTAGGGCACCGTGGAAGTCTAAACCGTGCGCGCACACTGTGTAGCATTTCCCTTTATAAAGACTTTAGATGACATGACAGAGCCCGCTGCCGACTCTTCTAATCATGCTCTCAAACAGCCCACATTCTTTCGTTGGACATCCGATACTCCAAACAACTGTAGCCACGTCAGCGATCCGCTCCCAAGGCAGTTTTGATTCTGCCAGCATCCAGATCAAATCGAACGACTACCAATCCTGCTCCCACGGATCGGCACCCAGCCACCATCCCTCGAAAACGAAATCCGCCCGCTCAAATTGCAACCCAAAATTTTCCGTTCCCCTCCCAAATCCACCACTCCCTCCTAGTATAAAAATCCCACCCCATACCCGGATCTCATCACCCACCAAACTCCACATCAATTCCAAATCCTCTCGTGTTCTTCCAATCTCCGACGATGTCTGGGCGTGGCAAGGGAGGCAAGGGGCTGGGCAAGGGCGGCGCGAAGCGCCACCGCAAGGTGCTCCGCGACAACATCCAGGGGATCACCAAGCCGGCGATCCGGAGGCTGGCGAGGAGAGGCGGCGTGAAGCGCATCTCCGGCCTCATCTACGAGGAGACCCGCGGCGTGCTCAAGATCTTCCTCGAGAACGTCATCCGCGACGCCGTCACCTACACCGAGCACGCCCGCCGCAAGACCGTCACCGCCATGGACGTCGTGTACGCCCTCAAGCGCCAGGGCCGCACCCTCTACGGCTTCGGCGGCTGAGCCACCAGCGACGCTGGCTGACCCTGCTGCTGTTGTAACTCCTGTACTTTCCTTGCCTGCAATTGAAAGTTAGTTTCGATCCTGAGAAATACCATGGCTCCTCAGCATGTTTTCTTCTTCTTCAGATTCTTTGGGACACTCCATGGTTAATTTCATGGTGCCGAGGGAGTGAAGAACCCTGCTGGCTTGGTCGAATGAGTTTTGCTATATCTGAAGTCTCGGGGCGCTTGATGCAGTTGTGTTACTAAGTCGTGAATCTAGTGTTTCGGCTGTTGGTTTGTTTTGGCTATGATATGTACGAGATGCCTTTGTTTACATACTCGATACGGAGGCTGACAATTTGTCTGGTCGCCCTTTTCTTTCGTATTACAACTGCGAATTCTGACGGTGATATTGTGACAATGTTTTCCATGGGATGGCTGAAAACTCGGAGAAATTCATTCTGTAATGCTGTGTTCCATTCTCGGTGCTAATCAAAATTCGGCCCAACTTATTTGTTTCTACAAACCACACGGCCCAGTCAAACCACAGCATTTTTGCACTATTCGTGATCTTGCTCTTTCCAGGCTCCATTGTGGTCAGAGGATCAGAGCAGCTGATGTCTGAGTTTGACCGACAAACAAGCTTGGTCCCTCATTTTTCTATCAGGTCGTTGTCAGCAAAATATGCGAAAACTAATCTTTTATCATTGCGGAATGCTCTGTCGTAAAGAAATCAGATTGCCTGTCATCATCATGCACCGAGTAATCGATTAGCCCCACTGAAGCCGGTCTATAGCTTTAGGTAACGACAGCCACATATATTCCGGTTTGTTCCTTTAAGGGGATAAGCTAATGAGTACTCTAAGCTAATTATAGAGGATAGTCCCATTCTCATGGTCATATGATATTCTTTCTTAAATTCAAAAAAATATGATATTCCTTCTTGTCTTCTCCGTGTCTTTCAAATAAAACAACTTTACTGAACATATTTTGCTTTGCAAAAGTAACATTTGCTCGGTGACGCTGATGTAGCGTTAGTGCGTTGATCACTTGATCATGGTGCGTTCCTTGGGGGCTCCAAGGAACTCTGCACGGCTAACGTGCACAAGGCATGTCAGGTATTGTCATGCCTCCTTACAAACAACCCGTCATCAGTAAATCTTTTATTTTGAGTGAGGGTCAAAATACCGAAGAAAATAGGTATCAAACCCGACATTGATTTAAATTTCAATGACTGCCTAGACCACCATGCGACGAGATATGTGTAGTGTTTGATTTGTTCTTGAGGACATTTCATCGAAGTTCAATTCCACTGTAGTTATAAAACTTCCTAAGTAAAGGTGTCAGAGTTGGTATTTTCTCCCGTTTTTGTGGGAAGGTTTATTATGAAGAGCAAAAGTGAAGATTGGACCCGATTTACTAGTCATTGGGGACATGATTAGGTCTAGGTGATGCCTGGTTTGGCGCAAAGGTAGGGATAAGAACAAAGAGAATCCACACCCCGCCCCCATTTTGGTTTAAACAATTTGATGTTGTTGACTTCTTAAGCTCAAGCACAGAAGCATGTCTAATTTAACTCCCATAAGCCATTTTGTGTTTCCACTTTGTTTCATCACTCAAGGTACAGATATAAAAAATATGCAATTTGAAACAACATTTCTTTTTTGTAAAAAGAGTTAAACGAGGGAAATACCTCTCATTTCCATTGATTGAGAAGAAGTGAGAATTTTCCCAAAAAACTTAATAGAAAACCGTGCGAAAACCGTCACAAATTCCACACAAGACATCATAGAACACGACAACCCTCAGGGCACACTCGACCGACATGGATAAAAATAGAGACCACACACACCCCACCGAGAAAAAAAACACCATCGTGGAAGCACAAAGAGATCAAGTGACTCAAGCTTTACTATAGATAACCATAGACGATGTCCTTCCAACACCACCGAGATGAAGGTACACATCAAAACTGCCTAATTGTTGGCCACATATGTCGTTAGTATGCGAATGCGGGCTATAAAGAGGATATGAGCAAGGGCCACGAAGAATCACCGAGCAGGCCTACCCGTAGCTTGTCATCCTCACCACCCGAATGCTACCGCACCTCCGACTCCACAACAACAAATAGATCACGGTGACCCGACTGATATAACAAATATTTGAGGACCACAACCTTTCTGCAACCCTGACCATAATCATCCCATCGCCATTGCCACACAATGTCCATCACTAGCCGCCATAGCCATCCACTAGTCTCTCACTGATGCATAAGTCCAACGATGCATTGATGAGAGGGATTTAGACAAATAAATTCCACCATCTTTTGGTCACACGGATCCAGGGTTTCATATGAAGCTTCTTCGGTAAGGGAATATAGATCATCACCTTCGCAATGTCTTTACAAAGGGAACGACACTCGAGAGCATCATCATCGCTGGCTTTCGCCATTGGCCATAGACAATCCTTTTCCTAGATTGGACTCTGGATCCCATACACCGTTACTCTCCTGCTCACCTATAAACCCCATGGCCTATATCAACACCGTTTCCACTCGCCTGATCACCTGTAAGCCCCCATGGCCCATATCCACACCATTGCCACACTCGACTAGGCCATCTTGTGCCAAATAATGCTTGAACCACTACACATGCCACGTCAGAACCATCACACCGCATGCCATCTTGTCAACGTGAAGAGGACAACCACGACCATGGGTCGCACCACGCCATCACAGTGATCAGATGGCACAAATGACTAGAAACCATTGCACGCAGTGCCACCTGGTCGCCCGATTGACACACACAAAACATTGTCAATGTCACCAGATGCATCGGTGTGTTGCCAAACCATCATCGTGGCAAGGAGTACTAGCCAAGCTAGACCGGTGCCTACCCCATCAGGATATCCACTCGATTCTATTGGTGCTCCAACATGCGAGGGACATTGAAAGGGCATGTATGCCCCCATGTATGGTTTTGGTAATTAATAACAATCTCTATGGACTAATGTGTAAATTGATTTTCACTTGTAGGTTTGTCCATTGACATCGCTTGGTCCATGTGTTGGTCTCAAGGTTGGAAGATGAAGAAATGTCCAAGAGCTTTGTGCCCATTGGAATCATGAATAAAGGAGTTTGAAGGCTGATCAAGACATGTGCAAAGAGTTGCATCAAGTTGGATCAACCTCAAGAAGGGATAAAGAAGGGCGAGCTCAAGATGCACCATCTCTAGAAGATCTCTTGCTTAAAGCTTGCCATCCTCGTGATGATGGGGTGATGAAGACAAGTTCAAAGAAGAGGTTTCCCCATGGAGTATGGGGGAGAAATTTGCAAGTCTTCATCTCCATCAAGCAAGAGCAAACAAGAACGGTGTTCCCACTCTAGAAGAATAAGACGGTCTACATCAAGTTCAAATGGAATGCTCAAGGCAAAGGTATGATCTTGATAGGGCTTCTCTTTTGGCGGTCTCGTGGTGTTAGTTGGGAGACCGGGTTTAGGATAGTAGCCGTACTATCAAGAGGAGCTCTCAAGCGGGTGTCTCGATTGCATCCTTCGGAGAGAGCTCAAACCTTTGCATTCATAACATCATATTTCTTGGTTATTATGTGGTTCTTGTCCATGAGAGGATATAGAGCTTGTGGTCATCATCATAACAAGATTTAGTTCATCAAATAAGGATTTCACTTGCATATCTTATTGCGGTTTTTGATCTTGCGAGTTTTCCGGCTCCACACCTTGGGAGATTGATGACCCACAAGTGTAGGGGATCGCAACAGTCTTCGCGGGTAGTATTAACCAATTTATTGATTCGACACAAGGGTAGCCAAAGAATACTTGCAAGCCTTAACAACTGAGTTGTCAATTCAGCTGCACCTGGAAATAGTTCTTGCTCACAGAAGTTTATCGGTAGCAACATTTTGGTAGTAGCAACAACAAAGCAACAACAACAGTTAAACAGGAGAAATAGTAACAGTAACGGTAACAGTGGGATTCGAGTGCGGTAGGCATATGGATGGATGGACGGGCGTTGCATGGAGGAGTCTAAACATGTAACTTCAAGATCTAGGGCATTGCAGATAAATAATAACAAGCATCCAAGTCCTAAAAAAATCCTAGGCATGTGCTCCAAATATAGTCATACGTGCTCACAATGAGAACTTGTACAATATCTTCTGTCCAGCCAGCCCGTGGCAGTGTGGTCTCTAGGGAACTACTGGCAATTAAGGTGCTCCTTTTAATAGAGCATCGGAGCAAAGCATTAACACTCCGTGAATACATGTGATCCTCACACCACAGCCATCCCCTCCAGTTGTCCCAATTATTATCACTTTGGGGCCTTTGGATCCGGACAATGATATGTGTACACAACTTGCAGATAAGATCACAAACAATACTATCATAATGATTTAATAATAAGTTCAGATCTGAGATCATGACACTCGGGCCCTAGTGACAAGAATTAAGCACAACAAGTTGCAACAAAGTCAAATAGCACTAATAGAGATACTAGGCACTATGCCCTAACAGATCTTATTCGATTACATGATAGAACTCATCCAATCCCTACCATCCCAAAGCCTACAGCGGGGGGATTACTCACTCATGGATGAGGGAAACATCGGTGGTTGATGGAGATGCGTTGGTGATGACGATGGCGATGATCCTATCCAAATTCCCCGCCCCGATAGGGTGCCAGAACGGAGTTTCTAGATCCGAATCTTGGTTTCTGGTGGTGGCGGCGGAGCGGAACTCTTTCTGGAAAACTATCGACCCCCCTCGGTTTTTAGGTCGAGAGGCAACTTATAGGCGCAGGGGGAGGCCGAGGAGGTGCCTGGGGTGGCTGCACCCCCTAGGCGCGACCAGTGGTAGGCCTGCGCCTAGCAGGGGTGTGGCCCCCCAGGCCCCTTCTCCGTCTCGTCTTCTGGCTCTGGATCTTCTGGTGAAATATAATTTTTGGCATATTTTCCGGGATTTTTCCTGATAGTTCATTTTCTGCACAAAAACTAGACACCAAGGTAATTCTGCTGAAAACAGCGTCAGTCCGTGTTCGTTGTATCCAAATCACACAAGTTTAGAGGAGAAACAATAGAAAAAATGTTCAGGAAAGTTGATACGTTTTGGACGTATCAACTCCCCCAAGCTTAGCTTATTGCTTGTCCTCAAGCAATCCAGTTGAAAACTGAGTGCGATAAAAGAACTTTCACAAACACATTTGCTTCATATGATGTATATATTCTCAGCACAGGAGTAGATGCTTAAACCATTCATAATAAGAAGTATGCAACTAAGTCTACTTAATAGTCATTGCAAGCTATGAAGAGAAACCAACTCAATAATAATAAGTAGCATGAAACATAAACATAAGCAACATTGCAATGCTCATAGTAAGGTATGATAGAGTGGTATCTCGCTTGCCTTTGTTTGTAGAGCACAATATAAATGACGAGGTGTTGGAGATATGCCCTAGAGGCAATAATAAAAGTGGTTATTATTATATCTTTGTGTTTATGATAAATGTTTACATTCATGCTATAATAGTATTAACCAGAAACATTAATACTTGTGTGATTTGTAAACTAAATTAGAGTCCCTGGTAAAGCCTCTTTATAATACTAGCTTGTTGGTTAATAGATGATCGTAGTTTCTCGATCATGAATATTGATATGTTATTAACAACAATATCATATCATTAGGAGAATGGTATGATGGACATACTCCTATAGATAAGCGTAGCATAAAGATCAAGTCATTTCAATAGTTCATTTGCTATAAAGTTTCTGATACATAGTAACCTAATTCCTTCGACCATGAGATCATGCTAATCACCATCACCTAAAGGATGCTTTGATGATATAAAACACCACACCATAACTGGGTGGCTATAAAGGTGGCATTGAGTGTTCGGAAAGTATGTGTTGAGGCACATGGATCAAGAGTGGGATTTGTCCATCCATATGACAGATAGATATACTCTAGGCCCTCTCGGTGGAATGTCATCCAATTAGCTTGCAAGCATGTGACTGGCTCACAGGGGATCACATATCACGGGAACGAGAAAAGAGTACTTATTGGTAATGAGGTTTAACTAGGTAAGCAGAGATACCGACGATCAAACCTCAGATAAGTAAACTATCGCGAGACAAAGGGTAATTGGTATCGTATGTAAGTGGTTCATTCGATCGCAAAGTAATCTTATAAATATGTGGGAGCCATATGAATTTCTAGATTCCTCTATTGGTTATTGATCGGAGAAGTGTCTCGGTCATGTCCGCATAATTCACGAACCGTAGGGAGACACACTTAAAGATTCGATGTTGTTTAGTAGATATGAAATATAAGTAGGGAGACCGAATGTTGTTCGTAGTCTCGGATGGGATCCGGGATATCACGAGGAGATCCGGAATGGTCCGGAGAATAAGATTCATATAAGGAAAGTCCGATTCCGGAGTTCGGGAATGATTTCGATGTTTTCATCGGAGAGGTTCTAGAAGGGTCTAGAAGGTTCACCAGACCGGAAGGGGAATGGTTCATGAATGTGTCATGGTTAAGTGGAATGATTGTATCATGTCTTAGGCCACTTGGTTGGGCATTTGCAAGAGATAGTTAAAGCTCTAAACTAAAAGTCAAAAGGGAGGTTTGAAAAGTCAAACTAGAACAATAGTTTCCTAGTGGAAAAAGGAAAGAGTCCTTCCTTCTCTCCAACTTGGGTTTGGGGAAGGATTCAAACTCCCCTCTCCCAAGCTTCCCTCCCTCTCATATATAGAGGGGAGGGGCTGCCCCAAAGCACCACAACCAGCCCTCCCCACCTTGCGCCGCCGCCGCCCAAGCCGCCGCCCAATCCGTCGCCGGGACGACGCTGCCTTGCGCCGCCGCCAGCCCATCGCCGTCGCCCTATCCACCGCCGACACCACATCCTCCTCTCCGGCCTTCTAAACCTAGATCGCCAGAAACCCTAGATCCACCATAACCTGCTCCGGCTTAGGCAAAGCCCTGCAGGATATTCCCTCTACTTTTGACACCTCGCCGTCGTGCTGCCGGAATCGCGAGGGGAGAACTATAACATCTGCTGCCTGCTAGAACAAGGGAGAGGAAGGTCTTCATCGAGTACCGAACGTGTGACCTGTTGGGGATATGCTATATGGGTATCCTCATAGCATGTCCTCTATCCGGATAACCCGGGTGGCCCACAGTTGGTAGCATGGCCCATGGCCTGCGGGACAGCCCAGTTAGATGGATCCAGAAGGGAGGCCCATGCTGGATAAAGGAAGGCTACGGAGGAGTCACCGACGTACCCGGAGCCTTGGAGTGCAAGACACGCTAGACTAGTAATAGACAATGTAGAACTCTGTAACCTGTCCAGCTAGGACTTCTTCCTGTAACCCTAGGACCTGGCGACTATATAAGTCGGGCCTATGGGAGCCTTTAGGGCACAATGTTAGACGATAACTTTGGCTTTATAGTCATACCTCGCACAGCGAACCTATCCATGTAACTCGGCGTATTGCCATTATAGTGATTTATAGCAGGAGTAGGATTCCGCCATCGTCGTGGGATCTGAACCTGGGTAAGCTGTGTTACCTCGTAACCGTCAACCGTCCGCCTTCCCCACGTCTCTAAACACGCACTATGAGGACCCCTCCATGGCGTACTCGTCGGCAATACCACGACAGTTGGCGCCCACCGTGGGGCAAGAGGGGCTTCATGCTCTTCAGCGGGAGAGGACCAAGATCTTCGCGGGAATCGGCGAAACCGTAGCCATCGGTCGTGTTCTCTTCTCCGGAAACGTTCCGATCGTCCCTCCCGACGAGTTCTGGGACCCGGCGAAGACGAACCCTACACGATGCTTGATCGTTCCTATCGGAGACATCAACCTCTTCATTGGCGAAACCGACTCGGGCACTAGTTCCCTGGGAGTCAGAGGAGCATCAAGACCCGCATGGACCACCTACAGGCAGGATACGTTCGTGGAAGGATCGATGTCGGATCTCTATTCGGAGTTTGCCGGCAAAGATCAGAAAAATTCAAGGCCCACCCAAACCGCCCCTGTGCTGGATATAACGGTGGAAGATCACTGAAAGTCCGCCGGCTTCGCCCGTGCGTCTGGACAGCAGAGATCCAAGTTCGTCGGAGTGGTGACCATCTTCGATCTAGCGCGTTGCGTTCAGAGAGAGGGCGAAAACCCCCGCGATTACCTTGCCACGTGGCTTTGCATACGAGCCGATATGGCACACTACCCCAATGATGATGCTATGTATCACTTTGTGGAAGGACTGGACCAGGGTACGCTCCTTCGACATTCTCTAAGGCGACAACAGGCTTCAGGACGCCTCACTTTCCAAAGCATGGTGAACACCGTCAAAAACTACGCGGAGGCTGAGGAGGCAGCTCAAACAGACCTTGCGCTCATTGGCGGAGCGCCGCCGATTCAGCCACCGCCACCACCGCCTCCAGCTGCCATCGCCGTGGCCGTGCCACCACCTCCAGTCATCGTCACGCCCATTGTACCTCCACCCCCCATCATCGAGGAAGCCCCGACACCCTCCGACTCTATGATTGACGCGCTCTACGTCGACTTCAGTGCAGTCTCGGAGGAGATAGATTACAGCCCGGAGGATCTAGACACCGCCATGCTGGAGATGGAGGAGGAATACTCGCGCGATGAGAAAGCTAACAATGCCGTCAAGTCCCGAGAGGTGTTCATCACCATTGGGACAACGATGGATGAAGATCAACCCGGACGAGCTCTGCCTACAGCTCTGGAAAAAGGGAAGGGGCCACCTGTTGCCGCAGACAATGATCATGCAAAGGTCATGCCTCCTCTGCCTAACCCAGTGCAACAGCTGCAGGAACTCGGCACCGGTCCGAGCAACAAAAACACCACAAACCTGCTGCCTCCGGCATCTACGTCTGCTGCTGCCCAAGTTACTCTAGCTGATAGAGTGATGCACGACAATCTCCTCGTCGAGCCACTGACCGTAGCTCATATACGGAACGTGACACAGCTTGACGAGAAGCGCCAACAACTGCCCGAGGAAGCGCAGGCCATTGCGGAGCAAGGCGCAAAATTAGATCAAGATTTGGTCAACGCCAGAAATCCATAGAGAAATCTAGAACAATGGAGGCCGAGTACAAGACTCTGCTACAGCAGCAGAAGGCCAAGAAAGCTCCGGCTCGCGTCATCAACGATCCTGGTGTGCGGCGAAACTTAGGATGGGCTCCCCCGAAGCCGGCACAGGCCAAGCCATACATTGACAGTGAAGGTAGGCAGGTGATGCCCACTCCTCTCCTCAACCTCTCCGTCGCTAAGACCCTTCTGGAGCAGGATAGATTGCCTGAGGCGATGGACCAGGTCTATGACCTAGTGGCCAAGGCGGTGAAACAGCAGGAAAAGGCCACCCCTCAGAGGCTTGAGTCTGACCCAGCGTTTTGCCAGTCTAGCCAGCATAAGCCGCCAAGGGACAGATCTCCTCTTGATGTTGGGTCTCAGACGGGTTCGTCAGAACAAAGACAGAGGGATGCGCACAACAGGAAGGAAGCTATCCCCATATCCTCCGACCACGGAGGTAAGGCCCAACCTCGTCGCCCATCGCCACCGCCCTGCTCACCCCGACATCGCGAAGACACCAAGGCTCACCGTCGTACGGATATGCCCCTGCCAAGGCAGAGCGACATCGTCATCCGCGACAACACAGAGCAGACCCGTCATGACGGAGAGCGCAACTAAGGACACAAGAGCAGGTCACGCCATGACCCTCTGTGTCCGACAAGCAACCGCGACGGGCGTAAGGCGTTGCAGGAGGGTAACAGCAAGAAGGCTAACCCACAGCCACCTCCGCCTCCGTCGCCACCTAGTAGCCACCATGGCGGAGGAGGTCCGCGTCGTTCGTGCAGCCCATCCCCTGTTGGCAAGAATAAAAGAAGCCCGGAGCCATACGACGCACGTTCACGGATAGACAAGATCCACGAGGCCCGGGAAGGACCATACCTGGGACCACGTTGCTTTGGACTTGTGATACAGTCCGCAACTTACCCCAAAGGTTTCCGGATTGACAAGACCATCAAGCCCTATGACGGCACCGCCAAGCCAGCTACATGGTTGCAGGACTACGACAATGCGGTGGATATCGCCGGGGGTAACCCCAAAATCGCCGTCAAGTACCTCCCATTGATGTTGGCGGGCACAACCCATCAATGGATTGATGACTTGCCGGAAAGATCCATCTGCAATTGGTTGGACATGCAAGAAGCGTTCACCAAGAACTTCGAGGGTACATACAAACGTCCCTGCACAGTTGGCGATCTATAACGGTGCATGCAAGAGAAAGACGAGACATCTCGCGCCTACCTCTCCCGCTGGCTAGATATGAAGAATTCCTGTGCAGGAGTGCACGCTCAGACCGCCATGGCTGCCTTCATTGATGGGTTGGAAAAAGGCACGTTGCTCCGACATAAGCTGAAGCGCTTGCAGGACAATCACCAGCTAGACTTGAACCAGATGATTCAGTTGGCTAGTGAGTTCGCAGCTGCCGCCGACGATGCTCGCGGCTCTCTGCCGGCAACGGCCGTTCCAACTCAAGCTCGGAGGAACATCAACACAAAGTAGAAAACCGCACCAGAATAAAAGCAAACTCCCGACATGGTCGCTATGACCTTCGCAGGACGAGGTGATGGCGGACAACGTGGCCGAGGGCGGGGATCTGGTCGTGGGTAGCAGCGAGGAAGTGAAACTACCTCGGCAGTGATCCATGTTACCCAAACCTACGAGGAGTACCGCGATATGCCGTGCCTCGTACACCTCGATGCCAACGGCAAGGCCACCCACACCAATCACCACTGCAAGTTCGTCAACGACCTCAAGGAGGACCCAGAGTCTGGCTACAAGCGAAGTCGGAGGAACAGACCGCGAGGAAAGGGCAAGGGAAAGAAGAAGGAAGAGGAGTCCAAGGATTCAAGTGACATGGACGAGGATGTTGACCCCAAGCACGCCGCCAAGAGCGACGGCAAGGGCAAGAAACCCTTCGAGATGAAGGCGACAGTTTTCCACACTTTCCTTGGCACTCCTACCGTCCGACAATATAAGACCTCTATGAGGATACTGATGGCCACTCTCCCCCCAGTTCCACAATTCCTGCGCTGGTCGGAGATTCCAATTACTTGGGACAGGAAGGATCACCCAGACCTCATCCCTACGGAGAACCAGTACTCCATGGTCATCAACCCCTTGATTGTCGGCTATGAGTTCACCAAATGTATGGTGGATAGTGGAAGCAGCATCAACATTATGTACCTGGATACATTGCATAAGATGAACTTGATGGAGGCAAACCTAAGGCGGACCAACACAATCTTCCACGGCGTAGTTCCTGGTCGGGAGGCTCGGTCCCTTGGGTGCATCACACTTCAAGTCGCTTTTGGCGATGTAAATAGTTACCGCCAAGAACGCATGACCTTTGAGGTGGTCCCCTTCAAGAGCGTGTACCACGTCATATTTGGCCGTGATATATTCCACACCTTCATGGCCAAGCCATGCTTCGTCTACAACAATCTCAAGATACTCGGACCAAACGGTGTCATCATCGTAGCCGAAAGCTTTACCAAAGCAAGAGACTGCGAGATTGGAGAAGCAGCCTACGCGAAAGCTGTCCTCTACAGCGACGAATTCAAGGAGATCCAGAGCAAGGTCGATGCCTCAGAGATGCCCGAATCGAAGAAGCAGATTTCTGACTCTGCTCTAGCATTCAAGGCCGCCATCGAGACCAAGCCAGTGGAACTTGTGGTAGGCGATGCCTCCAAGACCACCGCCATTGGGACGAACCTGGATCCCAAATAGGAAAGCGCGCTCGTCGAGTTCCTCCGTGATAATAGGGACATCTTTGCCTGGCAACCTGCCGGCATGAAATGTGTACCTAGGGAACTTGCCGAGCACAACTTAAACATTGATCCAAAATGTAAACCAGTGAAACAACCTCTACAATGCTTCGGAGACGAGAAGAGACGCGCCATTGGCAAAGAGATATCTAGGTTACTTAAAGCTAGATTTATCCAAGAAGTCCTTCACACCCGATGGGTGACCAATCCTGTACTTGTCCCCAAAAAGGGAACCACTGAATTAAGAATGTGCGTTGATTACACCGGCTTGAACAAAGCGTGTCCCAAAGATCCATTTGCTTTGCCTTGCATTGACCAAGTCATTGACTCGATGATTGGCTCGAAGCTTTTGTGTTTTCTTGATGCATACTCAGGATACCACCAGATCAAGACGAGGAAGTCGGACCAATTGGACACTTCGTTCACTACACCCTACGACACATTTTGCTATGTCACGATGCCCTTTGGGCTGAAAACGCAGGTGCTACATACCAGCGGACAATGCAACGTTGCCTGCACGACCAAATTGGTCGGAACATTCACGCCTATGTGGACGATATAGCGGTGATGTCTAAAAAGTCACATGACTTAATCTCCGACTTAAAAGAAACCTTTGATAATCTCCGAAAATACAACATGATGCTTAAACCTAAGAAGTGCGTCTTCGTCGGGGTTCCAGCCAGCAAATTTTTGGGCTTCATCGTTTCCCAGCGTGGAATCGAGGTCAACCTGGAGAAAAGCAAGGCCATCTTAAACATAAACCGTCTGACATGCCTGAAGGATATTCAACGGCTAACAGGTTGCGTTGCAGCTGTTAGTCGGTTCATCAGCCGACTTGGAGAGAAGGCCCTGCCGCTGTACAAGTTGCTGAAGAAGGCGGACAAATTCACGTGGTCGGATGAGGTAGATGCGGCATTGAAGCAGCTCAAGGAGATTCTTTCCTTAGCGCCTATCCTCGCAGCACCCGAGCCTGGTGAACCCATGTTAATTTACTTGGCGACCACCAACCAGGTAATTAACATCGTCATCGTGGTAGAACAGTAGGAACCAGGGCATGAGTACGGAGTTCAACGACCAGTTTACTATGTAAGCAAGGTCTTGACGGAGTCCAAGCAACGTTACCCGCACTACCAAAATATAGCTTATGGAGTATTCCTTGCTTCTCGGAAGCTGAGGCACTATTTCCAGGAGCACCCCATCACAGTGGTGAGCAAAACTCCATTGTCCGACATCATCAACAATAGCGACGCTACAGGAAGGGTCTCGAAGCGGGGCACTGAACTTTCCGCCTTGGAGATCACCTACAAAAGACACAACGCTATCAAGTCACAAGCCTTGGCGGATTTTATCGCAGATTGGACGGAGATTCCTGACGCTACTCCTATACCAGAGCCAGAATATTGGGTGATGCACTTTGACGGATCAAAGCTACTCAAAAGGCTCGGGGGCTGGTGTGCTGTTATAGTCACCAACCGGAGAAAATCTACACTACGTTCTGCAGATCCACTTCGAGGCTACGAACAACATGGCGGAGTATGAAGCACTCATTCATGGACTACGTGTAGCCAAGGATATTGGCATCAAGCGCATAGTTTGCTGTCGATATTCCGACTTGGTTGCCCAGCAGGTGGCTGGCACCTGGAATGCGCGGAACCCTATGATGGCGGCATATCAAGATGAAGTGGACAAGATAGCCAAGAGCTTCTTGGGCTACGAGGTCAAGTATGTACCTACGAAGCAAAACGAGGCGGCTGATCTGCTGTCTAATCTTGGATCAGGGCGCAAGCAAATTCCGTCTGGAGTTTTCCAGGAGCATCTACGGACACCATCCGTGAAGGGAGCAGACATCGACAACCCGGACAGAGTAGACTCTTTCGTCCACATAGTGGCAAAGGTTCCTCCGGATTGGACAAAACCGTTCATGGAGTATCTCGAATACGAAACTTTGCCCGACGACAAAGTCGAAAGACGACAAATAGTACATCGAGAAAAGGGCTATACCATAATCAATGGACAACTCTACAAAAGAAGCACTACCGATGTATACCTTAAGTGTGTTTCCCAGCAAGAAGGTATTGAAATCCTACGAAAATCCCATCTCGGAGATTGCGGGCATCACGCCGCTCCCCGATCTTTGGCCGCGAAAGCTTTCCGGCAAGGATTCTACTGGCTGACCGCTAAGGCGGACGCCGACAAGATGGTTGAGACATGCATGGGATACCAGTATTATGCCCGACAACCACATGTTCCAGCTGAAGAATTGCGAACAATACCAATAACTTGGCCGTTTGTAGTCTGGGGGCTAGACATGGTGGGACCTTTACAAACAGCACCATGTGGGTTTACGCATCTGGTTGTAGCAGTTGATAAATTCACCAAATGGATAGAATCTAAACCCATTAGAAAGCTTGATGGTGCAACTGCCCTTAGGTTTGTCCGGGATCTAGTGGTGAGATTTGGTCTCCCACATAGCATAATCACCAACAAAGGCAACAACTTGTCACTCAGAGAAGTGGAAGCTTTTTGTTGGGAGAAGGGCATCCGACTTGACCTTGCATCTGTGGCACACCCATAATCCAATGGTCAGGTTGAGCGGGCCAATGGATTAATTCTGCAGGGAATCAAGCCAAGTCTTGAGGCACCGCTACATAGAGCAGCTGGAGCCTGGGCGGAAGAATTGCCATCTGTGCTGTGGAGTTTACAAACTACACCCAACAGATCCACCGGCTACACCCCTTACTTCATGGTATATGGAGCAGAAGCCATCCTGCCTTCCGACATTCTTCACGATGCACCTAGAGTTGCCGCCTACGACGAAGATGACGCTGACGAATCCAGACGCCTAGATGTGGACCTTCTCGAGGAGGAGCGCGTTTTGGCATGCCAAAGATCCGCCATCTACCAGTAGAAGCTACGCAGCTACCATAGTCGCCGCGTCTGACATCGCTCGTTTAAAGAGGGGGATTTGGTGCTCCGACTTAAGCAGAAGACGTCACACAAATTATCCCCGCCATGGTAATGACCGTTCATCATAAGCAAGGAGCTACTCAACGGGTCTTACTACCTCGTTGACAACTGTGAACTTGAGGATAGACCCAACGAGGATCATAAGCGTAAGCGACGCGACCCGGATGATGACTACCCGGAGCTTGATCGACCATGGAACATAGCACAATTACGTCCTTTCTACACTTAGCATTTTTATCTATTGTGTACCTCTTATATGATCAATGAAATAAAGCTCTCTGGTTCACTCATATTTCTGAGTCTTTTACCTCCTTTAGTGTTCATTTTTGGATCGTATAAAACCTTTATGCACAAGCTTTGGGATTGCACTTGTGAAAATTCCGCCTACGGGCGTTAGCTTAAGTTTTCTGGTCTACACATTCTTTGTCGTTTTTATGTGGATTCTGGAGTAGTGACTTTTGACACTTATTGTCGGCAATTTTGTGTTCTCCGCCTTAAGTAGCAGGACATAACGACTAATGTTCTCCGCCTTAAGTTAACACATTGTTTTTTCCGCATACAATTTCCAGAGGAAACAAATATTACAAGTTGTTTTTTATTCCTCTGGCGCATGCGACTTGGAAGCAGCATCATCCGCAGCAGGGGAGTCATCTTCTTCAAAGTCGGTGGTGTTGAGGGGTTCGGAGGAGCTTTGGCTGCCGCCATCGATGGTCTTCATGGGCACAAAGACATTTTGGTCGACCAACTCGGCGACTCTGGTGTCATAACCCGCGAGCGATGCCAAGATAGCTTCATGATCAATCTTTTGGCCATCGTCGTCCACGTCGGGGATGCCAGAGGTCACCACGTCAAGGTCGGCAGTTTCGTAGTGTGCCTTGACCACTGATAGCGCCATACTTGTGCCAGCTCGTGTACATGAAGCTTTCCAGCTTGCAATATGCTCGGGGACTCGGCACAAGATCTTTGAGAACTTAGCCACGGAATCCACCGCTTTGATGTTGATTTGGAGGTGCTTGGCTATCTCCTTGGCTTGCGTGTTGGCGGTCTTGATAAAGTTGCCGGCAAGGATCATGCATTCTTTTGGCGGAGGAGGCGACTGAGTCAACCCAATAGGAGCTGCAAATTTCCGACAAAGGAGCGCATGAGTTCAAAAAGTTCAAAGTATCCAACTTACAGAAGTACAAGGCGGAGAATCACTTACTGAAGATGCTAAGTTCTGCCTGCTGGAGAGTTTCCGCCATAGAATCTCGCTCTTATCGAAGGATCTTGTATGCTTCGAGATTGCGGTCATTCTGCTCTTTGGCAGCTTTGTTCTGCTATCTTAGCATCTCGATCTCCTTCTTCAGGCGGTTCATCTCTTCATTGGCGGAATCCTGCAGGACTTTCATGTAATCTTCATGCATTTTCAGCATATCCTTCCTCTCCTGTTTAAGGATCTTGTTTTTGCTATCCAACAACTTAATGTTCTTGGATTACTCGACAATGTCCTTGGCCTTGGCAATGGCTTCTGCAAGTCGGAGAAATAACAAGTACACAGTGAGTAGACGGAGAATGTTGGCGCAAGACCAAGGCCAAGCCAGAAATCGAAAGGAAAAACAAACTCTTACTCTTGATGATCTGTTCCTTCAAGTAGGCAGTTTTACCCTTTTCTGCTTCCAAGTCGGCGCGCATCTTCTGGAACTTCTCATTGGCGACACCTCTCCGAGCATTCTCATTCTGTGGAAAGAAAAATTTAAAGCTGTTTAGTCTACTTGGAGCATCTAGCCAGATAATTATCCACCTAGAGGCTTGGGGGCTACAGTGAGTTTTTAACTTAGCAATATGCTTGGTCTTTCTTTAAGCATCTAGTCGGAACTAATTCAGTTTTCAACTAGAAGCTTGGGGGCTACAGTATAAAGTTTTTAACTCAGGTGTATGCTTAGTTTTTCTTTAAGTATCTAGTCAGAACTAATTCAGTTACAACTAGAAACTTGGGGAGCTACAGTATTGAAATTTACAAACATTACGTATGCTACTCTCAAAGCATCTAGTCGGAATTATTCATTCAAACTATATGCTTGGGGGATACAGTGAGAAGTTATCTAGCTTAGTCACTCTTAGATAATTCAGATGCAAAATCCTATGGTTTTCCGTCTAAATCCCCGGGGGCTACAGTGGGATACTCAGAATAAATGCATAAGGCAGATAAAACTTACAAGTGCGATGATCTTGAGGTTTGTAGCACTATCGGCAAGCAATTTACCGAAGGAGAGGCTATTTCCTTGCAGGATGTCTGCTTGACGGAGAAGCTCCTAAAGACCGCATGTCGGAGATGTTGGCGCTGCACCAGGAGCCAAATTAGAGCTACCCGGCGTAAGCGCCGGGTAGACTATCTTCGGGAACTCTATGGCTGCCTTGGTTGCAGAGGCGCCGCCTTCAGCAGAAGTGCCACCCTCCACCACTGCCTTACCGCTATCAATGGCATCCTTAGCCAGATCTTCAGCCATAAGGATTGCAGCGCTCTCTTGTGTTGCCTGCTCACCGGCAATGGCAAACTCCGCGGAGAGGGCTGAGTCCACTTCCATGACGGAAGGGCCAGACACGTCTTGGGCTTGAGAGCTTGTCGGAGTTGGTGTGGGCTTGACGCTGGGTGTAGCAGGGGCGATGGCGGGAGATGCGTGGTGGACGTCACGGTGCAACATATCCTTAATATTTTAGAAGCCCCCAAAGTCTTGGAGGTCTTCTTAAGGCTGGTGGTGGCTTTATTCCTGAAACGTGCAAAAAGTATAAGTACAGGAGCAAGACAAACATTGGACAATGTCGGAGAGAAATAAGCTTACACAACAGGGGGTGCTTTGGCAAAGGGGATCCCGGTAACTCTTCTTTTCTCTGCCTCCAGGGCGGTAGTGGACTTCTTGGAGGCTCCACCCTCTGTCTTCTTTCTCTTGCCTCCGTCGGCAGCGTCAGAGGTGGATCTCTTCCACTTTAGCGCCAACGGGACATCGTCGTCGGACATGACCATGACTTCCTAAATCTTTGGATCATAGATTTGAGGAGCCATGCTATCCTCATCTAGATCGCTAAGCTGTTAAGTGAAAACACGTAGTGTTAGATAAGATGTTAATGGCTATACGGAAGAACTTGAGTTTATGTCATACACGGAAGATAAACAGGTACCTTTGGGCACTTGCTCTCTACGAACATGTCGTAGGTGATGGTGAAGCCACACTTCCTATCCTTCACTTTGACGATGTCCTTGAGGTGGAGCTTGACAGAGTCGCTTGAGAAGCTGTCCTCAGAGATACGGAGGCTATCCTTTCTCTTGTTGGTATACTCGTGCATCAACTTCAAGCGGTGCTGCAGAGGTTGGATCCGCCTGATGAACCAGCACATGGCTAGGTCCAATCCGGTCACACCTGTCTCTACGAACCACTCTATCCTCCTTATAGCGCGGGAAGCGTCGATGTCAGAGGGAAGGGAGTCCTGGGATCTCCATGTCGGGGCTTCAATGGCAGCTCCATCGACGAAGTCCGGGTACGTTACTTCTCGGCCGGCCAGAGGGATGTCTGAGACGTAGAAGTAAGTACGCTGCCAGTTCTTGCAGGACTCGTGGCCGACGATGTCGGGGAACCGCCGGCCAGGCCGGATCTTAAAACTGATAGTGTCACAATTTCTGAGCTCCTCCTTGCTGGCTCCGGCTTTGCGCTTGACGGTAAGAAATATATGAAGAGATCTAGCCTAGGCCTAATCCCTAAATAACCCTCGCAGAGTGCCGCGTAATTGTTGAGAGCTAAGATGCTATTGGGGGAGAGGTTCTGTGGCTGTACTCGGTAATGATTCAGGACAGCAAGGAAAAAGTTGGAGATGGGCAGGGAGACGCCGCGTACCATCTACGCTTTGAGGTACACCTTCTCTCCGACTTGGGAATAAGGAGTGACCTCGGTGGCCGGCGCCGCCCGCCAGGTGAGCCCCTCCGTCACGGGGAGGTAACCCTCGTTGATCAGTTCTTTGATGTCGCGGTCCGTGATATCCAAACCGCGCCAGTCGCTGTGGCGCCCCACAAAACCACTACTAGAAAATCGCGTTGTTTTTGTGCATTGCATCGTCATCATCATGCATTGTTTGTCTGAAACTATTTCGGAACGCCTAGTTTTGTTTTCTAAATAACCCCCGTCTTTATTTCAAATTAAAACATCGGTCTGTTCAGATCTTTTATTTGTCTAAAAGGTATTTACAAAAATGTTTTACAAATAAAATAAATAATAAAATATTTTGTCCTGGGAGGCAGTCCGATCAGTCAGGCCAGAGGCCCAACCTGACCAGACTACCTACCACCCGGCCCATCTAAAGAAACCCTAAACCCTTTTATACCTAAACCTAGTCTACCCAGCCCCCTCCACCTCACCCCGACCAACCACAGCTTGCCACCTCACCGTTCCCTCCACCTCATCCTCAGCTCAGCCACCTCACCAATCCCCAGCCACCACCACACTCCCTGGCCCACCCTCCTGGCCCACCTCCTCTCTCACTCCCCACCCTCCCTGTTCACGCAGCAACACACACCACACACAACACACGCACGCCGCTTGCCCGACCCGCCCTCCCGCCTGCGCGACCAGCGCCTGCCGCCGCCCAGGAGCCCCCGCCTCCGGCCGCGCCTCCTCCGCGTCCTCCCTCCTCCGCTCGCCCACCGGCGTCGCCATCTCCCCTGTCCCGGGCATCCCCGCCGCCAGGCACCCCTCCGCCCGCGTCTTCCTCCTCCCTCCTCGCAAGCGTCCGCCGCCGCCGCGCGGGCCCGTCCTCGCCCGGCCGGCCTCCCCCCTTCCCCCAGGTCGTCGGCCGCCCCGCCAGCGTCCGCCGCTCGCCCGCCTCCTCTCTGGCCTCCCTCCGCCGTTCCCGAGCGCGGCCGGTCGCCTTCTCCATCTCGCCACCAATCCGCCGCGAGCCGCCGCTTTGGGTCCCGCGTCGAGCCGCCGTCTCCGCGGCCTAGCTCCTCGCCCGGTCGCCTTCCTCGCCGGAGACCGAGCCCACGCCCACATCCCCGAGCCCCGTGGCCGCTCCTCCGGCCGCCCCCGCGCCTGGACCCAACCCCCCGGCCTCTGCGAGCCCCGCCGCCTGGGCGACCTCGTCGGCTTCCTCCCGCGTCTTCCTTCGCTCCGGCCCGCGCCTCCGTCGGCCTCCTCCCCGGCCCACGCTGCCGCCTGCGAGCATCCCCTGCTGCTCACCTCCAACCCCGCTCGGCCCTCCTCTCCACCTCAACGTCCGTCGCTCGACCGCGGCCAGCAACCTCCTCTCTCCGTCCTGACCATCTTCCCCGACCCCGTCCTCGAGCACGTCATGGCCAGCTCCGGGCTCCGGTGTTGTTTTATCTGATGGTGACCAAGCTCGCCAGTGTGCGCCCTGATATCCGGCAACGCCTGCCTCCGGCTCTTGCTTGCACCGCGGAAGCCCGATGTCCCCTTCGGCGTCGAGCCCGTCTCGGACGCCTCGCGTGTGTGTGCTCCTGTGTTTGTGTTGGGAGATGTTAGGGGCAGACCAAGTACAAGTTGATCTGAGGCTGAAATGAGGACAATGATTCCAATTGTGTGAATCTAGCGCGGCAATTTTGATTTTTATGTGAAAAACCGCAACCTCGACGACAAGTTCTCCATCGCAGACAATCGAAACAAGATCGCCCACATGGAACCCCCGCCAAGATCTTCATCGAATAACGAGAACTCCGCCGCGGTAACCGGGAATCTCCTACATGGAACCATCGGGCCACATAAGACCATCGACGCCACTCCCGGATCCGAAGACCGAACCCGATAACCGCCAAGGCCGCCGACCCGGATACACCGAGTTCTCCATCGAGGGCACCAAGATTGTCGACATGGAACCAAATGACGTCAAGCACTTCGCCGCGTAACGCCAAGTTCTGCATCCCGAACGTCAAGACCGACCCGATACGCGGCCCCGACAAGATCTTCGCGACTACAAGATCGACACCGACCCGGGCGAATCCGATGCGCCCCGACACCGAACCAAGCCCTTCTTCCCGGAACGCCAAGCTCCTCATCTTGTATCCGACCTTCGAATACCGATCTCGTCGAGCCATTTTCCCGTCGAACCCTGGACCCTGAGACCGAACCCCGAACCCCATCGAACCCCAAGATCGCCGAACCCTAATGTGTGATTCCCTTCCCGAGCCCTATTTTATAATAACATCTAAACTTGTTGCATATTAAAATGTTCATATTTGCACATATATCATGTGGGTTTGGGGGCATTATGCCGATTCACCATATAATTAAATATGGGGCCCATATGCGGGAAAATCTAGTCTTATATTAGCCTCATTTAAATTTGTGTAGCGAACCGGTGATATATTTTGCCATGCTAATACAACATTTAATTTGCGGGGTAGATAAATAACTTGAACCGTTTAATTAATTGTCAGGACCCCGGTTCCGCTTAATATGACCTAATTGCATCGCATCTTGCCATGTCAGACATCATACATGCATCATGCCCGATCTTTTGCCGTATTATTAAATATTGCATCCGGTGTTTATTCTAGTGTTTTGGTTCTTCGCGGATAAGGCCGTTGAGTTGATGCGAGTGTCGACCCGATCTTCGGATGAACCTTCGGCAATGTTTTCAGGCGAGCATCTCCCCCTTTCTACCTATCTTACTTTTATAGTATTTATTCCCTCCTGTTGATCTATTGCTACCTGTGTTGCGGTGCTCTAGTTTTCGTACCCCGTGATATCCCTTGCAGCCTTATATTGCCTTGGACACCTCCTATTACCTGTTGTTTGGTAGATAGTTGGACCTGCGCGTCGTAGTCGCTTGCTCAAGTGCTGTTGCGTGCCGCCAAGTACCACAGTCGTTGGAGTATTGCCGTGTGTTTATTGTTGGAGATGATCATGGCTTTAATTATCGTTTACTTTAATTACTGTTTAACAACTAAAATCGAAGTAGGTAAATGCAGAGGCACAGGTGGGCAATAGCTGTTATTTGGTTGTTAACCGTCCACTTGTGTCCCGTAGGACCCCGAGTACTTGATACCGGTTCCTTGAATATTCGCGCTATCCACATCCGGGAGGATTCTGGGACCCCCCTGAGCCAGAGCTTGATTCAGTCTTATTTCTTGGGGCCACAAACTAGTTTGAGGTTTTATTTACTATCCTGTACTTATGCCATGCTTTACTGCTTTATTTAAATTGTGCGAGGTACTGCACACTGTACTGTTTAGGATCGGGACACGTTTTCGCGGTATCGACAAGCCCAGTCACACTTTCGGGTTCCCAGTCGTTTATAGCCGTCCACCCAAACATTGAGTCCGTCTCGGAGTCGGCTAGCTTCGTTGCGGGTGTACTCAACGGGGTGGCCCCCTGAAATATTTCTGAATCTGGTGATGCTTTGTCGTGAAAGCCTCGTTGGGTTTTGATTTGGTTTTTCCGAGGTTGATCGAGTGTGTGTTGCTATTTGTGCACCCCTGCAGGGTAAAACTTTCTGAAAGCCGTGTCCGCGGTTATGGACGACTTGGAGCACAGTATCTCGATCATAAACAACTATAACTAAAGTAGTGCTATAAATTTGACTTTATAATGACTAGTAATCAGCTTCACTATAATGGAATGGCTAAATAAAACTGCCAACAATTGCTTGCTTGGGTTGTCGCTTGCGACCAGTGTATCTGACTAGTAAGTATTGCAACTATAACGGAATGGCTAAATAAAAAGTACCAACAACTGCTGGGTTTTGGGATATCTCATGCTAATCGTATATTTGACTAGTAAGTGTTGCAACTACAATGGAATGGTTAACTAAAATTGCCCACTGCTTATTATATCAGGATGATTATCTATACTTGACTAGTAATTGCTGCAATGATAACTGAATAAATAAAACTGCCAACTGTGTGAGTTCCTCGGTTGACTTCCTCGTTTGGTCTCGTGGGGGAAACACCAGGATGAGTTTGTCTGATGGTAGCATCAGGTTGGTTCCGAATAGGTCTTTCTTATCCCTCTCTGATAGCCGACAGTTATATGGAGTCTCTATAGGTTGTTTAGTGCATGCTGCGCTGCCGCTCAGTCCGCCTTACCTATGTAGGCGAGGACTTCCGAATTCTAGCCTCGCCGTGTACTGGCCTCAGTACTGACCGCTCTCTCTTTTTCCTTTGCCCTTTGTCGGCACCCCTTTTTGTTTAAGCAGGTTTTGGGGATCGACGTCGTTAGCAGGGTTACCCTTCCGGCTTGGCCTGGGCAGGGTTATGGACGCCATTGGTTATTCTTCAGGGCTCTTAGCCCCATTTGCATCTTGTCCGTAGATGGACGCTCTATCGTTTTCAAGGTGATTTGGATCTTTGTTCTGTATATCTTTAATCTTGACTCATGGAGTCGTGTTGTATATATATCTGTTCTGCGGGTCCCATCGAGGACTGTTGTGTAATGTTATTACTTCGTTTTCCACCCGCACGAAAGTGCCTGGTGGGCACCTTTGAATCGTTTCTATGCGGGTTTGGCGGGTTTTCGCTAAAACTTGCATAGGGCCGATTCTGAGGGTGTTACAGAGTGGTATCAGAGCTCAGCAGTTGCGATACCCCACAAGTCCAGCCTGTAGGATAACCTAGCTAACGGCCGAAGTAGAGTGTCAAAACTATTTTTGCAAAATCGGTTGGATAGTTCTGATTAGGTCTGATTTTACTCCTTACCCCTCTGCTGCTCTCCTCTCACCTCTGCGTGTTTTGAATCCTCTCTCTTCGAGTCCAGGATTTCTCGTGGTTGGGTTCCATCGTACCTTCAGGGTTTCGCTTCCTCCTTTGGTAACGGTGTTGCTACATCTGGTCTTCATGCTATCCGAGGAATCCTTCGTCTGGTGGACTTCTCTTTGTTCCTTCTCGTGCCTTCCGGTGTTTTCCGACGCGACGACATCATCTACGCCAGATCCGATGCAGAGCCTGCATCACTCCTCTGTTTCCGAACCTCGTTTGTCGGGATCTTCAGTCTAATTACGAGAGTTGGTTGCACAATTCGCCTATTCGTGTGCAGAGTAATGGTTTGGGTGCGCGATGGACTGATCACCATCCGACTACTCTTATCATTCACTCTTGTACATCGAATCAGTGGATCCAGCAATTTTACTCCGTCCACGGAAGCTAGAGGTGGCTTTATTGGTTGATACCTCTACCTTCGCCTTTGTTTCCCGGAGTGTTCTCTCGACGATCATGGACAACGGCCTCTTGTTAGTGGTGTCGCGAGGATCTACACGAAGCGAGAAGATGCATATCACCGACCTTCTTTCCGGTACCATGAGGCGGATCTCGAGGGCGAGATCCATTGTTAGTGGTGTCGAATTGTGGCGCCCCGCAAAACCACTACTAGAAAATCGCGTTGTTTTTGTGCATTGCATCGTCATCATCATGCATTGTTTGTCTGAAACTATTTCGGAACGCCTAGTTTTGTTTTCTAAATAACCCTCGTCTTTATTTCAAATTAAAACATAGGTCTGTTCAGATCTTTTATTTGTCTAAAAGGTATTTACAAAAATGTTTTACAAATAAAATAAATAATAAAATATTTTGTCCTGGGAGGCAGTCCGATCAGTCAGGCCAGAGGCCCAACCTGACCAGACTACCTACCACCCGGCCCATCTAAAGAAACCCTAAACCCTTTTCTACCTAAACCTAGTCTACCCAGCCCCCCACCTCCACCACCCCGACCAACCACAGCTTGCCACCTCACCGTTCCCTCCACCTCATCCTCAGCTCAGCCACCTCACCAATCCCCAGCCACCGCCACACTCCCTGGCCCACCCTCCTGGCCCACCTCCTCTCTCACTCCCCACCCTCCCTGTTCACGCAGCAACACACACCACACACAACACACGCACGCCGCTTGCCCGGCCCCACTCCCTGCCTGGACCCACGACCGTCGGCCCACCTCCCCCGCAGACCCGCACCTTCCCCACCGACGCGCCCCACCCTCTTCTTCCTTCCCTCCGGCCTCGCCCGCCTCTCCGGCGCCCGCCACCGCCTCGGCGTCCCCCTCTCGCCCTCCCGCCTGCGCGACCAGCGCCTGCCGCCGCCCAGGAGCCCCCGCCTCCGGCCGCGCCTCCTCCGCGTCCTCCCTGCTCCGCTCGCCCGCCGACGTCGCCATCTCCCCTGTCCCGGGCATCCCCGCCGCCAGGCACCCCTCCGCCCGCGTCTTCCTCCTCCCTCCTCGCAAGCGTCCGCCGCCGCCGCGCGGGCCCGTCCTCGCCCGGCCGGCCTCCCCCTTCCCCCAGGTTGTCGACCGCCCCTCCAGCGTCCGCCGCTCGCCCGCCTCCTCTCTGGCCTCCCTCCGCCGTTCCCGAGCGCCACCGGTCGCCTTCTCCATCTCGCCACCAATCCGCCGCGAGCCGCCGCTCTGGGTCCCGTGTCGAGCCGCCGTCTCCGCGGCCTAGCTCCTCGCCCGGTCGCCTTCCTCGCCGGAGACCGAGCCCATGCCCACATCCCCGAGCCCCGTGGCCGCTCCTCCGGCCGCCCCCGCGCCTGGACCCAACCCCCCGGCCTCTGCGAGCCCCGCCGCCTGGGCGACCTCGTCGGCTTCCTCCCGCGTCTTCCTCCGCTCCGGCCCGCGCCTCCGTCGGCCTCCTCCCCGGCCCGCGCTGCCGCCTGCGAGCATCCCCTGCTGCTCACCTCCAACCCCGCTCGGCCCTCCTCTCCACCTCAACGTCCGTCGCTCGACCGCGGCCAGCGACCTCCTCTCTCCGTCCTGACCATCTTCCCTGACCCCGTCCTCGAGCACGTCATGGCCAGCTCCGGGCTCCGGTGTTGTTTTATCTGATGGTGACCAAGCTCGCCAGTGTGCGCCCTGATCTCCGGCAACGCCTGTCTCCGGCTCTTGCTTGCACCACGGAAGCCCGATGTCCCCTTCGGCGTCGAGCCCGTCTCGGACGCCTCGCGTGTGTGTGTGCTCCTGTGTTTGTGTTGGGAGATGTTAGGGGCAGACCAAGTACAAGTTGATCTGAGGCTGAAATGAAGACAATGATTCCAATTGTGTGAATCTAGCATGGCAATTTTGATGTTATGTGAAAAACCGCAACCTCGACGACAAGTTCTCCATCGCAGACAATCGAAACAAGATCTCCCACATGGAACCCCCGCCAAGATCTTCATCGAAAACCGAGAACTCCGCCGCAGTACCCGGGAATCTCCTACATGGAACCATCGGGCCACATAAGACCATCGACGCCACTCCCGGATCCGAAGACCGAACCCGATAACCGCCAAGGCCGTCGACCCAGATACACCGAGTTCTCCATCGAGGGCACCAAGACCGTCGACATGGAACCAAATGACGTCAAGAACTTCGCCGCGGAACGCCAAGTTCTGCATCCCGAATGCCAAGACCGACCCGATACACGGCCCCGACAAGATCTTCGCGACTACAAGATCGACACCGACCCGGGCGAATCCGATGCGCCCCGACACCGAACCAAGCCCTTCTTCCCGGAACGCCAAGCTCCTCATCTTGTATCCGACCTTCGAATACTGATCTCGTCGAGCCATTTTCCCGTCGAACCCTGGACCCTGAGACCGAACCCCGAACCCCATCGAACCCCAAGATCGCCGAACCCTAATGTGTGATTCCCTTCCCGAGCCCTATTTTATAATAACATCTAAACTTGTTGCATATTAAAATGTTCATATTTGCACATATATCATGTGGGTTTGGGGGCATTATGCCGATTCACCATATAATTAAATATGGGGCCCATATGCGGGCAAATCTTGTCTTATATTGGCGTCATTTAAATTTGTGTAGCGAACCGGTGATATATTTTGCCATGCTAATACAACATTTAATTTGCGGGGTAGATAAATAACTTGAACCGTTTAATTAATTGTCGGGACCCCGGTTCCGCTTAATATGACCTAATTGCATCGCATCTTGCCATGTCAGACATCATACATGCATCATGCCCGATCTTTTGCCGTAGTATTAAATATTGCATCCGGTGTTTATTCTAGTGTTTTGGTTCTTCGCGGATAAGGCCGTTGAGTTGATGCGAGTGTCGACCCGATCTTCGGATGAACCTTCGGCAATGTTTTCAGGCGAGCATCTCCCCCTTTCTACCTATCTTACTTTTATAGTATTTATTCCCTCCTGTTGATCTATTGCTACCTGTGTTGTGGTGCTCTAGTTTTCATACCCCGTGATATCCCTTGCAGCCTTATATTGCCTTGGACACCTCCTATTACCTGTTGTTTGGTAGATAGTTGGACCTGCGCGTCGTAGTCGCTTGCTCAAGTGTTGTTGCGTGCCGCCAAGTACCACAGTCGTTGGAGTATTGCCGTGTGTTTATTGTTGGAGATGATCATGGCTTTAATTATCGTTTACTTTAATTACTGTTTAACAACTAAAATTGAAGTAGGTAAATGCAGAGGCACAGGTGGGCAATAGCTGTTATTTGGTTGTTAACCGTCCACTTGTGTCCCGTAGGACCCCGAGTACTTGATACCTGTTCCTTGAATATTCGCGCTATCCACATCCGAGAGGATTATGGGACCCCCCCTGAGCCAGAGCTTGATTCATTCTTATTTCTTGGGGCCACAAACTAGTTTGAGGTTTTATTTACTATCCTGTACTTATGCCATGCTTTACTGCTTTATTTAAATTGTGCGAGGTACTGCACACTGTACTGTTTAGGATCGGGACACGTTTTCGCGGTATCGACAAGCCCAGTCACACTTTCGGGTTCCCAGTCGTTTACAGCCGTCCACCCAAACCTTGAGTCCGTCTCGGAGTCGGCTAGCTTCGTTGCGGGTGTACTCAACGGGGTGGCCCCCTGAAATATTTCTGAATCTGGTGATTTCTTTGTCGTGAAAGCCTCGTTGGGTTTTGATTTGGTTTTTCCGAGGTTGATCGAGTGTGTGTTGCTATTTGTGCACACCTGCAGGGTAAAACTTTCTGAAAGCCATGTCCGCGGTTATGGACGACTTGGAGCACAGTATCTCGATCATAGACAACTATAACTAAAGTAGTGCTATAAATTTGACTTTATAATGACTAGTAATCAGCTTCACTATAATGGAATGGCTAAATAAAACTGCCAACAATTGCTTGCTTGGGTTGTCGCTTGCGACCAGTGTATCTGACTAGTAAGTATTGCAACTATAACGGAATGGCTAAATGAAAGTACCAACAACTGCTGGGTTTTGGGATATCTCATGCTAATCGTATATTTGACTAGTAAGTGTTGCAACTACAATGGAATGGTTAACTAAAATTGCCCACTGCTTATTATATCAGGATGATTATCTATACTTGACTAGTAATTGCTGCAATGATAACTGAATAAATAAAACTGCCAACTGTGTGAGTTCCTCGATTGACTTCCTCGTTTGGTCTCGTGGGGGAAACACCAGGATGGGTTTGTCTGATGGTAGCATCAGGTTGGTTCCGAATAGGTCTTTCTTATCCCTCTCTGATAGCCGACAGTTATATCGAGTCTCTATAGGTTGTTTAGTGCATGTTGCGCTGCCGCTCAGTCCGCCATACCTATGTAGGCGAGGACTGCCGAATTCTAGCCTCGCCGTGTACTGGCCTCAGTACTGACCGCTCTCTCTTTTTTCCTTTGCCCTTTGTCGGCACCCCTTTTTGTTTAAGCAGGTTTTGGGGATCGACGTCGTTAGCAGGGTTACCCTTCCGGCTTGGCCTGGGCAGGGTTATGGACGCCATTGGTTATTCTTCAGGGCTCTTAGCCCCATTTGCATCTTGTCCGTAGCTGGACGCTCTATCGTTTTCAAGGTGATTTGGATCTTTGTTTCTGTATATCTGTAATCTTGACTCATGGAGTCGTGTTGTATATATATCTGTTCTGCGGGTCCCATCGAGGACTGTTGTGTAATGTTATTACTTCGTTTTCCACCCGCACGAAAGTGCCTGGTGGGCACCTTTGAATCGTTTCTATGCGGGTTTGGCGGGTTTTCGCTAAAACTTGCATAGGGCCGATTCTGAGGGTGTTACAGTCGCCCTTATGCGAATCATACTCCTCCTCTAGCAGCTCCAATGCCACTGGATTATGGTCGCCGCCGGTGGCTTCGACCACCGTGGACTTGGGGATAACTAAATCTTCTGGGGGCACGGCGATGGAGCTCGCCGGCTTCGCCGCGGATTCGCCAGATGCCGCCATGGAAGGGGAGGAGCTGCTGCTGGCCATTGGGTGTGTTCGGTGGTGACTGGGGAAGATTGGGGAGCTAGGTTTTTTCGCACGTTGCGCGGAGAGATCGAGGAGGCGCTCGCTGGAGGAAGAAGACGATGCAGGGGAGAATGAGGTGAAAAAGTAAATTTTCCACCACAGTTACTATTTATGGTCTCCGGCATCAAGATTCGTGCAACTTGATCGAATGGTTGCCGTAGACGACATGTGCGGAGATGTGCGCGGAAATTTTGCCATGTACCAACCATCACTGCCAACGGTTCGTATCTCTCGCGCAGGAAAAGTGGACATGATTGCGTTCTCTGCATGTGTGAGTTACGAGGCGTTGCTGACCTATGTCTATGTCGCCCTAGCTGTCATAGGCAGATGAACCATCACATCGGAAGATTCCGACATTGACGGATCCAATCCGACGGAAGAGTATGATAGAAGATTCAGCAACTCTCCGACTTACAAGTTGAAGACGGAGAAAACCTTACATGGTTCTTTGGGAGGACTACAAGATATTGCTTGACGATTTGACGACATCCATCTAGACGGAGCATTCAACATGAAGAGGCAAGACGGCGCAAGATCTCGGAGTTCTCCGGGGGCTACTGTTGGGGATATGATATATGTGTATCCTCGTAGCATGTCCTTTATCCGGATAACCCAGGTGGCCCACAGTTGGTAGCATGGCCCATGGCCTTCTGGGCGGCCCAGTTAGATGGATCCAGAAGGGAGGCCCATGCCGGATAAAGGAAGGCTATGGAGGAGTCACCGACATACCCGGAGCCTTGGAGTGCAAGACACGCTAGACTAGTAATAGACAGTGTAGAACTCTGTAACCTGTCTGGCTAGGACTTTTCCCTGTTAGACCTGGCGACTATATAAGTCGGGCCTATGGGAGCCTTTAGGGCACAATCTTAGACGATAACTTTGGCTTTCTAGTCATACCTCGCACATCGAACCTATCCCTGTAACTCAGCGTATTGCCATTATAGTGATTTATAGCAGGAGTAGGATTCCGCCACCATTGGGGGATCTGAACCTGGGTAAGCTGTGTTACCTCGTACCCGTCAACTGTCCGCTTTCCCCCACGTCTCTAAACATGCACCGTGAGGACCCCTCCATGGCGTACTCGTCGGCAATACCACGACATGACCGACTGCGGAAGCGCTGCCAGAAAGCATCGCTGGAAGGATCGTCTACGCGATCTTGAGATCGGCAAGTGTACGACTACATAATCCACGAGAATCTGCTCTCGCTAACCGCTTTGGAATCTTCAAGGGTGAGTACTCTAATCGACTCGTTGCTTTAATCTAATAGATAGATCTTGGCTTGTTTGTGTGTATACGGTAGATTTTTTTTGTTTTCCAGGCTAGGAACCCCTATAGTGGTGTCAGAGCCGTGTCTATATGTAGATCTGTTGCACGAGTAGAACACAATGGTCATTGTGGGCGGTGGTGCTTTTATTATCAATTTCTTTTTGTGTACTTTGCATCTTGCGGTATGATGGGATGAAGCGGCATGGGCTAACCTTACATGACATCGTTCATGAGACTTGCTCCATGCTCAACATGCAACTTGTATTGCATAAGTGGCTTTGCGGGTGCCTGTCTCTCCCATCATAGTATAAATTCAATTTACAACGGACACTTGATAGTTCAAGCATCAACGTATTGGTTCTTGTTCGTAAGTTAGAACGACACTTATTGAAAGCCCCAAACCACGTAAAATATGCAAAGAAAATTAGAGGCGTCTCACTTTGTTTTGCAGGGGTGTGCTGTGATATGATATGGCCATGATTGTAATTATATATGATGTATGCAATGTTCCTTATTGTAAGTTGGCAACCGGCAGGAGCCATATGGTTGTCTTTTTAATTCCGTTAAGACCTGTGTGTCTATTATTCAAAGTAGTTGTAATAGTTGATGCTGGTGGACGACAACCATGGAGCGGCGCCATTGACCTTGACGCAAAGCCGGTGATGATGGAGATCATGTTCATGCTTGAAGATGGAGATCGGAAGCACAAGAATAAAGGCCATATCATATCACATATTATGAATTGCATGTGATGTTAATCCTTTTATGCATGATCCCTCTCACATAATTTCAAGTTATAAAGTGTTCATCCTTAGTAGGCACCGTTGCTAAAGCTCGTTGTTTCAAAGCACCACGTGATGATCGGGTGTGTTAGATTCTGCGAGTGTATACAACGGGAGCTAGCCAGATTTGTTCATGCGGAAGCTAAGGTTTGATTTTTACGAGCCTAGCATGTACAGAAATGGTCTCGGAACACGGATCACCGAAAGGTAAAGCATGAGTCATATAGTATATATGATGAACATGTTGATTGTTCGCCATTGAAGCTACATCAACTCTCGTGATGATCGGTTTTGATGTGGTGGATTTGGTTCGTGTGATCACTAAAACAATGTGAGGGATATTGTTTTGAGTGGGAGTTCACCTAGATTAATTTAACCATTAATTAGAACTCAATTTGTCATAAACTTAGTCTAAACTATTGCAAATATGTTGTAGATCAATGGCGGCCCCTACCATCAATTTTAATGCGTTCCTAGAGAAAGAAAAGTTGAAAACAATGGAAGCAACTTTGCGGATTGGCTCTGCAATTTGAGGATTCTCCTCAATGCTGGTAATTTTACCTATGTGTTGGATGCACCGCTGGGTGACCCACCCGCAGCTAATGCTACCGATGAGGTGAAGAATGTTTTCCTCACTCGGAAGAATCAGTACTCCACAGTTCAGTGTGCTATCTTGTATGGTTTGGAATCGGAGCTTCAGAAAAGGTTTGAGAACCATGACCCACATGATATTGTCCGTGAACTCAAAATGATATTTGAGGCTCACGCGGCATTTGAGAGTTATGAGGCTTCTGAAAAGTTCTTTAACTGCAAGATGGAAGAGGGCAACTCCGTTAGTGAGCACGTGCTTAAGATGTCTGGGCGTGCAAGCAAGGTTCAAAGCTTGGGTATAGTGATTCCTAATGATTTGGATATTCACCGTGTCCTCCAATCACTACCACCAAGTTACAAGAACTTTGTGATGAACTACAATATGCAAAACATGGAAAAGTCGTTGCCCGAACTCTTCTCCATGTTAAAGTCTGCAGAAGTGGAGATCAAGAAAGAGCACCAAGTGTTGATGGTCAATAAGACTACCAAATTCAAGAAGCAAGGCAAGTCTAAGAAAAAGGGAAACTTCAAGAAGGGCGGTAAGAAAGTTACCGCGCCGGCGAAGAAGACCAAGGCTGGGCCTAAGCCTGATACTGAGTGCTTTTACTGCAAGGGAGAGGGTCACTGGAAGCGGAATTGCCCTAAGTACTTGGAGGATTTGAAGAACGGAAACATCAAGAAGAAAGGTATATCCGATATACATGTCATTTATGTGTATCTCACTAGTACTCGTAATAGTGTCTAGGTATTTGATACTGGTTCGGTTGCTCATATTTGTAACTCGAAACAGGTGCTGCAGAATAGACGGAAACTAGCGAAGAACGAGGTGACGATGCGCGTTGTAAATGGATCAAAGGTTGATGTGATCGCAGTCGGCACGCTACCTCTTCATCTACCATTGGGATTAGTTTTATACTTAAATAATTGTTATTTGGTGCCTACATTGAGCATGAACATTATATCAGGATCATGTTTATTGCGATACGGTTACTTGTTTAAGTCCGAGAATAATGGTTGTTCGATTTATATGAGTAATATGTTTTATGCACATGCACCTTTGATAGATGGTCTATTCTTGTTGAATCTCGATTGTAGAAATACACATATTAATAACATTGAAGCTAAACGTTTGAAATTGAGTGATAGCTCGACCTATATGTGGCACTGTCCTCAGCCACATTGGAGTGAAGCGTATGAAGAAACTCCATTCCGATGGACTTCTTGAATCACTTGAAATATGCGAAGCATATCTGATGGGTAAAATTACTAAGACTCCATTTTCTGGTATGATACCGATGTGTGTGGTCCAATGAGTGTAGCATCGCGCGGTGGTTATCGTTATGATCTTACCTTCACAGATGACTTGAGTAGATATGGGTATATCTATTTCATGAAACATAAGTCCGAAACTTTCGAGAAGTTTAAGGAATTTTAAAGTGAGGCAGAGAATCAAAGTAACAAGAAGATTAAATTTCTACGATCTGATCGTGGAGGTGAATATCTAAGTTACGAGTGTGGCGAGCATTTGAAGAAACGCGGAATACTTTCACAATTGACACCGCCGGGAACACCACAACGTAATGGTGTGTCCGAACATCGTAATCGAACTCTCTTAGATATGGTTCGTTTTATGGTGTCACTTATAGATTTACCGCTATCGTTTTGGGGTTATGCATTAGAAACAACCGCATTCACTTTAAATAGGGCACCATCTAAATCCGTTGAAACGACACCGTATGAATTATGGTTTGAGAAGAAACCTAAATTGTCGTTCCTTAAAGTTTGGGATTGCGAAGTTTATGTAAAGAAGTTACAACCCGACTAGCTTGAACCCAAAGCGGAAAAATGCGTCTTCATAGGATATGCAAAGGAAACTATTGGGTATACCTTCTATCATAGATCCGAGGGCAAAATCTTCGTTGCCAAGAATGGATCCTTTCTAGAGAAGGAGTTTCTCTCGAAAGAAGTGACTGGAAGGAAAGTATAACTAGACGAGGTTGTTGAACCTTCTCTCGGACCTGAGAGTAGCGCAGAACCGGAAGTAGTTCTTGTGGCGCCTACACCAATGAGAGAGGAAGCTAATGATGTCGATCATGAAACTTCGGTTGAAGTCACTACGGAAACTCGCAGGTCAACAAGAACTCGTACCACTCCTGATTGGTATGATCCCGTTATGAGTGTCTTGTTGGTGGACAACTGATGATGCTCGATGCGGCACTTCGTTGGTAACCCCAAGTGTAGGGTGTGAAGAGCAAGCAGAAAGTTTTCCCTCAGTTGAGACCGAGCGAGGTTATCGAACTAGAACGAGGAAGGAAACGTCACACATGTATTGCAAGCAACGCGGAAACCTGCATAACACAAACTCAAGACTTTGCCCCAAAAAATCAGTGAGGTTGTCAAGCTCACATGTTTGCTGTAACAAAGGATTAAACGTATGGTGTGGAAGGTAATGGTTTGCATCAAGTAAACAAGTAACAATGGAAGATGTATCAATTGTAAAGATTGGACCGGGGTCCATAGTTCACTAGAGGTGCTCTCCTTAGATAAACAACATGGCATGAAGGGTGAACAAATTACAGCAGGGCAATTAATAGGAACTGAGAAAGGCATAACAATGCAATTACTAGTCAGAATGATCTTATGAGATTCGATTGGGCAATACAACAAGATACATAGACCGCCATCCAACTGCATCTATGACTAGAAGTCTACCTCAGGTTATCATCCGAACCCCCTCAAGTATTAAGTTGCAAGCAAAAAACAACTGCTTTAAGCAAAGTGTGTAAGGTAAACAGTCCACATGTTCCATGAACAAGAGACCGTTGTTTTCTCCCTAGTGGCAACAACACATCTACAATCGAAGAGATTTCTGTCACTTCCCTTGGAAACTAGAGGCATGAACCCACTATCGAGCATAAATACCCCCTCTTGGATTCACTAGCAACTACTTGGCCAAGATAGCTACTAACAACGGAGAGCATGCAAGATCACAAACAACACAGACATGATAGAATCATAAAGACAAAACCATTAATCAAACCAACATAATAATCTCAATATCCATCGGATCCCCGCAAACACAACATGCATGATTACAAATAGATTAGATCTTGATCATGAACGGAGCTCACAAGATCTATACATGAAAGCACAAATGAGGAGATACAACCATCTAACTACTACATGGAACCATAGTCCAAGGTGGAAATACTCACGCATCATACCGGAGAGAAGGCCTCCGGGATGATCTCCCCTCCGGCAGGGTGCCGGGAAGAACTTCAGATCCCCCCGATCTAGGGATGATGGTGACTGCGGCTACAGATGGTTTCATGGATATTTGATCGGGTGCTTAGGGTTTCTGCATCGGGGGATTCTTATAGGTGAAGGGGAGTCCGAGGAGGCGGCCAGGGTAGCCAAACCCTAGCCAGGAACGGGGCTGGGCCACCCGTGCCTGGGGTGGGTCTGGCCCCCCTGGCTGGCCCCTCCAGCTCCCCTTTGGACTTCTTGTTCCCCACGGAAAGTAATTGACTTTGACGTTTGTCCCGTCCAATTCCAAGAGTATTTCTTGACTAACTTTTCTGAAACCAAAAACAGCAGAAAATAGGCATCTGACACTGTTGCAACTTGTTAATAGGTTAGTACCAGAAAACATGTAAAAATCACCTCATAGTGTGGAAAAGTAAAGCAAAGTAGATACTAAACAAGCATAGAGCATAAAAAATTATAGATATCTTTCCAACGTATTAGCATCCCCAAGCTTAACTCCTGCTCGTCCTCGAGTAGGTAAGTGATAAAAAGAATAATTTTTGAGGTGACATGCACCCTCACAATAAAGATCCAACCATTTGCAAGCATTGAAAGCTGGTATCGAAGAACTCTAAACATGTGCATGAAAGATGGAGTTCTAACAATAGGACATAGTAACTATGCATGCAACATGACAAGCTACAAACAAAGATCATGAATAACATGCATTGAAAAACGTTTGTTTGTTTCACATGCAGAAAACATAGCATAGTGGCAATCAGCTTGTCCCTCATAGACTAGAAAATAGATGCATAGGACACCGACAAAGTTCACAAGGGTGATTAGAAACAAGTAGCAGAAGAACAAGTAATATCACAATATGCATCAATCAATAAGCTTTGGAACACTGCGCACAGAATGACAACTATGCTCTCTTAATGGTGCCTAAAGGTAGAAGGTGGAGACTCAATAGTGGTGGAAGAAAGGCCTTTTTGTAAAGGAAGCAGGGATTACAAGTTTCAAAAAGAGCTTCCAAAAATTATGGTACTAGTTAGTTTTCAGCCCTCATTGCCCCTATCATAAGCATCTTGAAGTGGTTAAGGTTAAAGTGGCAAAGATGGAGTATATGCTTGATGAACTATAAGTTGGCAATCTCAAGTCCCTTGAATACGAGGGCCACACCTCATGCATACTCAACTTTGGGTCAAGATAAGTTCTTGTCATTGTAAGTATTTGCATATCATTGAGAACCGCCAACGGGGTACCCCTTGCACATGGTACAAGAGCTTTCCCATAATGAAAATGTCAAGGCAAGCAGACAATGAGCATCTCAGCAATGTTCTTATGTACCATGGGAATATGGTGCTTTTTTCTCTCTTTCCTCTTTTCACAACGTGTCTCTTTTTTTATAAGAAGAATGCTTCATAGATGTCATTATGGTGATGCTGCAAGTTTTACCATGATTAGGCATGGATTAGGCTAGCGGCCTAGACGTTTCTCTAACACATGATACAAACTCCATGGACTTACAAGTTCCCTCTTTATTTCACACCGGTGACATCCATAGACAAAAGAACATGATATAAACTGAGTACAAAGTACAAGTGCAATGTTGAAAACGTTCCCCGTGACAACACGGTTCTGCTAATTCCAACTTATATGTGCAAGCATATACAACAAAGTTTTCACAATGGTTCAAGTTTATTAGGGGCAAAGAATAAAGTGTGCCATCAAGTTCATGAGGCCTTTAACCACTAAGTTTTCACATAACAAAATAGTTTTTAATTGGAAGATAGATGAAAACAAGAATATACTTGGAATGGTGTAACACACCATGCATTGGATTTTATAGTGGACACTTTGGAATAACTTGGTTTCTTGGGAGTTGGAGGCATGAGTAGAACTTACTCACATAAAGGAGGCTAGCAAAAGACTGGGAGCAACCAACTAAGAGAGCATAATGTCCAAAATCATGCAATGCAACAAAGCATAGTAATCAAAGCAAAGAGTGGTACTACAAGTCAAGTACTAAATTATCATAGAGGCTAATGGTGACTTGTGAGAATCATAACATGGTGTGAGCATGTGCCAAGTCAACCCAAGCAAAATATCAAAGGAAAATACCACAATACTATGCTTTTGCATGCTAAAACAACGCATAATTTCTTCAAGGCACACTAAGCAATACCAATTGTTTGGAACAAGACATGCTACAGAAATAATCACTAAGCATAATGCTAAAAAAACACCTATCATGTCATGCTAAAGTCTAAGTCATAGTCAATGCAAGCTCCTCTTGCACTTCAAGCAAGAACTTACTACTCCTTTCCAACACCAAGCAAACTTATTTGCAAAACAACACAGCGAGAACGGGGGTCCAAAATACTTTATTCAAGCAAACTAAAAAACCTAAGCAAAGCAAAAGAAAACTAAGACGCTCCAAGAACAACACAACTGTGCATGGAACAATAAAAACGAAGTGTCTAGACAGACCTGGGCTTTTTATTGATGAAGAAGGGGATGCCTTGGGCATCCCCAAGCTTTGACGCTTGTACCTCTTGGATATTTATTGGGGTGACACCATAGTGGCATCCCAAAGCTTGACCTTTTGTCCATTCTTCATCTCATTGCATTATTATCTCTCTACACTGAATTTTTTCCTTCATACAAAACTTCACACAATCTTCATTAGCAACATTAGTTTATTCAAAAGATATTAGACCTCTGGCAAAGCTTTGGAATAGCAAGGATTTTCACTAAAAACACAAGCTACTGTATTAACTCCTTAAAAAAGCTCAATTCACCTTAAGAGAACCCCAAAAGGAATCAATAATAAGCAAATGCAAATAATGGCAGAAATCTGTCAAACAGACCAGCAGGTAGAAACCGATTTTTTTCGAATATCTTCTGTTGCTCAAATAAAAAAGTGTTGAACTAACAAAAGTTAGCTAACATACTGGGGGATTTATTCGTAAATGTTTAGATAAATTCGAGTTACAGAGACTCCTCATGAATGTTTTTGGTGGAGGACAGAAATCTGTTTCGGGACAACAACTCCCCAAATCTTACTTCCCTCTTATTAGAGGTTATTCTTGGCAAAAAAAGCAAACAAAAAGGATAAGGAGAGGTAATTACTGAATTAATAACTTCCAAGACTTAAGTAAACTCTTGGGTTGTCTCCCAACAAGTACTTTTCTCTAACGCCTTTAAGTTAGGCAGAAGAAGCAAGAAGAATCAAGTATTTTTAAATGAAGAGTTGCCCCTCTTGTTCCTTCTTTTCTTACCTTTAACTTTCTCTTTAGGGAAGATATGATTGCTTACCGGAGGAGCAAAGTGCATAATGCCTTTTCCCACATCTATTACTGCTCCAAGGTGCTTCAGTAGAGATCTTCCAAGTGTGATCTGTCCTTTGCCTACACATTCAATAACAAGATAGTCAGTAGACACCATTTCCCCCTGAGATTTTTGTAAACACACCTTCAACTATTCCAATGGGCAATATAGTGGCATTGTTGGTAAGAGAGATTTTCTCTCCTCCTTCAGTAAGCCCCCAAAGACTCAAGGAATCATAAATATCTTTAGGCATGAGGTAAAATTCAGACATGATATCACAGCGAGCATCAAAAAGTGTAGTATTTATAGAGACTTTGATTGTGGGAAACCACTTTGAAGGCTCAAAACTTATGGAAACATAATCATGGTAAGCCCTAAGCATGTGATATCAACTATTCATAGCATCAATACTAGTCTCAAGAGTGTTCAACCTGGCAAAAATATTTATGAAAGAGGAATCAGACTTGCCAGGTGTACCATAGATCATGATTAATTTCCTTATGGCATCAAAAGATTCATCCTCAGTACATAGCAAAAAATCTTTCTAATCCACAACATCCAAAGTATATCTATAACAAAGAGCAATTCCGCGATAGAAACTATCAATAACCAAGCTAAGGCTTACCTCAGGCTCAGTTTCCTTCTGGAAAGTAGAGATTCTAGACCAAGCTTCTTTAAAACTTTCTTCACTTTTTTGCTTAAAAGTGGAGATTTCTACCATAGGGGAAATAAAGGTTGGTACAAAACCCGACATGGCAGCAACTAGAGCAGGAACTATTTTTTTGTGTTTTTGAATAAAGCAGGCAAACCAAACTAGACTAATTTTTTTGGGTTTTTGGGAAAGAGGCAAACAAAACCAAGCAAAAGAAACAAAGAAAACTAAAAACAAAGTAAAGAGAAAGGAAGTGAAGGACTCCCCTAGTGAAGACGTCCTTGGCTTCCCCGGCAACGGTGCCAAAAAAGCCTTGATGATGCTCGACACGACACTTCGTTGGTAACCCCAAGCGTAGGGTGTGAAGAGCAAGCAACAAGTTTTCCCTCAGTTGAGACCGAGGTTATCGAACCAAAAGGAGGAAGGAAACGTCACACAGGTGTTGCAAGCAACACGGAGACCTGCACAACACAAACTCAAGACTTTGCCCCAACGAATTAGTGAGGTTGACAAGCTCACCGGTTTGCTGTAACAAAGGATTAAATGTATGGTGTGGAAGGTAATGGTTTGTAGCAAGTAAACAAGTAACAATGGAAGTTGTATCAACGGTAAATATTGGACCGAGTTCCATAGTTCACTAGAGGTGCTCTGCTTAGATAAACAACATGGCATGAAGGGTGAACAAATTACAGCAAGACAATTGACAGGAACTGAGCAAGGCATAACAATGCAATTACTAGTCAGAAAGATCCTATGATATTCGATTGGGCAATACAACAAGTGTAGAGGTCCCAACCTTTAATAAGGTAGAGATACCTGTGTTTACAATGCTAGTCCCTGGATCAATAGCTAGCATCCACAGTTAAGATGTAATATCAAGAAACAAAGGTCATAATATAACTTTATAACCAGGAATAACATATTTTTTTATTACATCTTACATAGCTCTTTTGGCTATTGCATTACATTGCAGCAGAATATCTATAAGCATGGAGTCCTTCATCTTCAAAGTGCCACAGGCAAACATGTTGGTTGTAGACTTGTAATCCTAATCAATCAACTTCACTAAATATCAATCAAACCTGCAACATAACAAGTTACAGCCACAAGGGTCAATACATTTGAATTGTATTGGCAAGTTTTATTACTATGTTGAATATAAGTGGATCCTATCATTACATGCATATTTGGCTAAGTAGGGTTTTAAGGCTCATTTGCAGAAAGCAATAATTTATCCTATCTTTTCAAAATAGTTTTGATCTTTTGTCAAATCTTTATGAACTCCTTGGTAAATCCCCAAGTGTTTCAAGTCTTTGTCAAAATCTCTTGAGCTCCTTGGTAAATCCCCAAGTGCTTCAAGTTTTTATCAAAATCTCTTGAGCTCCTTGGTACACCCCAAGTACTTCAAGTTTTTATCCAAATCTCTTGAGCTCCTTGGTACACCCCAAGTGCTTCAAGCCTTTTGTTGTCACTTAAAAGTTTTTCTTTTAGAAATTGTAATGTCGAGATTTCCCATAGCTTCAGGCCTTTAGTTCCTCAGTATTGTCCATAACCGGGGACACCGCTAAGTACTTAGAATTTTATCTTCTGCAGAAGTTGTACACTTTACCCACATGACACACTGTAACACCCTTAGAATCGGCCCTATGCAAGTTTTAGCGAAACCCGCCAAACCCGCATAGAAACGATTCGAAGGTGCCCACCAGGCACTTTCGTGCGGGTGGAAAACGAAGTAATAACATTACACAACAGTCCTCGATGGGACCCACAGAACAGATATATATATACAACACGAGTCCATGAGTCAAGAATACAGATATACAGAACAAAGATCCAAATCACCTTGAAAACGATACAACGTCCAGCTACGGACAAGATGCAAATGGGGCTAAGAGCCCTGAGGAATAACCAATGGCGTCCATAACCCTGCCCAGGCCAAGCCGGAAGGGTAACCCTGCTAACGACGTCGATCTCAAAACCTGCTTAAACAAAAGGGGTGCCGACAAAGGGCAGAGGAAAAAAGAGGAGCGTCAGTACTGAGGCCAGTACCCGGCGAGGCTAGAATTCGGCGGTCCTCGCCTACATAGGTATAGTGGACTGAAGCGGCAGCGGCAGCATGCACTGAACACCCTATAGAGACTCGATTCAACTGGCGGCTATCAGAGAGGGGTAAGGAAGACCTATCCGGAACCAACCTGATGCTAACACCAAACAATCCCATCCTGGTATTCCCCCTCGAAACCGAACGAGGAAGTCAACCGAGGAACTCACACAGTTGGCAGTTTTATTTATTCGGTTATTGTTGCAGCAATTACTAGTCAAGTATAGATAATCATCCTGATATAATAAGCAGTGGGCAATTTTAGTTAACCATTCCGTTGTAGTTGCGACACTTACTAGTCAAATACAAGTAGCATGAGATAACCCAAAACCCAGCAGTTGTTGGTACTTTTATTTAGCCATTCCGTTGCAGTGAAACTGATTACTAGTCATATCGGATACAAGTCAAATTATAACAGTAAACTTTAGTTATAGTTGTCTATGATCGAGACCTGTGCTCCAAGTCGTCCATAACCGCGGACACGGCTTCTCGAAAAGATTTAACCCTGCAGGGGTGCACCAAAGTATCCACAAGCACTTCGACCCTTTTTGCCAGATCACTTAACATACACCCATCGGTATGTCGGCGGGGCCTAAGTCACGACGTTCCCAGACCCAAAGCAAGCACGGGGGGCCACCCCACTAAGTACACCCGCAACAAAGTCGGCCGGTCTCCGAGACGGACTCAGGGTTTGCGACAGTGGCTGTAAACGACAGCAAATCCCAAAACTGGGGCTGTCGATACCGCGAAAACACTCCGCTTCCTAAACAGTACAGCGTGCTCCTCACACAATCGTAAATAAAGCAGTAAAGCATGGCATAGGTACAGGATAGTAAATAAAACCTCAAACTAGTTGTGGCCCCCAGTACAATACTTTGAAATCAGGTACTAATCAATGGGGGGCCCATATCTCCCCACCTGTGGTTAGCACGCTCGATCTCGGAACAGGTGTCAAGAACTCGGGGTCCTACGGGACACAAGTGGGCGGTCGGAAACCAGATATTATCTATCACCCACCGGTGCCTCTGCTTACCTACTTCAATTTTAGTTGTTAAACAGTAATTAAAGTGAAATAATTAAAGCCATGATCATCTCCAACATTAACATGCGGCAATACTCCAACAACTGCGGTACCTGACGACACGCAACGGCACTTGAGCAAGCGACTACGACGCGCAAGTCCAACTATCTACCAAACAACCGGTAATAGGATGTGTCCAAGGCAATATATGGCTGCAAGGGATATCACGGGTACGGAAACTAGAGCAACGCAACACAGATAGCAATAGATCAACAGGAGGGAATAAATACTATAAAAGTAAGATAGGTAGAAAGGGGGAGATGCTCGCCTGAAAAGATTGTCGAAGGTTCAACCGAAGATCGGGGCGAAGCTCACATCAACTCAACGGCCTTATCCGCGAAGAAGCAAAACACTAGAATAAACACCGGATGCAATATTTAATACAACGGCAAAAGATCGGGCATGATTCATGTATGATGTATGACATGGCAAAGGTGCGTTGCAATTAGGCCATATTAAGCAAAACCGGGGTCCCGACAATTAATTAAATGATTCGAGTTATTTAGAACCCCCGCAATTTAAATGTTGTTTAACAAGGCAGAATATATCACCGATTCGCTATACAAATTTAAATGAGGCCAATATGAGACTAGATTTGCCCGCATATGGGCCCCATATTTAATTATGAGGTGAATCGGCATGAGGCCCCCAAACCACAAGACAAGTATGCATGCGTGAACAATTTAATATGCAACAATTTATATAGTTGGCAATTTATAAAATAGGGGCTCGGATTAGGGTCACACATTGAGGGGTCTCGGCGATCTTGGGTTCCGGGGGTTCGAGGTCGGTCTCGGGGTTCAGGGTTCGACGGGATCGGTCTCGGCAGAACATTCTTGAGCAACGGGTAGATCTTGTCGCATCCGGGGTCTCGGCGAGCTCGGCGTCCGGGAAGGAGAACTTGTCGTCCAGGGTCTCGGTGTCCGGGGTGAAGTACTCTGCGTCCTCGAGGGATTACTTGGCGTTCCAGGCTCTCGACGAATCTTGGCGTCCGAGAAGAAGATCATGTCGCATCCGCGGCCTTCGGGTACGGGTTCTCCGGGCTCCCATGTAGGAGATCTTGTCGTCGCGTCGAAGAACTTGGGTTCGGGGTCGGGTGTCGGTGGACTACTTGATATTTTCCCTTAGAAGATCTTTGGGTTCCGTGAAGGAGGTCTTGGGGTTTCGAGGCTTCAATTGTCGATGGCGAACTTGGACTTAGCAGCGCATGTTCGGGTGGCTTAACGGGGTATTAGTCTGGCTTGCAGCTCTCGTTCACCGGACGGATTGTATGCAGAGTTAACATCTGGCAGCATCATCAACACCACCGTAGGACCCCTGCTGACAACACCAGGAGAGTGCCCATGTGCCTTGATGCTGCACACGCACGGCAGCAGTGCGGGCCAGGGAAGGCCGAGACCGTCCAACGCGGCCAGGAACGCGCAGGACACGGGGCAGCGGGGCCGAGGCGGCCGCGCAGGCGCTCGATGCGGGCTTGAGGAGTCGCTCGGGGCGCTGCCGGCGGGGACACGGCGAGGCGCGGGCCGATGAGGGGGAGACCTGGGGCAGCGGCCGACGACGGCGGAGCTCGGACGGGGTCGGTGACGAGGTGCTGGAGCCAAACGGCGTGGTCGGGGCGGAGCCGCGCGACCTTGCCAGCGAAGGAGGGAGGTCGGCGTCGCGGCGGCGACGGGCCAGGGCGGCGGAGGTCGACGAGGGGGCAGCGCTCGCTGGGGAAACGCGGGCGTGGCGACGGGGCACGTGGTTGGGGGAGGCTCGGGCGGTGGAGGAGGGGAGGCCGGCGAGGTGCAGAGGAGGCGAGGCGGGCCGGAGGAGGTTGGGCGGCGGGGCGTCGGCGAGCGCGTCGGGGACGAGGCGGCTCCGGCGGGGTCGGAGTGGGGCGAGGAGGGACGGGGACGGCCGGAGGGCAGCGGCCGCTGGGCTCGGGGAGGCGCGGACGCGCGGTCGGGGGGGGGGGGGAGAGAGCGGCCGGGAGGGGAGAGAGGCGGGAGCCGGCGCCGCAGGTGGAGAGGAGGACGTCGGGGCGAGGTCGCGAGCGGGGTGGGGAGGTTGGGGAAGGGAGGAAGGGGCCAGGCGGGGTGCGGTGCTGGTGGGGCCAGAGAGGTGGGGCCGGAGGTGGGGTGGTTGGACGCGTTGCAAACGCGGGGTGGAGGGAAGCTGCATGCGACCGCGTGGGCAGAGGGAGTGGGTGGGTCCGGCGGGTCAGGGAGAGGGGTTGGTGGCGCGTGGGCCAGGCGCGGGTGGGTGAGGTGGAGGGGAGAGGGGGTTTGGGGGGTGAGGTGGCAGCAGGAGAGTGGTTGGGGGGAGAGAGAGGATGAGGTGACAGCAGGAGATTGGTGGGGGTGAGGTGGCTGGTTGGGTGGGTAGACTAGGTTGGGTGCAAAAAAGGGGTTTAGGGTGGACCGATCTGTTTTGTACGGGGGTGGTCGACTGGATCGAATTGGCCCGTTCGACCGCCCCCACTAAAACAATTAAATATTTTATTTGTTTAAAACAAGGCTTTTGCCAACCGATAGCAGACAAAACAAAATAATCCGGAGACCCGGGTTTGGCGTTTGAACAAGGACGGGGCGTGTAGAAAACAAAATTAGGTTTTCCCGAAAATAGTTTTATGCAAGCAAATGCAAGATGATGACGATGCTCAAATGCAATGTGGCATGATGACATGAGCATGCGGTCATGATGATGCAATGCACAAAAACAACGCGATTTTCTAGTAGTGGTTTTGCGGGATGCCACACACACTCTCATCTTGTTGCCACCAGTGGCCGCTGGATAAGTACTCACCAAGATGGAGTACTGGCAGATTGAGAATGTGACAAAGTCTTTCCATAGGGTCCTCCCATACACAATGCTAGCTTGTCTTCAGGCACCAATGTAGGGTTCCGAGTTCCCTCATTTCCAGTTAACCTGAAGACCAATGCATGGGTCTTCCCAATGTAGTTGACTAAGCCAGAGCCATAATAGCATGTGGCTATACACGGAAGCCACTGTTGGAGAAACATGTTCAATCTCTAAGTCCCTGGGTGGTTTTCATCTGGTGCACAACAAAAAGAGATTGCCATATAAACATGGTTCCTCTTGTTGCCACCTTGTCCAAAACTTGAGTATCCTTGTCCACCAGGTGGTTCATTGAGTACTTGTTTTATTATATAAAACATAAGTCCTTTCTCAACTTCATAAAATCTCAACATGTATCTCTTCTCAAAATATATAGCATGGCTAAGCATTTTACAACTACATTGTTTTCAATAAGGAATGTATAAGGGTATCCTATTAGGATTTAGCATAGCATATAGTATAGAAATCCTTTTCATGCATGTTTCAAAATCCACTAAGTATAATGAAAATAGTAGGACTTTGGATGATAGTGTCACTTGCCTTTTTGGAATGTTGGTTCACTTCTTGATCTTGCTAATTTCACACTCTTCTAGCTTCACTACAAATCAATCAAGCAAACACAAATTCAACTAGCATTCCAAACAAATTTTCAATCAACTTAATCACACACAAAATCATAGGAGCTAAGTCATGCATGCAAGCATGCAAAAGATAGTTTTATTTGCAAAGGTGGTTTCTACTAGGCTCTATACATTGTAAGGCTCAAAGTGGTCATTTTATAAAGTGGCAAAACCATTTGTAAAAGGGTTTTATCTATAATCCATTTTTAAATCAAATCATCATTTCATGTGGTGGAAAATGTTTTTAGCTAAGCAACCATTTTATGTTGTTCACCAAACAAGTTGTTAAATCTCCAAACTTGGTGTTTAGGGTCAGTAGGTTTGAATCAACACATTTTCCAAAGGTTTTTCTCAAAAGTCATTTGCATAACAAAATCAATATTTTTTATTTGGCTAGAAATGGGCTATTTCAAGTTTTTATTCCTAAAATTCACCAAATACATTTTTCAATTCATGGGTTGGTTCCTAGGGTCAGTAGGTTCACAACAAACCAATTTGCAAAGATTTCAACCTCAAAATCATTTTGGAATAATTTTTATAACCTATTCAAGCATACAAATGTTTCTGCAAAAACAAACATTTTACCAGAAGCTTTTTACTAAACAAATTGCATGGTTGGATCGGGCTTGCTCCACTGATTCCATTGATATAAAGTTTGCAAATTTTGGACGTGTGGATCAAAAGTTACAAAGTTTACAAAATTGCATCTAAATCAGATTCTAATTCTATTTTAAATCAAAGGCTGGCCACGCGGCGCAATACTACTGGTCGATACCGGTTCGCACGGATCGAGCGATGCAGGCCGTTGGATCAAGTTAAATCGCACGGCACTGGTTGCGTACCCTTTCAGTGTTAAGTGATCTAATCGCAGCCGCAGGATCTAAATCGCACGACGCACAGCGCGCTAGCCATAGACGGGCGGCGCTGGTGGTGGCAGGCGGCGGCGGCGTGTCTGGCTACAGCGGAGCTGGCGCTAGAGGAAGCGAGGAAGAGGTTGGCGAGGCTTACCAGACTCGTAGAGGCTCGCTGAAGCTCGAGGTGGTACTGGCTGGCGAAGGGGCGCACTGGAGCGGGATTAATCGCTCGCCGGAGTGGAGCTGCGCCTCGGGTTCATACATTCGTCGACGGAGGCGGGGATACAAGGCGTGCCAGATCAAAATAAGGGGTGCGTTAGACGCGCACGGTACGAGCTTACCAGGGGAGGTCGCCGGAGAAAGTAGCAGACGCGGCGACGCTCAGAGGTTGTCGAAGCCGAGGCTCTGGGGCGAGCGCGGTCGAACGGATGACATGGGTAGGTGCGCCTGGGTCTGGGAATGTGCCCGTGTGCTCGGGGAGGCAAGGGGTGGCGCGGGGTCGCCGGAATTTGCTCGCGAGTTCGTCGGAGCAGAGGGTGGTGCAGGAGGTAATTCGGCAGCCTAGGGGCGCGCTAAGGTGGGACGACGGAGGGGAACGAGAGAGGAGGTGCTGGCGCTTTAGTAGGCGTCGTCGCAGGGATGTTACATGGCGTGGTTAACGCGCAATCACGCCGGCATTTCATCGGCAGTAATGGCCAGAAGAATGAGGGGCGAGGTCGTCGCGGGGAGGAAGAGAGTGAGCTGGCGGTGGGGCCGTCTGGCAGCGAGAGAGGAAGAGGTGCGGTGGGGTCCAACTGTCTGTGACGCTGTGGGTGAGTGTTTGAGTGAGAAAACGTTTCGCGCGAGAGAGAGTGGGGTGGGCTTGCTGTTGGGCTTGTTGGGCTGGCCGGCTGGGCTGTGTCCTTTGCACATTTTTTTTGTTCTGAATCTTTTCCTTTTTCTGTTTGAATTTCCTGATTAAATTTCAAACAAACAAATCAAACATTCAAAACAATCAACTTCCACCACACTTTTAAATTGAATTTGGTTCTGTTTAACAACATAAACCAAGTCCAAAACAAAATAATTTTATTCTTTATAGGACCCATTAATAATTAAATAAAATGGACCTTAGTTATTAAATCAGATGGGTTTTGATTTATTCAAAATCTCCATTTGAAATATAAGTAATATCAAAACCAAATCAGTAGGTTTTATTTGAAAATATAGAATACTTGGAAAACTGGTTTAAAATAATTTAACAAGTTTTGATGTTTTAGTTAAAATGGTAAAACCTTTGTTTTAATAAAAATTGGATATTAATAAATCCTCATTATTTTATTTCAATAAAATTTTACTCTTTAAATCAAAGCAAAACCTTTTATTTCAAAAGTTTGGCCAAGGTTTAATTTGGCTCTATAAAATAATCCTTATTTATATTTCTACCTTTTTCATTTGAAACCAAATTCTTTTTTATTTAAAAGATCCAAAATAGTAATTCCAAATATTTTTATCTTTTTCAATCCCTTTAGGATTTTATTTGATCCAAATAGGTTTTGAAAGTTTCCAATTGGAATCAAAAAGTTTCTTCTCACCCTGAAAATCAACAAAGTTTTATTTTATTCTTTTATTTTTCACATTACAAGATTTGGAAAATCTTGGGATGTGATAGGCTACCACCCTTAAAATAAATCTCGTCCCGAGATTTGGGAAGGCTAGGGTTACAAATTGGCTCAAAGCATCTAGGGTACTACCACCCTTAAAAAAATTTCCAACTAAATTACATCTTGGCTTGCTTGGGATCTTGATGTAACTTTCCTGGACAGAAGTTTGCATAGTGTCCTTTGTTTTCACACTTGAAACATGTGACAAGGCTGAGATCTTGAGGTGGCTTCTCTGGACAATATGATGCATAATGTCCTAACTCTTTGCAGTGGTTGCACATCACTTGGCTAATATCTTTCCTTATCTTGGGTTTCACTAGCTTTTGTTTGTCTTCTTGGCTCTTCTTCTTTTCTGGGCATTCACTGACATAGTGTCCCATCTCTTTGCAATTGTAACATTGCAACTGGTTTTTGTCCTTCTTCTTCTTTTTGGGTCTCTCCAAAGCTAGGAGTTCTTCTAGTTCATGCTCTTCATATCTCACCTCAAAGGTGGGAAATCTTTCTCTCTTCTTGGGGCAGTTACTAGAGATATGAATTTCTTCTTCACAATTAGGGCATTGATCTTCATGCTCCTTGCATGTATGATCCTTGTCTCTACAAATATTGCATGCTTGGGTTCCTTCTAGAATAACATCTTTGTCATCCTTGTTGTCATTAGCTCTTTGGGAAGAGTTTTCTCCCATGTTGATCATTTGAGTAACCAATCCTTGCAACAATTGGGATTGAAGTTTCAAAATCCTTTGTATGGCTGGGTCTAGTCCATTGTTGTTGGCTAAAAGCTGAGTTGTCATTTGGCTCAACTGGTTTTGGGTTGCTATAAGTTCTCTCATGTTGTCCTCTTGGTTGTTGTTGTCATCAACCTTGATGTTGGAGTCTCTTGGAGAAGTCATCTGTTTGGGTTTGAATTGGGATTAGAATAGGCAAAATATTTCTAAGGGAATAATTCTAATCACACACATCACAATTCACTCAAGCAATGTGCAAGCAATCACAAGCCAAACATTTCACTCAAACAACAAGTTTCAAGCATATTTTTAGGCAACCAAAAATATTTTTGTTACACCACATAAGTTGGTGGGTTTGACTTAAACTAAATATGGTGGTCCATCTATAGAGTTCACTTGCAATTATTCCATCTTTCTTAGTTGATTCTTCATGAACAAGATCTTTGTATCCTTAGAGAGAATTCTTTGGTCACAAAATCTTCAAAGGTGATGATGGTTCCTTCTAAGTTGTGTTTCCTTAGTCTTCAAGTCTTGGGCATGATTTCTTGTCTCACTTGTCCTTAGTGATATCCAAGGTTGTAGTCCTTGGTGAAAATGCTGAAGATGTTGAAGTCATTAGAGTTGAAGATGTTGAAGTCATTAGAGTTGATGAGTCCTTTGCACATGGTGAAGTATTTGGCTATGGGGTAGGCTTTGTCCATCAAGTTTGAAATAGATGAGATGTAGAATCAAAACCAAAATGGTTGAGGAAAGAGTTTACAAGATTGTTTGTAAATAAGTTTTGGAACAAATACAACTCCTATTTTTCTAAGGGGTTTTGTCCAATCCTAGGGTTACAAATCCTACAGGCAAAACAATGCTCTGATACCATCTGTAGAGGTCCCAACCTTTCATAAGGTAGAGATCCCTGTGTTTACAATGCTAGTCCCTGGATCAATAGCTAGCATCCACAGTTAAGATGTAATATCAAGAAACAAAGGTCATAGTATAACTTTATAACCAGGAATAACATATTTTTTATTACATCTTACATAGCTCTTTTGGCTATTGCATTACATTGCAGCAGAATATCTATAAGCATGGATTCCTTCATCTTCAAAGTGCCACAGGCAAACATGTTGGTTGTAGACTTGTAATCCTAATCAATCAACTTCACTAAATATCAATCAAACCTGCAACATAACAAGTTACATCCACAAGGGTCAATACATTTGAATTGTATTGGCAAGTTTCATTACTATGTTGAATATAAGTGGATCCTATCATTACATGCATATTAGGCTAAGTAGGGTTTTAAGGCTCATTTGCAGAAAGCAATAATTTATCCTATCTTTTCAAAATAGTTTTGATCTTTTGTCAAATCTTTCTGAACTCCTTGGTAAATCCCCAAGTGTTTCAAGTATTTGTCAAAATCTCTTGAGCTCCTTGGTAAATCCCCAAGTTCTTCAAGTTTTTATAAAAATCTCTTGAGCTCCTTGGTACACCCCAAGTACTTCAAGTTTTTATCCAAATCTCTTGAGCTCCTTGGTACACCCCAAGTGCTTCAAGCCTTTTGTTGTCACTTAAAAGTTTTTCTTTTAGAAATTGGAATGTCGAGATTTCCCATAGCTTCAGGCCTTTAGTTGCTCAGTATTGTCCATAACCGGGGACACGGCTAAGTACTTAGAATTTTTATCTTCTGCAGAAGTTGTACACTTTACCCACATGACACACTCTCATCTTGTTGCCACCAGTGGCCGCTGGATAAGTACTCACCAAGATGGAGTACTGGCAGATTGAGAATGTGACGAAGTCTTTCCATAGGGTCCTCCCATACACAATGCTAGCTTGTCTTCAGGCACCAATGTAGGGTTCCGAGTTCCCTCATTTCCAGTTAACCTGAAGACCAATGCATGGGTCTTCCCAATGTAGTTGACTAAGCCAGAGCCATAATAGCATGTGGCTATACACGGAAGCCACTATTGGAGAAACATGTTCAATCTCTAAGTCCCTGGGTGGTTTTCATCTGGTGCACAACAAAAAGAGATTGCCATATAAACATGGTTCCTCTTGTTGCCACCTTGTCCAAAACTTGAGTATCCTTGTCCACCCAGGTGGTTCATTGAGTACTTGTTTTATTATATAAAACATAAGTCCTTTCTCAACTTCATAAAATCTCAACATGTATCTCTTCTCAAAATATATAGCATGGCTAAGCATTTTACAACTACATTGTTTTCAATAAGGAATGTATAAGGGTATCCTATTAGGATTTAGCATAGCATATAGTATAGAAATCCTTTTCATGCATGTTTCAAAATCCACTAAGTATAATGAAAATAGTAGGACTTTGGATGATAGTGTCACTTGCCTTTTTGGAATGTTGGTTCACTTCTTTATCTTGCTAATTTCACACTCTTCTAGATTCACTACAAATCAATCAAGCAAACACAAATTCAACTAGCATTCCAAACAAATTTTCAATCAACTTAATCACACACAAAATCATAGGAGCTAAGTCATGCATGCAAGCATGCAAAAGATAGTTTTATTTGCAAAGGTGGTTTCTACTAGGCTCTATACATTGTAAGGCTCAAAGTGGTCATTTTATAAAGTGGCAAAACCATTTGTAAAAGGGTTTTATCTATAATCCATTTTTAAATCAAATCATCATTTCATGTGGTGGAAAATGTTTTTAGCTAAGCAACCATTTTATGTTGTTCACCAAACAAGTTGTTAAATCTCCAAACTTGGTGTTTAGGGTCAGTAGGTTTGAATCAACACATTTTCCAAAGGTTTTTCTCAAAAGTCATTTGCATAACAAAATCAATATTTTTTATTTGGCTAGAAATGGGCTATTTCAAGTTTTTATTCCTAAACTTCACCAAATACATTTTTCAATTCATGGGTTGGTTCCTAGGGTCAGTAGGTTCACAACAAACCAATTTGCAAAGATTTCAACCTCAAAATCATTTTGGAATAATTTTTATAACCTATTCAAGCATACAAATGTTTCTGCAAAAACAAACATTTTACCAGAAGCTTTTTACTAAAAAAATTGCATGGTTGGCTCGGGCTTGCTCCACTGATTCCATTGATATAAAGTTTGCAAATTTTGGACGTGTGGATCAAAAGTTACAAAGTTTACAAAATTGCATCTAAATCAGATTCTAATTCTATTTTAAATCAAAGGCTGGCCACGCGCCGCAATACTACTGGTCGATACCGGTTCGCACGGATCGAGCGATGCAGGCCGTTGGATCAAGTTAAATCGCACGGCACTGGTTGCGTACCCTTTCAGTGTTAAGTGATCTAATCGCAGCCGCAGGATCTAAATCGCACGACGCACAGCGCGCTAGCCATAGACGGGCGGTGCTGGTGGTGGCAGGCGGCGGCGGCGTGTCTGGCTACGGCGGAGCTGGCGCTAGAGGAAGCGAGGAAGAGGTTGGCGAGGCTTACCAGACTCGTAGAGGCTCGCTGAAGCTCGAGGTGGTACTGGCTGGCGAAGGGGCGCACTGGAGCGGGATTAATCGCTCGCCGGAGTGGAGCTGCGCCTCGGGTTCGTACTGTCGTCGACGGAGGCGGGGCTACAAGGCGTGCCAGATCAAAATAAGGGGTGCGTTAGACGCGCACGGTACCAGGGGACATGCGAGAATCAATGATTGGCTTCGGGGCGGTCTGAGCTTACCAGGGGAGGTCGCCGGAGAAAGTAGCAGACGCGGCGACGCTCAGAGGTTGTCGAAGCAGAGGCTCTGGGGCGAGCGCAGTCGAACGGATGACACGGGTAGGTGCGCCTGGGTCTGGGGAATGTGCCCGTGTGCTCGGGGAGGCAAGGGGTGGCGCGGGGTCGCCAGAATTTGCTCGCGAGTTCGTCGGAGCAGAGGGTGGTGCAGGAGGTAATTCGGCAGCCTGGGGGCGCGCTAAGGTGGGGCGACAGAGGGGAACGAGAGAGGAGGTGCTGGCGCTTTAGTAGGCGTCGTCGCAGGGCCGTTACATGGCGTGGTTAACGCGCAATCACGCCGGCATTTCATCGGCAGTAATGGCCAGAAGAATGAGGGGCGAGGTCGTCGCGGGGAGGAAGAGAGTGAGCTGGCGGTGGGGCCGTCTGGCAGCGAGAGAGGAAGAGGTGCGGTGGGGTCCAACTGTCTGTGACGCTGCGGGTGAGTGTTTGAGTGAGAAAATGTTTCGCGCGAGAGAGAGTGGGGTGGGCTTGCTGTTGGGCTTGTTGGGCTGGCCGGCTGGTCTGTGTCCTTTGCACATTTTTTTTGTTCTAAATTTTTTCCTTTTTCTGTTTGAATTTCCTGATTGAATTTCAAACAAACAAATCAAACATTCAAAACAATCAACTTCCACCACACTTTTCAATTGAATTTGGTTCTGTTTAACAACATAAACCAAGTCCAAAACAAAATAATTTTATTCTTTTTAGGACCCATTAATAATTAAATAAAATGGACCTTAGTTATTAAATCAGATGGGTTTTGATTTATTCAAAATCTCCATTTGAAATCTAAGTAATATCAAAACCAAATCAGTAGGTTTTATTTGAAAATATAGAATACTTGGAAAACTGGTTTAAAATAATTTAACAAGTTTTGATGTTTTAGTTAAAATGGTAAAACCTTTGTTTTAATAAAAATTGGATATTAATAAATCCTCATTATTTTATTTCAATAAACTTTTACTCTTTAAATCAAAGCAAAACCTTTTATTTCAAAAGTTTGGCCAAGGTTTAATTTGGCTCTATAAAATAATCCTTATTTATATTTCTACCTTTTTCATTTGAAACCCAATTCTTTTTTATTTAAAAGATCCAAAATAGTAATTCCAAATATTTTTATATTTAATGTTTATTTATCTTTTTAAATCCCTTTAGGATTTTATTTGATCCAAATAGGTTTTGAAAGTTTCCAATTGGAATCAAAAAGTTTCTTCTCACCCTGAAAATCAACAAAGTTTTATTTTATTCTTTCATTTTTCACATTACAAGATTTGAAAAATCTTGGGATGTGACAACAAGATACATAGACCGCCATCCAACTTCATCTATGACTAGAAGTCCACCTTTAGGTTATCATCCGAACCCCCTCCAGTATTAAGTTGCAAGCAACAAACAACTACTTTAAGCAAAGTGTGTAAGGTAAACAGTCCACATGTTCCATGAACAAGAGACCGTTGTTTTCTTCCTAGTGGCAACATCACATCTACAATAGAAGAGATTTCTGTCACTTCCCTTGGAAACTAGAGGCATGAACCCACTATCAAGAATAAATACCCCCTCTTGGAGTCACTAGCAACTACTTGTCCAAGATAGCTACTAACAACGGAGAGCATGCAAGATCACAAACAACACAGACATGATAGAATCATAAAGACAAAACCATTAATCAAACCAACATAATAATCTCAACATCCATCGGATCCCTGCAAACACAACATGCATGATTACAAATATATTAGATCTTGACCATGAATGGAGATCACAAGATCTATACATGAAATCACAAAGGAGGAGATACAACCATCTAGCTACTACATGGACCCATAGTCCAAGGTGGAACTACTCACGCATCATACCGGAGAGAAGGCCTCCGGGATGATCTCCCCTCCGGCAGGGTGCCGGGAAGAACTTTAGATCCCCCCGATCTAGGGATGATGGTGGAGGCGGCTACATACGGTTTCATGGATATTTGATCGGGTGCTTAGGGTTTCTGCATCGAGGGCTTCTTATAGGCGAAGGAGGAGGCCGAGGAGGCGTCCAAGGTAGCCAAACCCTAGCCAGGCGCAGGGCTGGGCCCACCCACGCCTGGGGTGGGTCTGGACCCCCTGGCTGGCCCCTCCGGCTCCCCTCTGGACTTCTTGTTCCCCATGGAAAGTAATTGACTTTGACGTTTGTCCCGTCCAATTCCGAGAATATTTCTTTACTAACTTTTCTGAAACCAAAAACAGCAGAAAACATGCATCTGGCACTGTTTCAACTTGTTAATAGGTTAGTACCATAAAACATGTAAAAATCACCTCAAAGTGTGGACAAGTAAAGCAAAGTAGATACTAAACAAGCATGGAGCATAAAAAATTGTAGATACGTTTCCAACGTGTCAACAACACCGATGACCCTGCGACATATGAGGAAGCAATGATGAGCCTAGATTCCAATAAGTGGCAAGAAGCCATGAAATTCGAGATTGGATCCATGTACTAAAACCAAGTATGGACTTTGGTGTACTTACCGGATGGCCTGAAGGCTGTCGAGAATAAATGGATTTTCAAGAAGAAAACAGATGCTGATGGTAATGTTACTGTCTATAAAGCTCAACTTGTCACAAAAGGGTTTTGACAAATTTAAGGAGTTGACTATGATAAGACTTTCTTACCGGTAGAGAAGCTAAAGTCTGTAAGGATTTTATTAGCAATCGCTGCATATTATGATTATGAGATATGTCAGATGGATGTCAATGCAGACATTTATGGATTGAAGCAACCCAAAGGTTTTGTCGATCCTAAAGATGCTAACAAGGTATGCAAACTTCAACGGTCCATTTATGGATTGAAGCAAGCATCCCGAAGTTGGAATCAACATTTTGATAAGGTAATCAAAAGATTTGGTTTTATACAAACTTATGGAGAAGCTTGTATTTACAAGAAAGTGAGTGGGAGCTCTCTAGCATTCTTAATACTATATGTAGACGACATATTGTTGATTGGGAATGATGTAGACCTTCTTAATAGTGTCTAGGATTATTTGAATAATAGTTTTTCAATGAAAGATCTTGGCGAAGCAGCTTACATATTAGGCATAAAGATTTATAGAGATAGATCGAGACGCCTAATATCACTGTCACAAAGTACATATTTGGACAAAGTTCTAAAGAGGTTTGGAATGGAAGATAGCAAGAAAGGGTTCTTGCCCATGTTGCCCAATACGACCTTAAGTAAAACTCAAAGTCCCGCAATGGCAGAAGATAGAGAAAGAATGAGTAAAACTACCTATGCCTCAGCCATAGGATCTCTTATGTATGCCATGCTATGTACTAGACCCGACATTGCATATGCTGTTAGTTTTACTAGCAGATATCAAAGTGATCCAGGAGTGGATCATTGTACAACGGTCAAAAACATCCTTAAGTACTTGAGAAGAACTACGGATATGGTTCTTTCTTATGGAGGTGATGAACATCTAGTTGTTAATGGTTACACCGATGCTAGTTGGAACACCGATCCAGATGATTCTAAATCTCAATCTGGATACGTATTTACTTTGAATGGTGCAGCAGTTAGCTGGAGGAGTGCAAAGAAAAATGTTGTGGCGAGATCTTCATCTGAATCGGAATACATAGCTGCTTCGGAGGCTTCACAAGAGGCGATATGGATGAAGGAGTTAATTACAGAGCTCGGTGTGGTTCCAAGTGCGATGGACCCAATGTCTATCTATTGTGATAACATGGGCGCCATAGCCAATGCGCAAGAACCAAGGTCACACAAGAAGCTGAAGCATATCAAGCTGCGTTTTCATGCTATTCGAGAGCATGTCCAAGATGGTGACATATATATTTGCAAAGTACACACATATCTGAATGTGGCGGATCCGTTGACTAAACCTCTCCCGAGGGCAAAACATGACCAGCACCAAACCGCCATGGGTGTTCGGTATATTACCATGTAATCTAGATTAGTTGGCTCTAGTGGAAGTGGGAGACTGTTGGAGATATGCCCTAGAGGCAATTATAAAAGTGGTTATTATTATATCTTTGTGTTTATGATAAATGTTTACATTCATTCTATAATAGTATTAACCGGAAACATTAATACTTGTGTGATTTGTAAACTAAATTAGAGTCCCTGGTAAATCCTCTTTATAATACTAGCTTGTTGGTTAATAGATGATCGTAGTTTCTCGATCACGAATATTGAGATGTTATTAACAACAAGATCATATCATTAGGATAATGGTATGATGGACATACTCCTATAGATAAGCGTAGCATAAATATCAAGTCATTTCAATAGTTCATTTGCTATAAGCTTTCTGATACATAGTAACCTAATTCCTTCGACCATGAGATAATGCTAATCACCATCACCGGAAGGATGCTTTGATGACATCAAACACCACACTATAACTGGGTGGCTATAAAGGTGGCATTGAGTGTTCTAAAAGTATGTGTTGAGGCACATGGATCAAGAGTGGGATTTGTCCATCCATATGATGGATAGATATACTCTGGGCCCTCTCGGTGGAATTTCATCCAATTAGCTTGCAAGCATGTGTCTGGCTCACAAGGGATCACATATCACGGGAATGAGAAAAGAGTATTTAACGATAACGAGGTTGAACTAGGTATGCAGAGATACCGATGATCAAACCTCGGATAACTAAACTATCGCGAGACAAAGGAAATTGGTATCATATGTAAGTGGTTCATTCGATCACAAATTAATCATAGAAATATGTGGGATCCATATGAATTTCCAGATTCCTCTATTGGTTATTGATCGGAGAAGTGTCTCGGTCATGTCCGCATAATTGACGAACCGTAGGGACACATTTAAGGATTCAATGTTGTTTAGTAGATATGGAATATAAGTAGGGAGACCGAATGTTGTTCGGAATCTCGGATGGGATCTGGGATATCACGAGGAGATCCGGAATGGTCCGGAGAATAAGATTCATATAAGGAAAGTCTGATTTCGGAGTTCAGAAATGATTTTGATGTTTTCATCGGAGAGGTTATACAAGGGTCTAGAAGTTTAACCGGGCCGAAAGGGGAATGGTTCATGAATGTGTCATGGTTAAGTGGAATGATTGGATCATGTCCTAGGACACTTGGTTGGGCATTTGAAAGAGAGAATTAAAGCTCTAAATTGAAAGTCAAAAGGGAGGTTTGAAAAGTCAAACTAGAACAATAGTTTCCTAGTGGAAAAAGGGAAGAGTCCTTCCTTCTCTCCAACCTGGGTTTGGAGAAGGATTCAAACTCCCATATCCCAAGGTGCCCTCCCTCTCATAAATATAAGGGAGGGGCTGCCCAAAAGCACCACAACCAGCCCTCCCCACCTTGCGCCGTCGCCGCCGCCCAAGCCGCCGCACGCCGCCTCCAGCCGCCACCGCGCCACCGCCTAGCGCTGCCGCGCCGCCGCCGGGCCATCTCCGTTGCCCTAGCCGCCGTCGACACCACCTCCTCCTCTCCAGTCATCTAAACCTAGATCGTTGAAAACCCTAGATCTACCATAACCTGCTCCGGCTTAGGCGAAGCCCTGCAGGATCTTCCCTCTACTTCCGACACCACGCCGTCGTGCTGCCGGAATCGCGAGGGGAGAACTAAAATCTTCGCTGCCTGCTGGAACAAGGGAGAGGAAGGTCTTCATCGAGTACCAAACGTGTGACCGACCGCGGAAGCACTACCGGAACGCAGCGCCGGAAGGATCGTCTACGCGATCTTGAGGTCGACAAGTGTACGACTACATCATCCACGAGAATCTGCTCTCGTTAACCGCTTTGGAATCTTTGAGGGCGAGTACTCTAATCGACTCGTTGCTTCAATCTAGTAGATAGATCTTGGCTTGTTTGTGTGCATGCGGTAGATTTTTTTTTGTTTTCCATGCTATGAACCCCTACACGAGGCACCTCTGAAGTTGAAGTGAAGACTAGAGGTAAAAATATCAGAGATACAAGCATCAAAGTCATGACATAACTAACCAAGTTTTGAGACAAACACGAGAATGACAACTATGCTCTCAAGAAGGTGCTCGTAGAATAAGTGATGACTCAACAAGGTTGTGAAAAGGTTTTGTAAAGTTTGAAAGGCTGCCAAATGCTGAAAGGAAGGTACTCATTAGCTTTGATATCTCATTGCCCCTATCATAGGCATCTTCATATGGTTAAGGTGAAAGTGAGGTCCACTCTGAATCATATGCTTGACAGACCATAAACTGGAAATCCCAAGTCCCTTGAGTACGAGGGCCGCTCCACATGCTACTCAACTTTGGTTACCTAAAAGTTCTTGTCATTCTAAATACATGCATATCATAGAGAACTGCCAACAGGGTACCCATTGCACATGATACAACAGCTATCCCGTGATAAAAATGACAAGGCAAGCAGACAATGAGCATCTCAGCGATTTTTTTATTTACTATGTGTATAGCTTTTTATTGAGGATGCTTCATAAATGCTCATTATGGCAATGCTACAAGTTTCCACCATGATTAGGCATGGCTTAGGCTAGCGGCCTAGGCGTTTCTCTAACACAATGTATAGACTCCATGAACTCACAAGCTCCCCTTTTATTTCACATCGTCGACATCCATAAACAAAAGAGAAAAGTATCAACTGGATAGGATATCCAAAAAGTGTTGAAAGCGTTCCCCGTGGCAGCACTGTTCTGCTGACTCCAGCATATAATTTGCAAGCATATAACTTTCATGGACAGGTCACAATGGTTCAAGATTATTAAGTGCACGAAATAAAGTGTGCCATCAAGTTTGTGAGAGCTATACTAACTAACTTTCTCAAAACAGACAAACATTTTATTTTAGAAGAAAACAAGGCATATTGAATATGCACTGAAGTAGCAAATTCTGCTGATAGGTAGGTATAGTGGACACAACTGGCAATATTGGTTTTGGGGAGTTGGAAACACAGGTAGAACTCATACTCAGTGCAAGTGAAGGCTAGCAATAGAGAGGGAGCGACAAACGAGAGAGCAATAACTGTCATAATCATGCTTGCAACAAAACATGACTAATTATGGCATGACAGTGATACAAGAACTCTGAGGCAAAATAAATCATCGAGGCTTACTAACTATTAATTAGTCATATGCATGTGTGAGCATGTGCCAAGTCGATTCATATGAACAGTCAGAGGAGGATACCACAATATCATGCCAAAGTATGAATAAAACAATGAAAGAAAACATTCATATGACATTCTACAAACTATTAGCAAGCTGGAGCTAATCATAGACAAGCAAGAACTACTAAGCATCCATAATGACATACACCTTACACAAACAGGCTAAGCATGCTCACAATGATGAGTATATGTACAAAAATGAAATAAATAGAGTTCGTTACCAGCCTCTTACCACACCTCAAGTTGTCTTAATATTCATTATTGCCCTTCACTTGTGTGACTTGAATAATAACATGAAACCAAAATCCACTGAGGACGGCTGAACCCTGCAAAGAACTCACAAAACCAGAGAAGAACAACAAATATTTTGGTGTTTTCGATTTTTTAGAAACAAGCAAACAAAGAAAAACCAAACAAAGAAAAATCAAAAACAAACCAAAAAAAGCTAAAGAAAACTAAAAACTAAAAACTAAAAACTAAGACGCTCCAAGAACAACACAACTATGCATGAAACAATAAAAACGAAGTGTCTAGAAAGACCTGAGATTTTTATTGATGAACAAGGGGATACCTTGGGCACCCCCAAGCTCTGAAGCTTGTACTTCTTGAATAATTCTTGGGGTGACATGGGGTGGCTTCCCCCCAAGCTTGATCTTTTGTCCATTCTTCATCTCATTACATCATTCTTTCTCTACACCTGAAATTTTTTCCTTCATACAAAACTTCACACAATCTTCATTAGCAACATTAGTGTATTCAAAAGATAATAGACCTTTAGGTAAAGCTTTGGAACAACAAGAATTTTCACTAAAAACACAAGCTACTGTAGAAACTGCTTCAAAAGGCTCAATTCCCAAAAAGAGAACTCAAAAAAGAATCGATAAGAAGCAAATACAAATAATGACAGAAATCTGTCAAAACAGACCAGAAGGTAGAAACCGATTTTTTCGAAAATCTTCTGTCGCTCAAATCAAAAAGTGTTGAACTAATGAAAGTTAGATAACATACTGGGGGATTTATTCGTAAATTGTCAGCTCAAGCTGACTTACAGAGACTCCTCACGAATTTTTATGGTAGAGGACAAAAATCTGTTTTGAGACAACAACTCTCCAAATCTTACTTCCCTCTCATTATAGGTCATTCTTGGCACAAAAAGCAAACAAAAAAGGATAAGTATATGTTATTATAGAATTAATAACTTCTAAGACTCAAGAAAACTATTGGGTTATCTCCCAAGAAGTACTTTTCTTTAACGCCTTTAAGTTAGGCACGACGAAGAGAAAAGATTGGAAAGGAGAAAAGTAAAAGAAAGCAAGTATAACCAAAGTGAAAACATTATTTTGTTCATTAAAATCTTTTTTTAACAAGTTTGATCAAGTCTTGTTACCAAAACAATCTTATATGAAACAAAACTTTGCATTCCACAAGGTGATTATGTTACCTCATACTTGATAGCAATGGTCCCAATCATAATAGTTTCAAAATTTTATTGTGGAATGGGACAATATATTTCTCCAACCTTGATCTTCTCAATATATTCAATGGAATTTAGGTAATAGACTTTAACAACCTTCTTGGGGAAATAAACAGTATGCTCTTTGTCATCAATATTGAATGTTACTTTTCCTTAATTACAATTAATGACAGCACCTGCAGTATTAAGAAAAGGTCTCCCAAGAATAATAGACATATTATCATCTTCAGGCATCTCAAGCACAACAAAATCAGTTAAACCATGCAATTATGAGCCACTTGAATAGGAACATCCTCACATATACCAACATGAATAGTAGTTGACTTATCAGCCATTTGCAAAGATATATCAGTTGGTATCAACTTTTCTAGCTGGAGCATCTTGTAGAGAGAAAAAGGCATAACACTAACTCCAGCTCCCAAATCAAATAAAGCAGTTCTAACATAATTGTTCTTAATAGAGCAAGGAATAGTTGGTATACCTAGATCACCAAGTTTCTTTGGAACCTTACCATTGAAGGAATAATTGGCAAGCAAGGTAGAAATATCCTCATTAGGAATCTTCCTTTTATTAGAGACAATATCCTTTATATACTTTGAATAAGGAGGCAACTTAATAGCATCAGACAAAGGAATTTGCAAAAATAAAGGTTTCATCCACTCACAAAACTTGTTGTAGTGTTCTTCCTCCTTTGACTTGTGTTTCTTACCTGGAAAAGGCATAGGTTTCTGCACCCAAGGTTCTCTCTCTTTACCATGTTTATTAGCAATAAAATCTTCCTTAGTGTACCTAGTGTTCTTAGTGTGCTTATCAAGTTCTTCGTCACCTTCCTCCTTATCAGGAGAATCATTTTTATCATTACCACTCTCAGTTTCAGCATCTGAGACGGATATACTATTAGGATCTATAGCAGGTTCAAGTGGTTCCTCAACTATCTTATGTTTCTTTTTCTTTATCTTACGAGGACTACCACTATTCTCACCTTGTTGAGAATCCTTCTCAATTCTTTTAGGGTGTCCTTCAGGATATAAAGGATCTTGAGTAGCTATACCACTCCTGGTTCTAATTCCATAAGCATGTTTATCTCCTGAGGCATTAACTAGCATATCCTTTTATACCTTAACAAGTTTATCAAGTTGGTTTTGAACCATTTGATAGTGTTTACAAAGCATTTTAATATCATTAGAAGTTCTTTCCACAATATCTTTCAACTCATGGATAGCTCTAGAGTATTCCAATAAATGATTCTGTACTTGTTTATTAAAATTACCTTGTTTAATGATAAAAATGTCAAGTGCCTCTAAACTTTGATCAGGAGGCTTACCATAAGGAATATCACCTTCATCAAAGTGTTGGAGAGAGTGTACCTCAATAGTAGATGAGTGTGGAATTGTCTTACATAATTCTTCTATAGGAGGTAGATTCTTCACATCTTCATCTCTAATATCTTTCTCCTTTAGACATTTCTTAGCTTCCTTCATCACTTCATCATTTAATGCAATAATTACCCTTTTCTTTGGTGTTGGTATTGGATCTGGTTCAGGCACAACTGGTTCAGGAGTAATAGGCTCAGGTGTATTTAACTCAGTTGAAGTCAAATCATCATAAGTCTTGCTTATTTTAGCCATTAGTTCTTCAGCATATGTAGGAGTCCTTTTCCTGAAAACATAATCAGCAAAGCTATCTAGGTAGGTCCTAGAATCATCAGTTAGTCCATTATAATAAATATCAAGAAGCTAATTCTTAGGCAATGGACATCCAGGATGTGCATGAATCAAGGCACAGAACCTTGTCCATGACTCAGGCAATTTCTCTTCTTCTCCCCGTTTAAAATCAAAAAGTCGCTGCAAAGCAGCATGTCTAGCACTGGGAGGAAAATATTTCTTGAAGAAAGAAGCAATTAAACAATCATGGCTATCAATGGAACCAGGAGGTAATCTATTAAACCAAGCCCTAGCTTCTCCTTTTAGTGAAAAAGGGAAGATCTTAGTTACAAAGTACTTGCGCATCTTAAAATCATCAGAGAATAAAGCACTCATAGTAGAAAGCTCATTCATATGAGCCACATCACTCTCATTTTTAGTCCCACAGAAAGGTTCTTTCTCAACAATATCCAAATAAGATAAACCGAGAGAGAAATCATAATCTTTATCTTTAATATCTATGGGAGAAGTGGCAAACTTAGGATCAGAGGACAAATTAGGCATAATGGTGCATCTAGCAAGACTCTTAATAGCACTAGTACCATGTGTGTTTCAGCACTCTTCAACAAAATCATCAGTGAACTCAATGTAACCATCATTAATATCATAACTCTCACTAGACTCAGGTGAGCTAACAGGTGTAACAGTGTCTTCACTAGGAGTTTTGGTATTTCCTAGACTAGCCATAGTAGCATCTAGAAAAGGACCTAATGAACCACTCGCATCAATAACAGTAGAAGTAACATCATGAGCATCAAAAGCAGTTTCAGACTCAGCAGTAGTAGCAGTGTGTGTAGCATGAGTATTTGGTGGTGGTGTAACAAAGTTACTTATAACAGACGGTGAATCAAGAGCATGTGTTTAGGACTGTACCTCTTCTTGTAATGGATGGTAAAATAGGGAAATTTCCATCATGAGACTTCCCCATGATGAAAGGAGTAGCAGTGAACAATAAGAGATCCAAGTGAACTTACAAATAAAGCTATCCTCCCCGGCAACGGCGCCAGAAAATAGTCTTGATGACCCACAAGTGTAGGGGATCGCAACAGTCTTTGCGGGTAGTATTACCCAATTTATTGATTCGACACAAGGGGAGCCAAAGAATACTTGCAAGCCTTAACAACTGAGTTGTCAATTCAACTACACCTAGAAATAGTTCTTGCTCACAGAAGTTTATCAGTAGCAACAGTTTGGTAGTAGCAATAGCAAAGCAACAACAACAGTGAAACAAGAGCAACAGTAACAGTAACAGTAACAGTGGGATTTGAGTGCGGTAGGCATAGGGATGGATGGACGGGCGTTGCATGGGAGAGTCTAAACATGTAACTTCAAGATCTAGGGCATTGCAGATAAATAACAACAAGCATCCAAGTACTAAACAATCCTAGGCATGTGCTCCTTTTAACAGAACTTGCACAACATTTTCTGTCCAGCTAGCCCGTGGCAACGGGGCCTCTAGGGAACTACTGGCAATTAAGGTGCTCCTTTTAACAGAGCACCGGAGCAAAGCATTAACACTCCGTGAACACATGTGATCCTCACACCACAGCCATACCCTCCGGTTGTCCCAATTACTGTCACTTTGGGGCCTTTGGATCCGGACAATGATATGTGTACAGAAATTGCAGATAAGATCACAAACAATACTATCATAATGATTCAATAATAAGTTCAGATCTGAGATCATGGCACTCGGGCCCTAGTGACAAGCATTAAGCACAACAAGTTGCAACAAAGTCAAATAGCACTAATAGAGATACTAGGCACTATGCCCTAACAGATCTTATTCGATTACATGATAGAACTCATCCAATCCCTACCATCCCCAAGCCTACAGTGGGGGATTACTCACTCATGGATGAGGGAAACATCGGTGGTTGATGGAGATGCGTTGGTGATGACGATGGCGATGATCCTCTCCAAATTCCCCGTCCCGGCAGGGTGCCAGAACGGAGTTTCTGGATCCGAATCTTGGTTTCTGGTGGCGGCGGCGGAGCGGAACTCTTTCTGAAAAACTATCGACCCTCCCTTAGTTTTTAGGTCAAGAGGCAACTTATAGGCACAGAGGGAGGCCAAGGGGGTGCCTGGGGTGGCTGCACCCTCCCTAGGCGCGACCAGTGGTGGGCCCGTGCCTAGCAGGGGTGTGGCCCCCCCAGGCCCCTTCTTCGTCTCGTCTTCTGGCTCCGTGGATCTTCTGGTGAAAACTAGTTTTTGGCATATTTTCCGGGATTTTTTCTGATAGTTCATTTTCTACACAAAAAACTAGACACCAAGGTAATTCTGCTGAAAACAGCATCAGTCCGTGTTAGTTGTATCCAAATCACACAAGTTTAGAGGAGAAACAATAGCAAAAATGTTTGGGAAAGTACATAAGTTTTGGACGTATCAGAGATACATCACATATATATTCATGATATTTTCTCCCTAGGTGATACCCAATATTCATGATCTTTCCAACAAAATTGGTTTCATCTCGTTTGGAGTTCAGACGCGGAAGTTATTGCAGTTTTGGTTTCTGGAATATCCCTGGCCGGAAGTTCCGGCTACTCATCGGAAGTTCCACTAGGGCATTTTTCCGCTGGAAGTTCCGGTTCTTCTTCTGCTCTCGATCAGCAAACTTCTGTTTTGGAAGTGTCTATTTGACGGAACTTCAGTCGGAATTTCCACCGGTAGTTCCGCTCCCACCGGAAGTTCCGGCCAGGGACCGTAAGTTCCGCTCGGGCCTAGTTGTCGCCGGAAGTTCCAGTTGAATATCCGGCTCTCATTCCGCTCACGTTCAGTAACCTCTCCGTTTTGTTTGATCTATTTAACTGAATTTCAGTTGGAACTTCCACCTGAAGTTCCGCTCCCACCGGAAGTTCCGACCATGCTCGCATTTTTAGTCTCTCGCATCGTAGTTTTTTTACCATTGGCTATGTGCCATCGGAAGTTCCGGCCTCCCATCAGAAGTTCCGGCCAGGGTTGTGTTTGCCCATAACGGGCAGATCTGGGAGCCCTTTAAAAGGGTCTCCTCTTCCCCTTCGTGGGTACTAGCTTTTTCTTGGTTCTTGGCTTTCTCTCTCTCCTCCATTGTTGACCTTGAAGAAGCTTTCCCTCTCCCCTTTCCCTTCCTACGATTCTTGCATCTTTTTGAGGGATTTGAGAGAGGAGATCTAGATCTACAATCCCCCAAGCTAAATCCCTTCTTTGTAAAGGAATCATTGGGATCTAGATCTTGGAGAGTTTTGTGTTCTCCTCTTGTGTTCTTTCTCCTTTATTCTCCCAATAGCTTTTGTAGCTTTGTTGGAATTTGGGAGTGAAGGACTTGCCCTTGCATTTGTTGCATAGGTTTGAGTTCTCCTCGGAGATTCGGCGAGTACAAGCTTGTGGGCTTGTTACTCTTGGGTTCTTGGAACCCACGGTTGTGTGGTTGGGTTGTTGACCTTTATGGCCTTGTTGACCTTTTGTGGTCATGTAGCCTTTTATGTCTTTGTTGGCCTTTTGTGGCATTGTAGCCTTTTGTGGCGTTGTTGTTGGGAGCCTCCAATTGAGTTGTGGAGTTAGCCCCAATCTTGTACGGGTTCGGTGACCGTCCTCAAGCGTCCCATAGTGGAGCGAGTGCCTGCCTTTTGTGGTGCGCACTCGGGAGAATAGGGTGAGCCTTTTGTGGCGTCGGTGAGTTGCGTGCTTCCGCATCCGGGGTGAGGCCTTGTGTGGCGTTGGGTGAGCATCGAGCCACCACACCTCGAGGTGAGCCATTTGTGGCGTTCGGAGAGCATTGCGCCATCGCACCTCTTCAATGGAGACGTAGCTTCTTTAGAAGTGAACTTCGAAAAACAAATCTTCGTCTCCGCGTCCATCGGTTATCTCTCAACCGAGCCCTTTACTTATGCACTTTACTTTGTGATAGCCTTCATGCTTAAAGTATTTATATCTTGCTATTACCTTATTGTTACTTGTATTGCTTAGCAAAGATTGTTGGTGCACTTAGGTAAACCTAGTGGTTAGGTTTTGTGTTCAATAAATTAAACGTTAGTTTTATTTCGCATTTACTTAAGCCTAAACCGTAATTTTTTTAAAAAGCCTATTCACCCCCCTCTAGGCGACGTCCATTGCACTTCCAGACATGTCTCACTGTGTCCAACCACTCACGGCTTTACTGAGTGGTGTATCCCGGCGATGGAGAGGGGAGGAGGAGGACTAATAGGGATCCAGCGTGAGCCACCCCATGGAATATGACGTGTAGGTGTTTGTTTAAAGAGAAATGCCATTTATCGTGCCCACCTTTTCTCAGTTAGAAGAAAGGGAGAAATAGTACCAACTAGTTTCTTATGGTATTAGGATATCACCCTCCCTATCTAGAGATAAAATGGTTTTATAGCACAACATAAGACATCGCACGTTTTTTCAGAAAAATGATAAGGACAATTCAAATACCGCTATATAGTAACCATGACCCCTCTCCTGAAAGGAAATTGGACATATATTTTTAGCACCGAAGCTCTAGTGAGCATGGTATTTTAACTTTTTGAAAATAATATTTCGGTGTTTAAAAGATCCGATTATTGTGCATGGATAAATACACGTGTTCCCTATCAATCTTCAAGGTTTTGCTAAAAAAACATTATATTATAGGCTACACAAATATGACAAGTTTATGAGTTGTGACTAAAAAAGAAAAAAAATCACTTTTTGTTCCCACATTTGTCTTGTTGTCTGCAGATCATGGATGACAATATATTTGACGAAATTTGTGTCTTAAATACTTGATGAGTATATGTACGTGTATAAATATTTTTAGAATTTCTTGAGACCTAAAAATCCCGTTTACGGTTATTTTTTAGAACGAGCTACAGTGGCGAGCTCTGGGGCTGAGTTTTCGCAGCAAAACTGTTCTATAACAAGTTTTTTTTTTCTTTGCGTCAGTACCCTGGAGCACTAACTATGTTACTAAATGTAAGACTTGCTAGACGGAACTTGCATTCAGAAACAGACGAAGTAGTGCAGAGCAAGATTGACGGTAGGCACAGTAGCTTTCATAAAATAACGTACAGACAAGATGACCTTAAAAAAGTACAGAGAAGATGGGGATGCCACGCTTCCAGGCCATCCATCCAAAAATGAGAAGTCCTACTGGCTAGTACGAAGTAGTAGTAGTACTAGACACTAGTCACTCCTGCTTGTCCGGCTGCTAGCCAAGTGGACTGGCCCGGGTAGGAATTCAAGTGTGTGGACCTTCATCTGCTCCCCTGTCGAAGCGACGAAGCATAGCCGCGCAAAAAAAAAAAAAAGCACAGCCGCGCAGGGAGGCACACAGTTAACCAAACACACACACGGCCTCCAACGCTGCACGCAGGGGAAACCACGCGGAGGTCTTATCCACACTCCCCAACCCCGCCGCGTCCCTCTCCTCCTCCTCCCCCACGAAAAGGTAAACAAATTTGCCCCACGAATAAAGCAAAACGAAGAGATGCCAGGAGGCGGATAACGCCGAATCTACCGATTACCAGCATTTTACTTTACTTGCGCGCGTGAGTGAACCAGGCGCTTTTATCTCCTCCGCTCGCCCCACATTTCTAGCCGCGCGCTCCTCCTCCCTTCTTATCTTTCCAGTGACTCACCCCCTCCATCGTCCTCCTCCCCCTTTATAGCTTCCCTTCCCTCGGCAACCCAACCACAATCTCTCTTTGATCGATTTTCTACTTCATTTCTCCGACCTGTTCTGACCGGAATGGGGACTCAGATGGACGCGTACCTGCTGGTTGGCCCCGCGGCGTGGATGGCGGTGGCGCCCAAGATCGCGTACGAGGAGCAGGGCGAGGACATCGGCTCGGCCTCCGACACCGAGGCGACGTCCAGGAGCTCCGCGGCCTCCTCCTCCTCCGACCTCGCCGACGACGCGAGCTCCTCCTCCTCCAGCTGCGCCGACCACTTCGAGATGTCCGCTCTCATGACGCAGCTCCCGATCAAGTACGTGCGCGCGCGAACGCCCATGTGTTTACCTTCTTGGTCTGAAGCAGTGTCCACGTGTTTACGTTCTTGAACTAACGCTGCTTCGTGTGTGCTGTGCTGTGCAGGAGGGGGTTGTCCAAGTTCTTCGACGGCAAGTCGCAGTCGTTCGCGTCACTGGCGGCGGTGGGCTCCCTGGAGGACCTGGCCAAGCCAGCCAGGAAGCGCCTCAAGCCGTCGCGGAGCTGCGGAGGCGGCCTGGACGCGCACAGGGATCGATTCCTCTCGCCGCGCCGGCATTGCCCCAAGGCTGCCGGCGCCAGGAAGATGGCCGCGCTCTCTGTGCTCGGCGGCTCGCCGAGGAGGCCGCCGCTGGTGGTGGCAAGGCTGATCAGCAACGTTCTAGTCGTTAGTTAAGAGTTAGGTGTTTGGCTTGGGTCGCTAGCGCTCAAGCTGCAGAGGCGTAGCTACGCAGCGGCCCTGTCATTGTTTCAGTTTGTACTAACAGCTCCCGAGGCAGCGCCGTTGGTTATTCTGTTTCACTGTGTTCAAGTTCTTTGTCGGAAGAGATTGTACTCCGACTAGAATTCCAGGGCAGAATTTGAATGCTTACTTCAGATGGAAAAACCATTTAACTTCAGCATATGTGAAGAGTTGCCAACAATTTCCCGTTATTCAAGGAAATATTTGATGATTGGATCAAAGTGGACATGGAATTAGTCCATCCTTGAAAAAGAGGGATGCTCTGTTAACACTAATAACGCTAAGCGCAAGTATGGAATGGAAACGTCGGTGTTTCACCCATGTAACACTGTTATCAGCAGGACCAGTCAATTCTCAGGAACAACAACTTCCTCAATCCAGGTTTTTGCCCGCTATATTAAAATGACAATCGCACCGTACAACTGCGAGTTCACTCATGGGAAAAACAAGACAATCAAGCTCAAAAGATAAAAGAAGAGAACAAAATAGACACCAATGGATCGACGAAAGCAAAGATGACCCGCAGCCTCCGTACCCTTTGGAGAATTCCACCACGATCCTAGCACTTTGAATATCCTCGTGCCAAGAAGCACCTCCACGAACAAAACGATGACGACGACGACGCTGATGTCCGTTCTAGCCCTAGGGTATTCTCCGGTATGCTATGGGGGGGTGGAAAAGAGGTACACCCGATGCCCTCAAGGAAGGAACGACGGTACTGATAACTTCGATCCAGATTCATGAATGTAGTATAATAGTTTTTTTTCTAAAAGACCTAGGTTTAATCGAACCTTGGAAAACAATGCTAAAAGGAAATAAAAAGGACACGTCTATAAGACTTTTTTCTTTGTTTTACCTTAATTTACCATACCAATCTAGTTTACCTTTTATAGTGGATTAAATCAATGGATGTAGATAGGCCAGGGTTGAAGATCCACCTGCAGCTGCACATCATATGGGATAAAAGATAATAATAAGCATAGTCATGTGTAATGTTTGAATGGGGATAATCTCTTGTGAGAAACATATCCTAATATACTAGAGCCCCCGTGATGCAGCCGGCATAGCAATAGTCTTTTAATCCAATCGAGTGCACACCGAAGCAATGGGCTACATATGATTATCAAGTGTAGAACACATATTAAATCATTAAGTGGTGATGTTTTTGTGATCCCGAATGGGTCGCTAAGCAAAGATCGTACTGCCCTTTCTGTCACCGAGGTTCCTATGAGATCGTCGCTAGCCAAGTATCTCACCTCAAGCCTTTATCAATCTATGAAATCTTGGGTACCTACAAGTCCACAGATCAAGATGAGAGACAAAGAAACAAAAGATACAAATCTCAATTGCAAAAAAATACAATACTCCCATGATTAGATGCACATAGTTGCTACGATATTTCTTCCCAAACCGCAGCCCATGAGAACTACTCACTCATAACAAATAGATCAAGATAGAAAACATTGTGCAAAATACTTAGATTGAAATCAAATATTTTTACAATGGTCGCCAAACCACAAGGAGATCTAAAGTACAAAGCAATGGCTATGGCTAGTGGAGGGGATGGATGAACAATGGTGTGGATCTCTTTTGGTGGTGGTGTGATGAATTCTGAGAATGGCGCCCCCGGACGGCGGCTGGAGCCTCAAAATATATAGGCGTCTTCACGAAGGTTGTAGGGTTTAACGAGACGGAGCCACCGCCACCTAGTACGAACAAGCGGTACATGCGGGCTCCAATCGTACCGTAGGTCATTATGCGTACTGACGCCTGAAATTTGCTTCCCAATTACTTGGCCGTGTAGACTTTCTCAAAATCCTTCATTATGACTCCTGATTTCGCATTAAAATCCGTGATTTCCTGCACAACATAATTCAAAGAAAGGTTTTGCATATCTTTGCAATTATTAGACATTAGTGTCAAGGATTGGGAGTTTCTTGCCAACTGCTTGACTAAAAACAATGTTTAAACATAGAGAAAGATGGCAAATATTGAAGCCATCAACTTCCCCAAAGCTCAAACTTGAGCGCCCTCGAGAAATAAGAAACAAAAGAACTATAAGTAATTCAATGTTTAAACTTGAAATAATAAGAATAAGAATTCACTTACGGTTGGTAGTCATACATGCATAGTACTTCGTTCATTTGCGAGGCTTGTCAAAGTTAAAGAGATGACAAGAATACTATACAAGCTTCGGTAAGTCAAGACAATTAAAATAGAGTTTAATATTAGTATAAATAACTACTACCTCCGTTTCAAGGCTTAAGGCGCACACGCTTTCCAAAGCAAAGTTTGACCAAAAGAATTGAGCAACAAAATCTTGATTATATTGTACATAATTAGTACCGTTGGATTCATATTGAAAAATACTTTCCGGTGATTCTAGTTTTATACCAAAACTCTTTACGTTTTTATAGTAATTTTTGGTCAAAGAAAAAACACGCAAAACGAGGACGCCTCAAGCCCTGAAACGGAGGGAGTAAAAGTGTAGCAATCAATCCAATTCTTCTAGTTAACTCTTAGATTTCCAAGGAACACTAGGATGTTTAAATAGCATGATTAAGTAAGGGAGTTTCATATCCCAAGTAGTATAACAATGAAGTATCTTATTTACACCCACATCAATAAATCAAGTCTATCTAAAACACTTCAAATCTAATCATTGTCTTTCAAGAAAAATTCATAGAGTAGTAATGAGACCGTTCCAAGGACTTGTTATGTGGATCGTCAATGTCGTGGGAATGACCACGGCCGATGATGCAATCGGCAGTGAGTAGTAGAACTTGGGGCAAGGGCGGCTAGCCATCTGCGGTGCGAGATGATCGCGGAGACACAAGGATTTACCCAGGTTCGCCCCCCGGAGGATAAAGACCTACTCCTGCTAGATTATATTATGGTGGAAGTACAATGGGGCGAGCTCGGCGGCTAGGCAGCGAGTCGCTTGGGTGTATGATGAAAATGTGTCCTCTACGCGCACCCTAGGGAGGTTTATATAGACTCACCCCCTAGGGTTTACAGATCTCAACCGAATTAGTTAAGGTTTCAGCGATCGCTTAACCTAATCCGACTGGGCCTATCTACGCTTCTGGGCCTTCAGCTTCCAGTCGCTTGGGTCCATGCCAGGCCTTGATCCAGTCGTCGTCCCGCAGGCCCACTCGCCAGCATCTGGGCCAGTCGGAAACGTCCTGATGGGTATACCCCGGTAGGCATATCCCCATCAGTAGTCCCCGAGTCCGTCGTTGATTGGTCGCAGGTGGTCGCTGGCAGTCGGTGTATACGGGTCCAATGCGGACGCCCGGTCGAATCGACGGCGGACTCCTGAATAAAGGAAAAACTAGTTATTCTAGTCGCACTGACGGCGACCGATCGGGTCGTAGCTCGGCGAACGGGTCGGCGAATACTCAGTCACTGTTGTAGTGATCGGGTCGGCGAATACTCAGTCACTGTTGTAGTGATCGGGTCGGCGAATAGTCGAGTCGCGCGAAGCGACGAGTCGAGTGGATGAAGTTGGACCGTCCAGTGGGGTCAAAACTAGCCGTTGGGGTAATCCAACGTAACTTTCGGCGTAATCACCGCGTAGTAACGGCTCCCGAAATTGGCGGGTAACAACCGCTATATAAGGAGAATGACAGGCGAGCGGGGAAACACTCCTTCGTCTTTCCTCCGATCTCGCCCATCTTCGTTTCCACTCCGCACCGCGATCCAACCGATCCAGAGACCCCCGACCTCCACGAATCTTCCAACCAATGGCCCCCTCCACCGAACCATGGGGCAGATCCAAGTGCACTAGGGCGCTACTGGCGTCCTTCGAGGAGGCCGGGATTCTGCGCGCCAGTAGATGGCGCATCCCCGCGGCCGGAGAGGTGACTCCGGACACGCGTGAGGGAGAATTCGTTTGCTTCACCAGCCACCTGGAGCGGGGGCTGGGGTTTCCCACTTCTCTCTTCTTCCCGCGCTTCTGCGCCTTCTACGGGATCCAGCCGTCGGACCTGGGCCCGCATAGCATCGAGCAGCTCGCCATTTTCATGGCGTTCTGCGAGTGCTATCTGGGCTGCATGCCCTACTTCCCTTTGTGGCAAGATATACTCCATGGGAGGATTAGTCGCGAAGAATCAGGCGGCGCGATGCTGGCTGCGGGTGGCCTGACGTTTCAGCTGAAGTCGAAGGCGTCGTTCTTCGACCTGATGCTGCCGGCCAAGGCGGCAAATGAGTGGAAGAAATCCTGGTTCTACGTCACCGAGGCGACTCCAGACGGCGAGGTGGCGCTTCCAAGGTACTCCGCCAACCGGCCCGAACCGCGTCGACTCCAGGTCGGCAAGCTCCCGCTAGACCAGCGGATGGTTGTCGACAAAATGTTGCAAACCATCCGCGGCCTAAAGAAGAAGGGCCTCCAAACCATCAATCTTTACAACTGCTGGCTCGGGAGGCGGCTCGTGCCTTTGGCCCGCCGCGACCATTATATGTACGAGTATGCGGGTAGGGACGACCCGACAAAATCCTGCCTCGCCGAGTGGAAGCTTGAAGACTACATCCTGGCCCTGAAGAAGATCACCCAGGCGGCGTACCTGGACACGAAGGCCGAGGTCACCCCCTATACCGCAAGGCGCCCAGCTCCGACGGTAAGTCGCCATGTTCGTAACCATTCACAGTCGCAGATGATGCAGTCGCGGTTATGCTGACGTTGTTTCATTTTTATTGTAGTTGTTCCAAGTGGTGGAAGGATGGCTCCCACCCACAGACGACGAAAACTCGAGCTCGTCCGTTCAGGATGGGAGCGAGTCGCCACCCGCCAAAGGCGACGTCGGGAGTGATGCGGGTGATGACGACGATGATGATGAAGACGAGCCCGTGGAAGACGCCGCCCCGATGGTTTGCAAAACTCGCGGGCAACATCAGCGCGAGCTTGAGGCGAGTAGGAGCCTCAAACCTCACGATGACGATGACGACGAGCTCCCCAAGAACACCTCGCGTCGTGTGTCTACGCCGTCGAAGAAGAAGAAGGAGGTGAAGGCTCCGCCAAGGAGGAAGACGAAGCCGGTGAAGTAGGCGTCTCCGCCTCGTTCTGCGACTAGTTCCGACGCCACCAGCTCGGCTAAGGGTGAAGCGGCGCATACGACAGCAGCACCGGACGCTGCCGCCCTCCTGGATGAGGTACCTCTGGCCTCGCTTCCACCCCCATTCGCCCCGGTCTCTGGGTTGGGGGCTATTCCAGCCGCAGCAGCTTCGCCTCCCAGGAGAGCTCCCGCAGACGTCATCACGGAGGCTCCTGTCGCGGCCTCGTCTTCGAAGAGGCCCTCTGTGTCTTGGGCACACGACGTGTTCGAGATGGGCCTCAGTCAGAAACTAGGCCCCAAGCTGGAGAAGCCGACCAGCATCCGCACGGGACTGCGATTCATACCAGTCGCCAAGTAAGTCTTGTTCGTCTGCTTGCCTTCCGTCGTAATCGGACAATTTTGCTCATATCGTTGTTTCACAGGACTGGAGTTAAAAAGATCGGACACCCTTCAGTGGCCAAGGTTTCGCCAGTTATCACCGAGGAGGACCCCTCGTGGAAGAGGAAATCTGATGAAGTCGCTGCTCCCGCAGACAACGCTAAGAGGGCGAAGGGCGACAATGTCGTCACGGTCTCTGACGACACGGCAGTTGCTCCAAGCGATCCTCCGACTGCGGCGGAGGTGGCTTTGAAGAACAAGGAGGCTGTTTCCTCACCCGAAGTGACCGAGCCGACTCCTAGTGGCGCTGGGGCATCCGCTGCGACCTTCCCCCGTTTCATGGCCAAAGCGGCCACAACGAGTGGCGCAATAGCAATGAGCCAGACGCCTGGGGTCGTCGAGACGGAGGTCAAGCAGCGTCGCGGACACACTCCAGCTCTGCTTGCGTCTGTGGACGCGCTACAGCTCCACGACATGCTGGGCGCAGCCATCCAGGTATGTCCATTCCCCGAGGATCGGGCCACTGAATTTCAGTGGTCGGATTCTTTTAGTGTTTTTGTAGCGTCCAGTCCCTGAGTGCCTAGTCGCTGGATTTCAGCGGGTGGGCACTTAGGATTTTTGAGCTCCAGTCCCCGAGTGCCTAGTCGCTGAATTTCAGCGGGTGGGCACTTAGGATTTTTGAGCTCCAGTCCCCGAGTGCCTAGTCGCTGAATTTCAGCGGGTGGGCACTTATGATTTTTGATCTCCAGTCCCCGAGTGCCTAGTCGCTGAATTTCAGCGGGTGGGCACTTAGGATTCTATTGTTGTTGATAGTTTGATTTGTGCGCAGGGCTTGCAGCGTGAATCGGCCGATCGGCTTGCTGCAAAGTGTCGCGTGGAGAAGGAACTTGTTGCCGTCCAAGAAACGAACAAGGGACTCCAAGCAATCACTGCCAAGGCAGAGGAGGTCCGCCAGGGCCTTGTCCCGGCAGGTGAGCTGACGGCGGCTCAATCTGCTTTGAGTACGGCTGAGAAGCGGATCGCTGATCTGGAGCGCGAGCTCAAGGAAGCGAAGGCGGAGGCGAGCTCGGCGGATGGGCGAGCAAAAGCTGCTGTTATGGCTGCCGCTAAAGAGCGAAAGGTCTCTGACGCCCTCGTTGTTGGGCTGCAGAACGACTTCTCCTCGCTTCAAAGCTTCATCACAGGCCTCTGCCGTCCTTTAATTGGTAAACTTTTCTTCCTCTGCCTGTAGTAGCTGCATTGTGAAGTCGTTGTTGTACTCACTGCCGACATATGCCCACGGGTTGGATTATTGACAACTCGGAAGAGGCGCAGTCGTACGACACGCGACAGTGTGTGACCACTCTGGTCGACTCGGCCACGTTGTCCGCGACTTGCATTCGAGCATATCTTCAGGAGATATCGCCCACAGAAGTGATTCCTAGCGACCTCGTCGAAGTATGGCGTTATCTGGAGAAGGCGCCGTCAGTCGTCGAATTCATGACGCGGTCGGCCTTCCGGCGCGGGGTGGCGACGACTCTCAGCCTTGGGCTTGCCCACTTCCTGGAGGACTTCGACCTTGACGACGTGACGAGTGGCTACCCCTTGTCGACGGGCTCTGTGGAGATCGCTGAGGTGCTGAAGCTGATGGACCGGGCCGCGGTGTACTCCGATCGCGTCTGGGTGATAGGCGACCTCCTCCCGGAGACGACTGTCGCCCCCAACGATCCTGAGCCGACGCATCAGGACTTCAAGGTCGAGCAGCCATTCCGTGCGACGATGGTGGGTGAATTGACGATGTACCCATCGAACCCGTACACGCCCTTCATTCGCAACCGCAGGGGTGGCGGCGAGTCACCGTCGAAACCTGCAGAGTAGAAACATTGTGCCCTGGGGCGTTAGTAACAATTGGCCATTGGACTCAACTTGTATTTTGGAACGACTTTGTTCTACTGTAATGAAACTTCGTGTTATTTTGTGAATGGTTTCGTGATTTTGAATGCTGATTGGACGAGTCCCCGAGCGCGTTCGCCCTTTTTATGGGGTTTAACTCGTTTGTTATGTGTTTGTGATTTTGAATGTTTTGGTCAGTTGTTTTTCTATTGAGGTTGACTCGCCCGAGCTCGAAGAGCCAGTCGCAGGGCGACTCCCGTGGGTGCTCTTTACTTGGCCGTTTTCCCTTGCGCGAACGAGGTCGGGTGGCCGAGTCCCCGAGCGTGGTACTTGGTGGTTCTAGTCGCAGCTCTAGGGTAGGTGAGGACTGAGCGCGTTAGATTAAGCGCGTCACTCCTGCCTGATCCGAAGGACCAGTCACATGGCGAGTCCTGGCATGCTCTCATACTTAGCGTTTTTCCCTAGTCGCTCGTGCTCGACTGATCGTTAGTCCCCGAGCGTGGTACTTGGCCGTTCGAGTCGCCGTGCGGAGGATGCGGAGGACCTTGGTCGCTGTGAGGAGCGAGGGCAGTTGTCTTGGCTCGTTAAGCCAGTCGAGCTAGGCGACTCCAATGGGGCTCCGGGTTGGCGTTTTTCGTGGACGTTACGAGTCCTGGGGTAACCCAGTGCCCTCGGAACGCACTACTTGGCCGTGCCGGTCGCTGTACCAGAGGTTGACTTCTTCGGTTAGCTTGGCGCTGTTATTATGAGTGCGAGTGGCACAAGACATGGAAAGTAGACGCAATTTGCGGTAACCAATCTGTTTTATTTCATAGCAGGTGGAGAGTACATGTATGGGGTTCTAGGAGTAGAATTTCCGTAGGAGGTTTACATTCCACGGTCGCTTGACATCGAGTTTCCCGTCTCCTCGGACGTCAGTGAGGTAGTAGGCGTCGTTGCCAAGGACTCGCCCGATGGCGAATGGTCCCTCCTAAGGGGGAGAGAGCTTGTGCATGCCCTTCTTGTCCTGGATGAGGCGTATCACCAGATCGCCTTCCTGGAAGGTGCGAGTCCTTACTCGCCGGCTATGGTAGCGGCGTAGCCCTTGCTGGTAGATGGCGGTGCGGGAGTGAGCTAGGTCGCGTGCCTCATCGAGTTGGTCGACTCCATCCTGGCGTGCGAGTTCGTTTGCGGCCTCCATGTAGTTGACCACCCTGGGCGAGTCGTGCTCTAGGTCGGTGGGCATGACTGCCTCGGCGCCATACACCATGAAGAAGGGGGTGAACCATGTCTACCTGTTGACGGAGGTGCGGATGCCCCAGATGACGGAGGGTAACTCCTCGACCCAGCACCCGGCGGTGCACTCGAGTGGTACTTGGAGCCGTGGCTTCAAGCCATGGAGGATGCTCTGGTTGGCTCGTTCCGCCTAGCCGTTGGACTCCGGGTGAGCGACTGAGGCGAGGTCGAGTCGGATGTGGTGTTCCTCGCAGAACTCGTCCATGGCTCCTTTGGCGAAATTGGTGCCGTTGTCCATGATGATGCTGTTTGGGAACCCATAGCGATAGATGATCTCGCGTAGGAACTTGGTGGCGGTCTTCCCGTAGCATTTCCGGACTGGCTTGGCCTCCACCCATTTTGTGAATTTGTCGACTGCGACCAGGAGGTGGGTGAAGCCGGAGGGGGCCTTCTTGAAAGAGCCTACCATGTCCATACCCCACACGGCAAACGACCAGGTGATGGGGATTGTCTTGAGCACCGAACTCGGCACGTGGGTCTGGTTGGCGTATTTCTGGCACCCGGCGCACCGCTGGACAATATCGACAGCGTCTGCGTGTGCGGTGGGCCAGTAGAAGCCATGTCGCATAGCCTTTGCGACCAGAGAGCGGGCACTGACGTGGTGGCCGCAGTCGCCGGAGTGGATGTCGTGGAGGATTTTGCGTTCTTCAGCGGGTTGGACGCAGCGTTGGAACACGCCGGTCACGCTGCGCTTGTGGAGCTCGCCGTTGATGATGACGAAGGACTTTCAGCGGCGTGCAATCATCCTGGCGTCTGTTTCGTTTGCTGGCAAGGTGCCTCCCTCCAGGTAGGCGATGTACGGCGTAGTCCAGTCCTCTGGCTCGGCAATGAGTGCGACCAGGGCTGCCTCTGGTTGCAGCGGGACTCCGATGTCGATCTCCCTTGGGGGTGAGACGAAAGGCTTGGTGATGGTGTCGAGGAAGACGCCGGCGGGTGGTGAGAGTCAAGCCGAGCCGATATGAGAGAGTGCGTCGGCCTCCTCGTTCTTCCGCCTGTCGATCCACTCGACGGAGTAGCCTGCAAAGTGTCCGCCCAGCTTGTCCACTGCTTGGTGGTATGCCGCCATGGTGGGGGAGACGGTGTCGCAGGTGCCGGCGACTTGTCCAGCGACGAGGTCGGAGTCTCCGTAGCAGCGTAGGCGGTTGACATTCATCTCCTTGGCAGCTCGCATGCTGTGGAGTAGTGCCTCGTACTCGGCCATGTTGTTGGTGCAGGGGGTGAAGTCGAGGCAGAGGACGTAGCGTAGCTTGTCGCCCTTCGGAGAGGTTAGCACGATCCCTGCTCCTGCGCCGTCCGCATTCTTGGAGTCGTTGAAGTGTAAACTCCAGTAGTGGAGGTATGACAGCTTTTCTGGCTGCTGGGCCTCCTCCCAGTCGGCGATGAAGTCCGCGAGAGCCTTCGACTTGATCGCTTTGCGCGGCTCGTACTTGATGTTGTGGATGCTGATCTCGACGGCCCACTTGGCGACTCGCCTGGTTGCCTCACGGTTGCGGATGATGTCCTGCAACGGTGCCGAGGAGACGACCGTTATCGGGTGCTCCTGGAAGTAGTGTGGCAGTCGGCGCTGTGCTCTGAAGACCGCATATACCAGTTTCTGGTATTGCGGGTAGCGCTGGCGCGACTCGGTGAGGACCTCGCTGATATAGTACACTGGTCGCTGCACTGGGCGTTCCTTTCCTTCCTCTGGTCGCTCGACGACCATGACGGCGCTGACGACGCGCTCGGAAGCCGCGACGTAGACCAGCATGGGTTCCTTGTCGACGGGGGCGGCGAGTAGCGGTGCTGCGAGTAGCACCTTCTTGAGGTCGTGGAGCGCATCGTCCGCCTCCTTGTCCCACTGGAAGGTGGGGTTCTTGCGCATCAGGCAGTATAGGGGCATCGCCTTTTTGCCCAATCGGGAGATGACGCGACTGAGAGCCGCGAGTCGCCCGGCCAGCTTATGGACATCGCGTAGGCACTCGGGTTTGCCGAGTCGAGCGATCGTGTCGATCTTGGTGGGATTCGCCTCGATCCCGCGCTTGGAGACGACGTATCCCAGTAGCTGCCCTGCTGGTACACCGAAGGTGCATTTACCTGGGTTTAGCTTTATCTTGTATTTTCGCAGGTTGGCGAATGTTTCCGCCAGGTCAGCGAGTAGGTCTCTCTGGCGAGCGGACTTCACGACCACGTAGTCGATGTAGACGTGGATATTGCGGCCAATTTGGCTCGCGAGGCACTCCTGCATACACCGCTGGTACACCGCTGGAAGGTCATGGCAGTGTAGCAGAAGGCTCCGAATGGTGTGATGAACGCCGTCTTCTCTTCGTCCTCAACGACCATTTTGATCTGGTTGTACCCAGAGTAGGCGTCGAGGAAGCATAGCAACTCTGAGCCCGCGGTGGAATCGATTATTTGGTCGATCCGCAGGAGGACGAATTGCTCCTTCGGGCAGGCGCTGTTTAGGTTTGTGTAATCGATACACATCCTCCAGGTCCCATTTTTCTTCTCGACCAGTACTGGGTTTGCCAGCCACTTGGAGTATTTGATTGGCCGGATGAGGCCTGCAGCGAGTAGACGCTGCACCTCCTCGGCTATTGCTCGGCGGCACTCTTCATTGAAGGGCCGCAGCGACTGCTTGACATGTCGCACTTTGGGGTCGGCGTTGAGTTTGTGCTTAACGAGTTCCCCAGGGACACCAGGCATGTCAGAGGGCTTCCATGCGAAGATGTCCCTGTTCTCACGGAGGAACTCGATGAGCGCGCCTTCCTATGCTGGGATCATGCCCGTCCCAATCGTCACCGTCTGGCTGGAGTCGCCTGGGACCAGCTCGACGGTGCGGGTATGCGTCGTTGCCTCGAAGGCTGAGGTGTTGCCGCCCTCCGAGTTGGGCTTCTTGAGTATAGTGGGGTCGTCTTTGTTGACCCTGCTCGCGTATTTGGCGAGCTCGTCGGCGTGGTTGGCCTCTGCCGCGATGACGACGTCGGCGAGTTCGGCTCCTTTGGCCTCGCACTCGGCGGCTATGTCGGGGTCGCCATGGATGGTGATGAGGCCACGCGGTCCGGGGAGCTTCATCGCGTTGTACGCGTAGTGGGGCGCCGCCATGAACTTGGCGAACGCCTGGCGCCCCAGGACGCAGTGGTAGGGGCTATCGAAGGGCACCAGTTCAAAGACGATCCGCTCGGTGCGGAAGTTTGCCGGTGTGCCGAAGGTGACTGGCAGCGTGACCTTGCCGATCGGGTACGCCTTCCGAGTGGGGACGATGCCGTGGAACGTGGTGTAGGTCCTCTCGACCATCTACTACGGGAGCCGTAGTCGCCTGAAGGTGTCCAGGTACAGGATGTTGATGGAGCTGCCACCGTCCATCAATGTCTTGGGGAGCCAGTAGTCTCCCACCTTGGGCTTGACCACCAGGGCGACTCGGCCTGGGTACTCTATTTGTGGCGAGTGGTCCTGGCGGCTCCAAGTGATTGGTTGCTCCGACCAGTTGAGGAACTGGGGAGCGTCCACCTGGGCCACCGCGTTGATGGCGACGGCGCGGGCGATGACCTTCTTCTCCTGCTTCGTGTTGAAGCCTGTGAAGGTGTGGAGTGAGCCGGCCATGACGCCGAATTTTCCGCCGTTTGGCTGGTTGTTGTTGGGGTCTTCCCGCGCTCGTCGTGCCTTCTCGATCTCCTTGAGAGAGTGGAAGTCGGTGGTCATGTGCGTGGCGGGCTTTCCTTCCCTGCTGTGAAATACACAAGGTTGGTTAAGGAGGCCGCGGGGTAGAACCTTGGATTCGCCTTGTAGTTGCCGTCGTCGCGGCGTTTACCCCTGTCGCGGCGGAAGCTCTTGGGCTCGCGCTGCGCGTACCCAGCGTTGGCGTCGAAGTCGACTCGCCCGTCACTGCGACGCTTGTCGGTGAGGCGAGTGTTGCTGTAGCATAGATCGGATCATCGTCCGTTGTCATTGCCGCTCGTGCGGCGTTGTCCTCCCGACTCGTCGTCGATTTCTTGGTTTGGGTCTTCCTCCGCGTATCTTTTGGCGATCTTTAGGAGATCCGGTATGTTGTCTAGTGTGCGGTATGCTCGTTTGAGCTTGGCGACCAGGGGCTCATAGCGGCACGAGGTCTTGAAGCAGTGGATTGCGGTGTCTGGGTGGATACCGACCGCGTTGTACCACAGTTCTTGCCACCGTTGGACCCAGCTGCGGGTCGACTCGCGAGGTCCCTGGACGCATCATTCCAGGTCCTCGATGGTGGTGGCGCGGGTGTATGAACCCTCGAAGTGGCTGACGAAGGCGTCGCGCATCTCTTCCCAGGAGTCGATGCTATCCGCGGGGAGAGTGTTGATACACTGCCTGCACGCCCCCTCCATCATCAGGGGGAGGTAGCGGGCGACGAGTAGATCGATGTGGCCGGCGATCCCCATTGCCATGAGGTAAGTATCCAGCCACACAGAGGGATCGTACGAGGGGTCGTACTTCTCTATTTCCTTCGGTGCTTTGAAGTTCGCCGGGTATCTTTTGCCTCGGATCATTGGTTCGAAGCACCGGGGCCCGAGTCGGCTTAGCGACCCCCTCGGCTCGCCGTCGCGGCGATTGGTTAGGGTATGCCGTAGGTCGTCGGGATGGCGTGCGCGCCAGCTCTGGTTGTTGATGATGTGGGTGCGGGCTTCGACGGGCTGACCGTTGGCAGCGACGAAGTTGGTCGCCGGACGGGGGTCGTTGGTGGAGAGTGTTGCGTTCGCGGGTCGGTGTTGGAGCTGCAGTGGTTCGGGTGGCGGGCAGTTGAGGGTGTTTGCCGCCATGGGGCGGCCGCTTGAGGCCGCTCTGCTGCCCGATGAACGTGAGTACATCCGACCCTGTGAGTCGACGCCTGCGTTTTGTTACTCGACCACCTTTGCGAGCAAGGCCTTGACGTACTGGATCTGTAGGGCGCCGTCACCGGTGGCCGCAATGTTGTCGAATGCTGCTCGGCCCACGACGAGGTTGTCCATCGGGGTGGAGAACAGTGGTAGGACGTTCGCGTCTCGCTCCCGTGAGGAGACCATGATCTGCGGCTGATCCCTGGGGGGTGCGAGGTTGGGTGGTGGTGGGGCGCCATTCGCCGTCGACCCTGGTGGGGGCCGGGCGCTTCCTCCCGGTGGCGCATTTGCGCAGATCGCGCGCTCGGCTGCGTGGGCCGGGTTGCTCTCGTCGTTGAAATTCAGGGCGCGCCCCTGGACGGTGGGGTTCAGGCGCGACCTGATTTGTTGCTGGTGGTAGCGCGACAGCTCCTGCGCCGTCACCTGCTCGAGGCGAAATTTTTCGCGCTCGGCTTGCTCCTTGCAGACTGCTTCCACCAGATTCAGGCGGAGTTCCTCGACCTCTGTTGCCGTTGCGTTGGGAGGGATCGGAGTGGAGAATGGATCCTCCGGCGGGTCAGCGCCAGTCGCCATGTAGGTAGCGGCGTGGCGCCTGAATCTGCCACCGCCAGCGCCGCCAGATCTTGGTCGAGCTGCTATGAGTCGTGTGATGCGAATGGTCTGGCTGTGATTAGATTTTAACTGAAGGGATATGAGCCCATCTGCGCCGCACGATCTCACTTAGATCCAACGATCCAGAGAGCTCGATCCAAGCGAACCGGAACCGGTACCAGCTTCTTCTCACCCTGAATTTCAACAAAGTTGTATTTTGTTTATTTAATTTTTCACATTTCAAAATTTGGAAAATTTTGGGATGTGACAAGTTCCCTCTCTCTCCCCATCTCTCTTCTTCCTCCCCAAGTCAGATCCATCTTCTCCCTCCTTCAGATATTCATTGGAGGCCCATGGTGAAAAGGTTGAGATCTGGTCACAGCAGTATCAAAGGTGCACAACAAAACATAAACCCTGTTTCCCCCTCTCTCCCCTCCCCCTCCTCCTTTGATTTTCTGGCAGGTTTTTCCTTGTTTTCTATGATCCTCTCCATGATTTTGGAACACACAAGAAACAAACTTACAACATGGTAAAGCTGTATCTTCAACAATCTAAGAAGCAACTATGGCATATGATCTTTTTACAACTAGGTTGCAACATAGATGGTCATGGATACCTGGTTACAGCATAGATTGAAAACACAAACCTGATTTCAGATCTGAATAAAAGCAACTATGGCCATGGATACCTGGTTGGACTAATCAAAAGTTCAAGTAGTATGTAGAGCATATAGCCATAAACCTGCAGTAGCTTAGTTAGTTATTCGGATCTGCAAAAAACCTACACTTTTGGACATCTTGGCAAATTCAACATAGTTTAATACCGAGACAGAAGAAGTGCAAACTTAAAAGCAACATAGTTCACTACTGAGAAACCATCTTTGTTGTTTTCCAATTTGTACATAGTTTGCTATAGTTGGGATGGGCAAAATGCATCCTTTTCCTGGTGGTGAGTATAAGTGTAGCACACTTGTAAGTTTCTTTGATAGTGAAGGACCTAAAAAAATGTTGAAATAAAATAAAATGGTGTCAGGAACTTTTCACTTGTAAATTATAGCTGAGAAAGTTATAGTTGTGCATGTGTTGTATGTAAAACACAGTTATAGTTGCTAATCAAAGAAGTGTATTCTTGGTTTTTTGTTTTTTGCAGATGTCTGGGCTTGATCTTAACGCGCTTCGTGATGATTTGGACATTCTAGATGCAGAAACAAATGCACCTGAGCGACTGTTTGCACTCAAGCTATCTGTGATGAGATTGTGGAGGAATCTCCAGACAATGATATAGCTGAGAAAGTTGTAGATGGTGCTGACCGAGGAGCGCAAAGTGCTAGAGGAAATCAGTTAAATTTTATGCTGCCATAGTCCCCCGCTGGCAACCCGGACATCCCCAGCAACACTGCCCCTACAGCAACCTCTACTGACCCTAACTTAGCAGATGATGGTGTTCCGTTGAATGAATAAGTTGTGTCTAGTCCGCAAGAACCTTTCCTGGGGATGCGGTTTGACACTATTGGTGATGCAAGATCACACTACAATTCTTATGCCAAGAAGTTGGATTTTTCTATCAAATCAAATACATCACAACGACAAGCTTTCACTAATGAACTGAGGAAGCAGACATTTGTTTGCAATAGGTACATACCACAAAAAACAGAAGAAGAAAAACAGAAGGAGAGAATGAATTTTGTGGAAGAAGTTAGTCCTATCAAGATAGACGATGACGATGAGGAAGGTGGACAATCTGGCCCCACTAAGAAGTCAAAGTCTAGCAGCAAGCTAAGGGTTAGGCGCAAAAGAGAATCAATCATACAAACCAAGTTCCCAGCTAAAATGATTGTCAAGTTGATTAACAACAAATGAGAAGTAACTTATTTCATTTTAGAACACAACCATCCCATGGTTGTCAAGCCTTGACTTTCCAAGTACTTGAGATCACATAAAGGCATACCACCAGATGAAAGAGAATTCCTTAAATGCCTACATGATTGCAATTTAGAAATAGGTAATTTGTTGCTGTACGCATATAAAAAACCCACAGAAATTGTACTTCTGTTTGTAGCATGACACTAAAAAAGTATGGTTTTATATGTGTTGCAGGCCGAATGATGACAATCATGTCTTCGTTTTATGGCGCAAAAGCTTTTGTCCCATATGCTCCCAAGGATATTACAAATTTGCGCACAAACTTTCAAAGTGAAAATAAGGAATGGGACATGAGTGAGACAGTTTCTTACTTTGTAGAGATAAAAGATAAGGACCCTGGTTTCTACTCGAATTTTTCTTTTGATGAAGAAAATAGAGTTGAAAATATTTTCTGGGTGGACAGTTATACGAGAAAAGCAAACACAGAGTCATATCATGATTGTGTATCTTTTGATACAACTTTCATGACAAATCACTTCAACATGCCTTTTGCTCCTTTCATAGGTATAAATAGGCATGGACAGTCATTTATGCTTGGTTGTGGTTTCATAAGGGATGAGAAAGAGGAAAGTTTCAAGTGGATTTTCAGGGAATTTCTTAAGGCCATGCATGGGAAGCAACCAACTAACATTATCACAGATCAGGATTGGACTATGAGGGCAGCAATTGCTTCTGTTTTCCTTGATGCTGTGCATCGCAACTACCGCTGGCATGTTATTAAAAAAGCAAATGAAAAGCTCGGTGCATTCCTGGGGCGAAACCCAGGTTTAGCAATTGAGTTCAATGAATGCATTGATGAAAGTATGACAGTGGAGGAGTTTGAAGCTAAATGGGCAGGGTTGGTATTGAAGTGGGGGTTGGCAGCACATGAAACATTTGCATGGTTAAAGAAGTGGGCACACACATGGGTTCCTTGCTACTTCAGGCACCGCTTCTTCCCGTTCATGCAATCAACTCAGAGAAGTGAAGGATTCAACTCTGTATTGAAACGTTATATCAACCCTCACAATTAAATCAAGCATTTTGTGAAACAATATGAGAAAATTCGGGAAAAGATGTTGGGAAGGGAAAGCCACGCTGATTTCAGAACAGAAGTGCTTGAAGTGGAACCTTGGTCCCGTTTCCCAATTGAGAAACATGCTTTATCTATTTACACCAGGGACATTTACCACCGTTTCAGGCTTGAGTTTGAGTTGATAGGCCGATACAATGTGCAACTTGTAGGAATTAACATGTACTTGTTAGTCCCTAACAATCAGACCTGCTATCCCTATGGTGGACGAAGCTACATGGTTAATGCTAATGGAGGAAATGACAACTACAACTATGATTGCTGCAAATATGAGAGGGATGGTTTGCTGTGTTGTCATGTGCTAAAAGTGTTCACACATGTTCGTGTTGACTCAATACCAGAGCGGTACATATTGCGCTGGTGGACACAACAAGCTTTGGAACCCGTGGTTCAACCAGTTATCCCAGCAAGAGATGATGTGATGACAGAGGAGTCACGGATGCAACTGCGATTTGCCAACTTGTCTACCAAATTTGTAAATGTTGCTAAGATTGGTAGCAAGTCAGAACATCATGAAGCTATTGCTCGTAGACACATTAGGGAGATGATAACTGAGTTTGCGCAACTAGACAAAGTGAAGAAGAGGAACACAACCAGTGCATCAAATAATTCTAAGGCTACTTCAGCTCCTACGGCAAAACGGAGAGCAAATTCAGGACCTACCACAACAGCCCCTGTGGCTACAACAACTAACTTTGGAAATGCTACAACAGTTACTAAAAAACGCAAAACAACAAATTTAGGTCCTACTCCAGCAGCACCAACACTTCCAACGTCTACCAGAACTACTGATTGGTTTGAAGCAGAACCTTCTTATATGCCTCCTCCCTCGTCTACTATGGCACCAATTGACCAAGGTCATATGGTGGAGCCTGAAGAAGAAGCAATGGTCATCCTTGACCCTCCCAGATCGACTACAAAAGGTCGGAAGAAAGGTTGATTTCCTTCTGGAATTGAGTTGCAACCTAAGAGAGTTATTGCGTGTACTTTGTGTAATCAGCCTAGACACAATTCTGCTACTTGTACAACGACATTAGGTTCAGGCTCATTGGGAAAGAAGTTATGAAATCCTTGTAGTCTACCCCATTTCATCTTGGACAATAAATAAATGTATTGTTTTGCTATTTGTGTTTTGCAAACAATGTTGTATCAATAAACTACAATCTATTCATGTTATAGTAGTGTGAAAAAATTCAGGAAAAAAGGCAAGAGTTTGATGGAAAACTGTACATTATTTCTTATTCATAACTTCCTTACACTTGATGGTGTTTTTAGCAGAAGTAACCCATCGGTGAGTCATAAGCTTTCTTATATTTTCAACATGTTCAGGACCATAAAATGGCAACCTTCTGCCTGTCCAATTTTCTGCATTCATGAGAGCAAAAACACCACAGTCTTTGCTGAAAAAAAAGAAGATGTTATTTCTCAGGGTTCAGGGTGAAAAAGCAACACAGCATAGTTGATGAAAAACAAGTCCTTCATATGTAACCAGCCTTTATATGATAAGTTGATGCTAGTTGTCTTAGTACTAGTGGTAGGAAACTTAGATGTAAAAAGTATAAACATTATACTCCTGGTAAATCCAACTTATCATATCTAGCATACAAATTTGCTTGTGAGACCTACAAACCTAGTTGAAAAAATGGGTGTATCTTTGTCACTTGTTGTACTCATAATCCACTTAAGTTGTATTTAATGCAGGTTAAAGTTGCTCAGATGCATTAAGTTAGTTCCTTGCATTCTATGTTAGAGGAATACACCTAGTAGGTAACTTACAGATGGACAGTGCAACCTAGTAGGTTCAGGTGTACAATTTAGCAAAAAGTACATATACAACTTATATAAGAACTTCGAAAACTATGCCATCCATGTAAATTTCTTGCAAAAACTAATAAAAGTTGCTAGTTAGTACATAATATGGGAACAACCTTATGATCCAGCTAAGATGTTTCTTACTTGGTTGTCTGTTTTGGGGCAAAAATGTCACCCATCTGATTCTCAAACTTGTCAACCTTGATGCGCGAGGTTGGGTAGTGTTCCTTCCATAAAGTTGTGAAAGATGCTCTAATTTTCTAAGCATTTTGGAGGAGTTTCTTGTCTACCACTGTCCTCATTGAATCAAGAACTTCGAATCTTCTACATTTTATATTGGCAACAAACACCCAGTAGTGGTTCACTTGGATTTTTGGATCATCACTTAAATTCTCCAACATTGTAATCATGACCTGTTTGTGTGTAAAACTGATGAGACAAATTGACATTTGAAAATTCAAATGAACAGTGAAGTTAAAAAGTGTGCAAGAAATTTGAACATATTTCATATAATGTATATGGATGCTTGTAAATATTAGTATATCAACTTAATAAAAAGGACAGAAAAAGAAAAAAGGAGATAACAACATGAAATGTAGACAAAAAAAGGCAATTAAGATGCATGGGTAAGCAACTTAGACATAGTGGCGGGAACAACTTAGCATGATAGCAGAAGCCAACTTATTTGGTTTAGCTAGCCAACTTGTACAGGCTGAACAGAAGAAAAAGGAAGAAGAAGAAACCTGAACATGACACGGGAATCAACCTTAATTGGGTTCAGAAAACAACTTGACTGTTGGCAAAAAACTACTTAATTACACTTAGTTGGATTTGCAAAACAACTTAGCAGGTGCGCAAAAGTAAACTTAATTAAGCTGACTAGTGAACTCATGAGTAAAGTTAGCGGTTGTGCAAAAGAAAACAACTTAGCAACTAATATGCTGATAAAAAGGAAAGCTAGAAATGACACAGTGAATTCAACTTGGTCGGAATCAGGAAACAACTTAGCATCACAGTAAAGCCAACTTAATTGGACTAGCTACAAAAATTCTACAGGATAATCAGAACAAAATGTAAGAAGAAAAAACACAAAATCGTAGACACCTATGTATACAACTAACTATATGTGGAAGTGAACTTCGTGACCATAGAAAAAACAACTTACAAGGTTTTTCTTATCTAGTTGTGCATCCTTCTTTGAGAAGTGTTTCTTAAGATCCTTGTCTTCCAACTGCCCATGTAGAAGTAGGCCCTATGATAGAATAAAAATAAATTTAATGCACATGTGAAAAAATTTGATTGACGTCCATAGAAAAAATAAAAAAATCTTGAGTTGCTTACCCCCATCCTCAAAGGCATCACCACCTTATTCTCTGAGCTGTCCATTGAATGGTTGATTTCTTCCAATCCAAGTTCAACAACGATGTTCTTCAACTCACCACACGGCATCATAGAGTTTGCCAGCTCTTGTAAAGAGACAAAATACTTCTCGAAGTTGACAATTATTGGACTTGTGTCTCTATATTGACCCCTTCCATTTATTTTTTCATGAGCTGTGACAAGAGAGTAGACTTCTTTCACATCATCTGAACAAGCATATGTGTTCTTTTTTGAATAATCTATGTAAGGTGATTTTAGGCATGCGGGCAGTCTGATGATCCTTTTTTTGGCAGCAGATGTTGCTAAGTTGCTAGCAGAACCATCTGTGCACGACGCAACTTTATTGACAGCTGTTGATGGTGTGTGTACATCAAGGTGCTGCTCCACCGCAACTATTGGATCTTCTTCCTTCAAACACTTTTGCCTTTCCACCATTTTGCAGATTTCAATGGCCTCCTTTTCCATCTCCGTGTTCCAATCATCATCATACTCATCGAACCTTGTTTTGTTCAGGTTCACTAGTGTAATCCCTCCTTTTGGTGGCGAAACAACTAAATTAACAACTCGCTCATCATTTTCCTCTTGACTACTATCAAAACCAAGATCAAAAGATGGCGGGTCACAAGCTTGTTGCCATATATCAGTCCTTATTGTAGTTGCCACGTGTGGTGCTGAATTAGGCTGTGGTGGCGGGCAAGTTTTCCTTGTTGGGACAGATGACACCACCTTGGGCTGCATGTCTTGGATTGTCGCTGGTATAGCTTGAGTACCACACTCATTTGTTGGCTGATGCTGGTTGTTAGTTGCTGCACAAATATATTCAGTTGCTGTTCCTCGGGTACTAGTTGCATATCCTTTCTGGTTTGTTGAAACTGCCCTATACATAGTTACTGCACCTTTTGCAACTGAATGCACACTTTCAGTTGTAGCAGTTGCTTTTGAGATAAAACATTCTGCTGATGGTTCAGGATATGCAGTTTCAGAATTCATGTCCGTGCTCCCGCCAACTGGTCTTCCTCGATGCACAACTGCTTTTTGTTTCATGTTCCTGTTTACTTGTTTATCACCTCCGATTGCTAAGTTATCCAGTGAAATGCACTCTGCTTGCAGATTCTATACAACTGGATCTGCGTGGAAAATACCAATTGTTGGTGTTGTTACAGGAGAAGAGTGTTGGGCCCTCCATATTTCAGGCACGAAAATGGCATTTGGGTAGATCTTTGCTGACATATCGAACACTACTGGAGGCTAGTTATTTGACATGCTGATAGTACTAGATTCAGCTGATCCAAACTGTCCGAGCTCGAAGAACGGGCTCAACTCAAGCTGCAGGGCCTCTGTTTGCTTAGAAGACTGCATCAAACCCTGCGCTGTGAGGTTGTCTGCGTCATGATGGCTCTCTCTTGGGCCCTCAAACCCATGTTCACTGTCATTGTTACACATCCTCCTTTCCATGGAATCACTAGCTAATGTGCTGCTTCTTTTTACGAACCTTGGTGATCTCCTCGGCATCTTTTCCAATTCAACAACGCAGTTTTCATCCCTATCCCGAGCATTAGGAGGTTCTCTAGCTGTGTTTGCATCTCCTTCATCCCTGTCTTCTTCTTCACTATCCTCATCTTCATTGTCACTGCCATCATCTCCATCTTCATCTGCGTTGTACTCGTTATCACTGTCATCGTTCTCATCAGCTGGCCCCTTTTTTTGTCTCTTTCTTTTTCTGACATCGGGAAATCTCTTCCTGCTGTCCCCCTCTTCTAGTTCACCTAATTGTTCTACAAATGTCCCCACCATGTTTGAAATATCAGTGCACAACTCCCCAATCATTACAGCAAGCTTCCTTTTCTTCTGCACAAAACAACACATCAACTTAGTAAAAACAGTGAGATAAAAAAGCAACTAAAAGATACTACATATTAAATCAGAAACAACTAAGAAGTAGTTTTGTGTGAATACATTTTCCCAAACATTGAAGTTGACTAAGTTAGTTGAACAAAAAACAACTTAAAATTTTGTGTGGTAATAAAACAACTATGTCTTTTAATTCAGAAAAGCAGATTTTAAAAACAGTCACAACTTAGTCTTACATGTGATCGACTTACCTAGATGCTAAAAACAATTTCACTATGATGAATAAAACAACTTAATAGTAATCACTGTACAACTGAGGGGATGACAAAATGCAACTCACAGGATTCACATATCCCAAACTAGCCGCACTGAGTTTAGGGAAAACAACTATACTAAAATCATCATACAACTATATATGGGTTATGATGTAACTTAGGGATACAACATAAACAACTTGATGAATCATGGACCCAATTTTGTTGTGCAACTAACTATCTGTAAATTATCATACAACTTAATAGTTTTCTGTATGCAACTTAGGGTACAACATGTGAACAACTTAACTATGTAGGTAAAACACCTTAGAAGGATATAATACATAATAGATAAACTACATCAGTGGATATGCAGAAACGCAATGAAAAAGATAAGTACGCAAAATACTGATATTTATAAAGCAAAATCCAATGGTCTAAGAGGTAGGGGACAAAACTCAAATTGTAAGGAAAAATTACAGGGAGTGCGAAGCGGATAAAAATGGCATACCTCATATGGAAAGTTTCTTGGAAGTTTTGATGAAACAAATTCTTCAGTCCTGGTCATCCCAACAAATAGACTGTCCCTGATTGTCAACCCGACACCATCTTTGAACTGTAAAAAAAGAAGTGTAAATTAATTGTGCCATGTGGCCATAGTTGTCGCATAGAATTGAAGGTAGTAATAATTACCCTCAGCTTCCCAAACTCCCCATTTGACTTTGTATCCTTACGTACAACTGCTTGTATAAGTTTGTCATCCCATGCTTCAGCGCGAATGGGGCAATCTTCTGCTGATGGCACAGGCTCGTCGACATCTAGAGAATCAAGGTACATGATCTACACAGACACAAAAAAACAAAGAAGCAAAGACTGAAAACACAGTGATGTTGATAGGCGAACAAACAAAAATTTGGTTTGTCCTAAAAATTTAACGAGTAAAAAAGAAGGAAAAGTAACAACGTACCACAAGGTGTTGTAGGCAACAGCACACCGATTTCTTCGAAACACCCATCTTCTTGACTTCTGTGTTTATTTGGTCAATGGCAAATTGACAGAAATTTGTTCTTCGAGTCACACTAAGGTCAACAATGCTCGGATAACACCTAGGACTGATACTGCATTTAGTTGTGGGGCAAATGAAGCAGCTTATGGCGGCAGCAAAATATGCCCTTAGGAACTTTAGGTCAGCTACCCCATTCATGTCCTTGATCATATTGCACCATGCCTTCCAATCTGGTGCTGACCCACCCTCAATGTTATAGGTTGAATTCATGAATGAAATTGGATCACTTTCCATCTCATATACTACAGGCAAGCCTTCATTTGCGAGCCCGAAAACCTTATGGAAGCTATTAGCATCTACTGATATTGTCCCCCTCCCTGGAATTGCGAGCTCACTCCTTATTGGGTCATAACAGGACAGCAACCACATGCTTAAATCCGCAGGCATTTCAGATGCTTTAACCTTTAACATGCCTTCCCACCCATATTCTGTGATGAGATCCCTCTGTTCTTTACTTAAAAGCTTGTTTAGTTTGAATAATCTAGCAGGAGAAGCTCTATTCCTGCCAATCTGCAAAAGAGAACATGCAAAAGTTGTCAACTAAAATGAGAGAATTGACAAAAAATAAAATCAATAAACAAACATTTAAATGCACTAACCGCCTGGATCTTTCGCCTTGGACAAGCTGGAGCTATAGAAGGACCGACAACAACTACAGAATCTCTGGGAGGAACTACTGATTGCGTCTTCTTCCTTGCAGGTGCTGGAACTACAGAAGGCCTAGGAGCAACTATATTTGAATTGGGTGCAACATTCGGGGCAGTCTTTCTACCAGGATATCCAGTGTTAGTAACCATGCCTGCTGTCTGCGGAAAATGAAAAACACAAGTTCTCAGTGCTACAAAAACAAAAAAATGAGACAAGCTAATAAAAGAACATGGAATAAATGATAACACTAGGATGTTATACCCCCCCGCGTTGTTGTGCTCCAGTTGATGCACGTCCATCTACTGGTACAGTTGGTAGTTGCAGCCGCAGGAAATGATTAGTCATCCCTCCTCCTTTTTACTGATAATGATATTAAAAAAGGGAGTTAAGATGGTGGGGCAATTAGATAGCTATATGAACTTATATAGCCATAAACTTAGATAGCTATATGAAGTTAGTCCTAAAGCAACATCCCATTCATAAGTTGTGTTTGCTGCAGCAAATAGTTTCTCCTAACTATACCTAAGTTGACTAAGCTTGCGCAATTAGTTTCTCACTCTGCTTAATAAGAACATGAATAAAATTTCTAACAATAATAACCAAGTTGCTTGTGCATGTTTGCTTAGTTGCATTTAGGATAACATTTAGTTACATTTACGCAAGAAAAACTGCTATGTAAACCAACTTAATGACAGACCAAATGAAAACACCTATGAAACACAACTAACTATAAAAGCTAGTGAACTTAATGACCACAGTAAAACAACTTAGATAATTTCTTTACATAATCAGGTCACAAACTAAGTAGGGACTAAGTAACATCAAGCACACAAACTAAGTGACATCTAACAGTAATAACCAAGTTGCTTGTGCATGTTTGCTTAGTTGCATTTAGGATAACATTTAGTTACATTTACGCAAGAAAAACAGCTATGTAAACCAACTTAATGACAGACCAAATGAAAACACCTATGAAACACAACTAACTATAAAAGCTAGTGAACTTAATGACCATAGTAAAACAACTTAGATAATTTCTTTACATAACCAGGTCACAAACTAAGTAGGGACTAAGTAACATCAAGCACACAAACTAAGTGACATTAGGACATGCACATGGACAGATTTCACCAGAAAATCAACAGTATTACAGTGACATGCAAATGTGCAAACTAATCAGGTCACAAACACATGAATTCACCGTGTTAGAGTGACATGCACATGGACAGATTTGACCAGTAAATCAACAGCATATTTCACAGTAAGCAACTACAAAAATCACTCCTAAGATGCACATGCCAAATCGAGATAGGGATTTCATATTTCCTAGTTCCTAAGATGTAGATCCACAGCAAAAAACACCAGTAGAAGCCTAGATATGCTAGGATTCGATGGATTTTGTAGGAACTCACCAAACACGAGAGCTCCGCGGGGTTGAATCGAGAAGAAATCCATCGTCGGAGCAATCTCCGTCGCCGAACTTGACGCCCTTTCGCGCTCCTCGTCCTCCCCGAGCACCACCACGTTTGCTAGCCCGATATAAGTCGCCAATCTCCTCCGCCAAATCGCCAAACAGACGAGGATTTCCCGCTTCTCGCGCCGGGTAGTTCTCCAATGACGCACTGGACGCCCTCGTCCCACGCGTCACCCTCTCACCCGGTCAGCACCACCGATCTACTCGCCGTCGGCGGAATCTCCACCAATCTACTCGGCCACCTCGCCCACCTCCACCGATCTTCCGCTCCTCGCGCGACGGGAACTCTTCGACGACGCAATCGAGACAATAGTTAAAGCGCGTCCCCCTCTCCGGCGGTCAGCACCTGGAAATGGTGCTGCCGCCTGCGGATCCTCCTTTGATTTCAGGGGAGAGGAAGAGGAGAGGTGAACGAGGAAGACGAGCGCGAGCAAACGATAGGAGGCGATAGGAAGAGGAGCGTGAGCAACGGCTCTGGCACGCCGACAACGCCGCGCGCAGGTGGGCCCAGGTAAAAAAATGTCCGAAAACTGTAGGAGGCGCGATGAAGATCGTACGGTCACAAATCGATGGCTTCAGAAGACAATCTGGCCACCAGTTGCTTTTTAGCGTTTGGGTTCTTTTTAAATAAGACCGGCAAATATTCAAACGGGTGTAACCTTTGTTTGGTAACTCCGATCGATCCGATTCCAATTGCATTGGAAAGAGGACGACATGGGCTACCCTATAAAAGCTAAAAATATTGGTTATCACCAAGTGAGAAAGTATCAAGTAGAATAATGTGAGATACCTCACTTGGTGAGAAACCGAAAAGCCGCATAAATCAAAATCGCAACAAGATACAAATAGAAGATCCAATTTTGATGACCAAGAACTTGTTATGGAGATTAACACAAGCTCTATATCCTCACATGAATAAGACCAAATAATAACCAAATATGATGATGCAAGTATGCAATGGTTTGAGCTCTCTCTGAATGATGTGACCGAATTACTCATTCGAGAGCCCCTCTTGATAGTGTGGTTATCTATCCTAAACCCGGCCTCCCACACACAACATGAGACCGGCAAAAGGGAAAACCTATCAAGATTATACCTTTGCCTTGAGCATTCCACTTGAGCTCAATGTAGACGAACTTGACCTTCTCAAGATGGAACGCCTTACTTGATTCCTCATTATCGATCCATGATCACCGAGGATGGCAAGCATCAACCATGATATCTTCTATAGATGGCGTATTTTGAGCTTGCACAACACATCTTCTTCTCATTTCATCGACCTTGAAGCCAACACATGCTCCAAGCGATGCCAATGGACAAATCATACATGTATAACTTAATACACATATTAGTCCATAAAGATTGTCATTAATTACCAAAACCACACATGGGGGCCTAACATGTTCTTTCACAAGTGCTTGCACAACCTTTGATAATACCAATACTTTTCCCCATACATTGACAATTATGCCAATCATGTCATCAACTCATGATGCGTGCAGCAGCACTTCGTTGGGAGACCCCAAGTGAAGGTATGATGCGGTACAGCAACAAGTTTTCCCTCAGTAAGAAACCAAGGTTATCGAACCAGAAGGAGGAAGGAAACATCCCAAAGGTGTTGCAAGCAACATGGAAACCTGCACAACACAAACTCAAGACTTTGCCCCAACTAACAGTGACGTTGTCAATCTCACCGGTTGCTGTAACAAGGATTAACTGTATGGTGTGGAAGGTGATGATGGTTTGCAGCAAGTAAACAGTTAAAGTGGAAGATGTATCAATGGTAAAGATTGGACCGGGGTCCATAGTTCACTAGAGGTGCTCTCCTTATATAAACAACATGGCATGAAGGGTAAACAAATTACAGCATGACAATTGGCAAGAACTGAGCAAGGCATAACAATGCAGTACTAGACAAAAAGATCCTATGACATTCGATTGGGCAATACAACAATATACATAGACCGCCATCCAATTGCATCTATGATTATAAGTCCGCCTTCAGGTTATCATCCGAACCCCCTCTAGTATTAAGTTGCAAGCAACATACAACTGCTTTAAACAAAGTGTGTAAGGTAAACAATCCACTTGTTCCATGAACAAGAGACCGTTGTTTTCTCCCTAGTGGCAATAGCACATCTACAATCAAAGAGATTTCTGTCACTTCCCTTGGAAACTAGAGGCATGAACCCACTATCGAGCATAAATACCCCCTCTTGGAGTCACTAGCAACTACTTGGCCAAGATAGATACTAACAACAGAGAGCATGCAAGATCACAAACAACACAGATATGATAGAATCAATAAGACAAAACCATTAATCAATCTGACATAGTAATCTCAATATCCATCGAATCCCCACAAACACAATATGCATGATTACAAATAGATTAGATCTTGATCATGAACGGAGCTCACAAGATCTATACATGAAAGCACAAGGATGAGACACAACCATCTAGCTACTACTTGGACCCGTAGTCCAAGGTGGAACTACCCACGCTTCATACCGGAGAAGAAGGCCTCCGGGATGATCTCCCCTCCAGTAGGTTGCCGGGAAGAACTTCAGATCCCCCGATCTAGGGACGATGGTGGCGGCGGCTACAAACGGTTTCGTGGAGTTTTGATCGGGTGTCTAGGGTTTCTGCATCCAGGATTTGCAAATAGGGAGGCTGAGGGGGTGCCCGAGGAGGATGCACCCTCCCAGGCGTGAGGTGGGCCCACCCGTGCGGACAGGGGGTGTGGCCCCCTCGAGGCCCTCCTTCGTCTCATACTCCGACTTCGTGTTGCCCACGGTAAATATTGACTTTGTCTTTTGTCCCGTCCAATTCCGAGAATATTGATTGTCTACCTTTCTGGAACCAAAAATAGAAGAAAACAGGCAACTGGCACTGCGGCAACTTGTTAATAGGTTAGTTCCAGATAACATATAAAAACACCTCAAAGTGTAGACAAAGCAAAGCAAAGTAGATACTAAACAAGCATGTAGCATCAAAAATTATAGATACGTTTTCGACATATCAACATAGCCGAAATCCGGGTTTATACCATAGATCGTTCAAAAGCCAACATAGTTGTTGGCATCCCAAAGGTGTGCACTAGAAGCATAAAAGCATAATTTTTTTCTCTCTTCTCTTTTTTTGAGCTAGTTCCACGGTTTGATCCACAAGTTTAGCTTTGGTATGCATCACAATTACCACTAGAATTTATTTCAATCAAACAACTCCTTTCATGAGTGTCGTCAATATTATCAAAATGTCTATGAGGTTAAGTATGTTTAAGGGTATACTCTCAAGACAATCGTTCATCAAACAAGTCATAAATTTCAGACTTTTTTATTGTACTTGTTTGGCATTATTATTTCCAAGGCAATACTCAGTTACTAAAAGAACTAGAGCAAGAGATTCAACTACTAATCATCATACTAATAAAAAGCTTTACTCTAACTAAATTAAATTACTCCCACGGGCATTGCATCTTAGCAAATTGACCAACTAAGATAAACAACTCAAACTTCAAAAGTGGGAGACATAGGACATACCTCTCATAAGCGACTTCATGATTCTCTTCCTTATAGGGATGTGTTCTTTCAAACTCAAACACGATTAATCTCATAATAATATCAAAGAAAAGAGGCAAAGTACGAATCCACATTTATAAAAAAAGGAAAAACAGAAAATTTTGCTTGTATTTTTGAGGATAGGGATTAAAGAATAGAAAAGATCTTGCGACCAAGCAAGGGTTTTTAAGAAAAGAAAAACAAACGAAAAACAAAAGCAAACTAAAAAGCAAAGCAAAAAAAGTGAGGTGTTGGAACGAGACAACACGAGTGTTTCAAAGCTCTCGAGGAGCTAGAGTACAACCTCATTATTACACAAATAAATATGCTAGGGGAACACACCCCCAAGATCAGGCTTTTGCAAGCCCTCTTGTTGCTCATTGTGTTGGCGGTGGATAGTTTCCCATGTTCCGTTGGTTATTCCAATCATGGAACTTAGTGGCAAGGCTTGCAGTAGTATCTCGAAGGTTGATGGAGAGGTTGTTCATGTTTTGAATATTTCCTTCAAGTGCATAGATGTCTTCATAGGTGGTGTAGTAGTTTGGTGGCTGCTCATCTTGTTCGGGTCCTTCTTGTTCTACTTCTTCATCTTCTCCTCCTCCTCCCATGGGTATTTCTTGTTGGGGTAGATTAGCCTCAACTTGTGCGTCAAACTGCAAATGTCCCTCCTTGATAAAGAATAGACCATTAGGCAAAGGCGATGGTATCAAGTGATCCACCCTAGGTATATTAAGGAAATATGTACCATGAGTTTTAGAAACTATACCACATGCTCTTAGAGCAGGGAGACCGAGACGGTGACTTCCTACCAACGGTTGGATGTTACCTAGGTTGATGTGAAGTGCGCGTGGAAGAACGGTCACAACTCCCCCTCCGCATATGGGTCCACGAGATTGAAGAGCCTGATGCTTAAGGTAAAACACAAGCAAAGCACCCAAATTTGGCATTAAGTTACAATTAATAGCAGCTTTAGCGAGGATCAACATGTCCTCCTCATTAACTCTAGTAAACTCATCACATGCGTGCAATGTGTTAGCAATCACATAAAATAGATTGAAAATAGTAGGATGATCAATTTTATTTCCCTTGCGTGTGTTTCCATGAATTCTCATCAAATTAATGTACTCCCAAGGTTCATTATTTAAAACAAAAGCAGTTGTGCGTACATCAGTGGCATTATTGGCAAACCCAAAACATTGAGCCCATTGGTCGAGTGTTAGGGTGTACTCACGGTTCATAAGGCAGAATTTATGTGATCAACTCCAGGCCTTTATTCCTCGGTGCAATAGTAATGGTCTACCGTATGCGTCAAGATGCATAGGAACGCAAGTATCAAGCGGCAATACGTGGCGACATCCTGAAAGACAAAGTCATATAAACCAACATTGTTACAAATTAAATCTATGAGACGAACTCAAAAGAGTGAGGCAAGACAAGAAAACAAGGGACCCCACAGAGTGCCACTCATGGAGTGCAACGCACGGAATGCCACAGTGTCCGGGCATGCTGCAGGCACAATCGAATTTCCACATTATTAAGGAAATGAATGACCAAATATACCGTAGGCTTCTTAGTCATTATTTTCCGATCTTAATGTCTTTTCTTCTTCTTATTCCTCTTTTTCTTTTCTTGTTTTATTTAACCCCCAAGATTGGGGGGAGGGGGTTGATGTAACGAACGGAGTGAGAAAACTATTTTCCCTTGGGTAGGGAAGGGAAATCAGCACGAATGCCAAGTTGGTTCAGGATATAGGGACCCACCCACTTGGTGGACTTGATTTCTCGACACTTGAGATGATTGAAACAGTTCAGCTGAAACTCCCCGGTGTACTTGATACCAAGTGACTCGGGGGTCAATGTATCAACGAGTGGTGCGGAGGATTCCACATCCACTGCACGTGTACGGCTCCTCGTGTTTATCTAAAATAATAAGATATAATTAAATAAGTAATAATAAAAGTTGCTAATAATAAATTTTGATCCAATAGAAACATATCATATGTGATTCTCTATACTATTCATCAAAGACTACTCCTCTAAAACAATACTAAGCATGATCATCATCAAGATTGAGTCAAGAACAAGACCTAAGTCTAGATTAACAATGGTGAATGATTGAGTGAAGCTTTTGCAAAAAATAAGTTGAGGATTGGAGGAGAATTATAACTTAGATCGATTGAGTGCGAGGAATCAAAGAAATATTGAGTAATTTGAAGATCCAATGGAGGTGGTTTGGAGTTTGGAGGAAGAAAAAAGAGAGATTGGTTATTAGGGATTTTTAGGTTACCTCCTTGGGGTGCTTATAGCGGTCGTGTATATAGTACGGGGAGGGCGGTACGGCGAGGGCCCGCCTGTATCAGGTGGCTTACCTTGGGGGCAACAACTACTCCCTTGGTGGTGCACTCGGTACGGCCGCGTGATATGGTCGCGCGCGCCCATACTGCTGGTCGTTATCTCTATTGCAATGTTCGCTTGAAATCTGATGTTTACTCGAGCGTACAATACGAACATGCCGTACAGGCGTGTCCGACCGTACCAGTGTTCGTCATCGACACTGTTTCCTGTGGCAAAAATCAAAATTTTCTATTTTTCTGTGATTAGAGGTAGTACGAACGCACGGTACGGGCCTCTCCGGCCGTACCACAGGTCGTTAAGTGCACCGTGAGATGCAAAACTTCAAGGATTTGATTAGTAGCTCCGTGCGCCTTTGCACATCTTATCATAAGTCAAAATAACAACGAACACACTTTATAAAAATTTAGCAATACTTTTTGGCCATGTGTTAGTAAAATAAAAGATCGAGGATTACCTTATTTTTTCTCCTCTTTCTAGAGTCTTCTTGAACACTATTTATTAAAAACAAATGAAACAAAAAAACAAAAAAGACTAACACAAAAGTAAAATTTTATGTCACATGGGTTGCCTCCCATGAAGCGCTTCTAGTCAAGGTCAATTAACTTGACCCCGATGACAATCATTTAGGTTTAAGGAGTGTAATACCCACTCGAAAATAGTTGTCTTTCAAAGTAATTATAACATCGTCATCATTAGGATTGGCCTTCTTTTTCCTAGGAAAGTGGACTATAAAAGGATCTATAGATGGCATCCCTATTGTCACATTCCCCTCATATAAATTAATCGAAGCTTTAATAGTTTTTAGGAATGGCCAACCTAAAATTATAGGTGCTATGGGATCTTCAGGCATGTCCACAATAACAAGATCAATAAGAGCTGGACTACCTTTAATTTCAACAACTATATTTTCTCTTATCCCAACAACTTGTTTGTAAGTTCAATCCGCTAGGTGGAGTCTTAATTCAGTAGTAATGAATGGCCCTAAGTTCAATTTATCAAATAAGCTTTTGAAAATTGTTGAGACGATCGCACCAAGATCACAAAGTGCGGATATCTCATTGAATTTCAACTTAACTTTAATAGTGGGATCAACTATATCATCTATCTTACAAGTAAGCTTATCAGCTACTCTTTTATACTCCATCTCTAACTCATGAACTTTAGATGCTACTTATTGTATAAATTGTTTGTAAATAGCATAGTTACCTTGTTCTATACCGGGATTCTTTACGGTGATCATCTTCAATAGATCTTCCATGGTATATTCCGGTGTTGGCGCATTGCTATAATCAAGCTCTTCAGGTTTCTCTTCATTGGTTACCACCATCATCATCTTGAGGTCTTCTACCAGATTTGGCTCAGGTTTTCTAGCAAACTTTGCTAATATGAGAGCTTGACTCTTAACTTTACACAGCTGAGCCTCCATGGTCTTTGTCCTTTCCTATAGATCTTGCACATCATTTCTAATTGCAACAGACTGGTTAGATAATTTTCCTATACTACTCTCATGGTTCTCCATGATTTTAATAAGCATATTGTTTTGCTCGGTTTGAGCTTGTATGAAGGTTCTAACAGTTTGTTCAAAAGAGAGATTGCTATGATTTGCTCCATCATTATTATCATAATTATTGTAATGAGCTCCTGCAGGATTAGGATAATGTTTTTAGCATTAGAAGCATAATGATTTTTCCATGCAAGATTAAAAGGAGTGCGAGCTATAAAATTAACATCTTTAACATCGGTAGCGATAGCATTAACTTGGGCATCTTTTTTACCTTTTACTATGCTTAGTATCTCATCTACCTTAGATGTAAGCTCTTCATTATTTACCTCGGTGACTGAACTTACTCGCTTCAAGGTTTGTTTCCACATGCCATTGGGCATGATTATTTTGCATATCATCAAGTAGTTTCTTTGCAACACTCACTTGCTTTCCCATGATTGTTGCTCCTACTGCAGTATCTAGCATAGACTTAGACATTGGGTTAAGACGATTATAAAACAAATGTAATATAAGCCATTATTCCATCCCATGACTAGGATAGTTCATTACGGCTTCTTTCATCCTTTCCCACGCAAGTGCTAGTGGCTCACGGTCTTCTTGTCTAAAGCTTGTAATGTTGGATCTTAGCTGCATAGTCTTAGCTAGGAAAAAAATTAGTCATAAACAAATTAGTACATTCCTCCCAAGATTTAATAGTGCCCTTTGGTAGAGATAGCAACCAATCGTTAGCCTTTCCTCTAAGAGAGAAAGAAACAATCCTAATTTAACAACATTTGGATCAACATCCTTAATGCGCATCATGTCGCATATTGAAGTGAAAGTGTTTAAGTGCAAACCTAAATCCTCATAAGACGAGCCCCCAAATTGGTTCTATTGAACCAAGCTTAGAAGGTTAGGCTTACTTTCATAAGTTTCCGCATCAACAACAGGCTAAGTGATAGGTGCACGAATAAAATCATCAGTGGGAGTAACATACTCCCTAAGTTTCTTTTGAGCCATGGCTCTTAGATTTGTGATAATTTTTAAGTTATGGAAACAAATAACAAGTAAATAATTTTTTTGGGTTTTCAAATAGATAACAAGAAATTAAAATAATAACAATAAATAAACTACAAACTAATAGTAAAACGAAAAACAAGGTCTCTAGTGACCTCACCAGGATAGAGAAATTGCTTCCCTAGCAACGACGCCAGAAAAAGGGTTAATACCTTCGATCCGAATTCACGGGGATGTAGTATAATAACTTTTTCTCTAGAATACCTAGGATTAATCAAACCTTGGAAAGCAATGCTAAAAGGAAATAAAAAAGACACGTCTACAATACATTGTTTCTTTGTTTTACCTTAGTTTACCAGAACAATCTAGTTTACTTTTTATAGTGGGTTGAATCAATGGATGGAGATAGGCCAGGATTGAAGATCCACCTGCACCTCCACATCATATGGGATAAAAGATAATAATAAGAATAGTCATGTGTAATGTTTGAATGGAGATACTATCTTGTGGGCAACACATCCTAATATAGTAGAGCCCCCTTGATGCAGTGGGCATAGTAACAGTCTTTTAATCCAACCAAGTGTACACCGAAGAAACAGGCTACACACGATTATTAAGTATAGAACACATATTAAAGCATTAAGTGGTAATGTTGTTGTAATCCTAAATGGGTTACTAAGCGAAGACCGTACTACCCTTTCTTTCACTGAGTTTCCTATGAGATTGCCGCTAGCCAAGTATCTCACCTCGAGCCTGTATTAATCTATGAGATCTTGGGTACCTACAAGTCCACAGATCTAGATAAGAGACAAATAAACAAAAGATACAAATCTCAATTGCAAACAAAATACAATACACCCATGATTAGATGTACATAGTTGCTATGAGGTTTCTCCTCACGGACTGCTCACTCATAACAAATAGATCTAGGATAGAAAACATTGTGCAAAATACTAAGATTGAAATCAAATATTCTTACAATAGTCATCAAATCACAAGGAGATCTAAAGTATAAAGCAATGACTATGGCTAGTTGAGGGGATGGATGAACAATGGTGTGGATCTACTTTGGTGGTGTTGTGATGAAATCTGAGAATGACGGCCCCCCGGACGGAGGCTGGAGCTTCAAAATATATAGGCGTCTTCATGAAGGTTGTAGGGTTTGACGAGACGGAGACGCCGCTACCTAGTAAGAGAGGGCAGTACGGGCGGTCTCCGACCATACCGTAGGTCGTTACGCGTACTAACGCCTGGAATTTTCTTCCCAATTACTTGGTCATATAGAGTTCCTCAAAATCCTTCATTATGACTCCTGATTTCGCCTTAAAACCCGTGATTTTCTGCACAACATAATTCAAAACTAGGTTTTGCATATCTTTGCAATTATTAGACATTAGTGGCAATGATTGAGAGTTTCTTGTCAATTGCTTGACTAAAAGTAATATTTAAACGCAGATAAAGATGGCAAATATTGGAGCCATCAGGCACTCTCAGGCATCACCATGTCGATGCCAAGACGACAGGAATTTCTCCCAACCCTCCAAAAAACCAGATCTCTAGGCAATCCGTAGAGCTCCACCAGTCTTGTCACCCACCAACATACGCCACCACGGTCTTGTAATCACCAACGTCGTATCACCATGGCACATGCTGCGAGGCCGGTCGGACTGAGAAGAACCAATTGTAGACAAGTAGAGGCAGCACCACAACCACCACCCTCGTCACAAATCGCTCGTCAATCCAAACAAAGGCATCGAGGCTGAGCACGACCCGCCCTGACCCAGATCAGGGCCCTGAACTTGGCCTGTAGGGAACCTCTGGCCGAGCTCTACCCAGCACACCGCAGCCACCAAATCATGGTGCCATCAATTTTTAGCCACCGACAAGGACCCTGCCACTATGGCGGACCACCACCACCGAGGAGCACCTCCTAGGACCAGATAGCCCCCGTGCCGTCCAACACCGAGAGGGGAAAGGCCTTCTGGTCCATAGCCACCAACGCTGCCTGGCCTAATGCTAGCACCGCATGCCGGTGTCGGTGGGGGAGTGACGAGAAGAGGAAGGCTTGGGGGTGTCAGGAGAGAGCCCGACCCGACCACCGCAGGGAACAACGTGGGTCGCGAGAGGTGGGATATGGGTTGTAGGTTGCAAGCAAGTTGTTTTTCCTTAGGAACAACAAAAAATTGATCAACATATAAAGGAAACCATTCGAAACATACTAGAATTTGTGTGTAACAAGTTAGTGTCAAGTGACACCATTATGATAGCCAAAAAAATTTGAGCATCCTTCCTACCATCACAACATGATTTCACCACTATTATAGGCTAGAAGATACAAATATATCCGAATGCCATGACAACCAATGAAGAGTGTGCATAAAGTGTTTATTGTATCTATGGTTGGGAAGCACCACCTTCATGATCTAGAACGATAAATTATCATGGGATCCTTTTACAACTAAACAAGATATAACCTTTGAACAATACAAGAAAAGTTTTCATCTACCACAACAGAATTTCATGATAGAAGGCCATTTTTTCATGGATAATGGTATTCTACCACAGATGTGCACCCATGGTAAAAACCCCGTCACAAAAGGTTCTACCATGAATTTTAAAAACCGTGGTAGATGGATCCATCTATCGCGAAAATTCAACCATGGTAGATGTGTTTCGCCAACCTCGTTGACTGCTGACGTCATGCCAACTGCCATGTGGTAAACACCATTAACATATACTTACCATCGTCTACTCTTCAAAAATCTGTGGTAGATTCTACACCCATCCAAGGCCTGCTAAATATTAAGTGGGCCGGGCCATAAAAGAAGCCCAATAAGAAGATGACCCATTACTGTTTTGGCCTGCAGCAGGCCTTCTCTGGTTCTCGAGAGACTATCAACTTGCAGCCCAACTACGGTTTGTTAACTTTCCAGTTCGTTATTGTTTGGTCATGCGTAACACCCAACTGTGTCTATCACTATGAGCCTATATATGGCCTGCACAACTCAGACCCGGTACTATTCCGGTCTGCAGAAGGCCATGCATTGTTCATTCGAGCGTGCAGAGTGCAGTCCATTTACCTCCTTCTGGATTAAGGCCTATTACTGTTTGGACCTGTTATATGCCTATGAATTATAAGAACACATTAATGGACAGCCAAGAACAACACGTTAATTCTTTGACATGCTATGTTCTGGCAAGTTATGTTTACGACCTATTAATGTATCAGATTATTACTGTGTCGGTCTGTCGCTGTAGGGCGTTTTACTGTATCAACCTATTACTTTATCGGCATGTTACATTTTATCCAGTTCCTGTAAATGTTGCAACTATAAGAGTTTGACTCTCAGCTATGTCTCCACGATCTTTGTTCTCTCCTATAGAGCATGCACATCATTTCTAATAGCAACAATTTGATTAAAAAATTTACCTAAAATTATATCATGGTTCTCCATGATTTTGTTAAGAACATTTTTTTGTTTGGTTTGATCTTGCATAAATGATTTAAAACAATTTTCAAGCTAGAGATTATAATGGTTTTCTCCATTACTATTATTAAAGTTGTTGTTTAGATCTCCTGCAGGATTAGAATATTGTTTTTAAAAGTTCGAGCCAAAACTTTGACTCCTCCAATGCAGAATTATAAGGATTACGAGAAATAAAGTCTAATTCCTCAATAGTGGTATTTGTTGATGACTGCAAGAGCACAGATCAATTGTAGCTAGTTTTGAAATAAAAGTATCGAACCCACATAGAGCTATTTGGTTAAGGTCTTTATATCCCTCGTCACTATCTACCAAAGGATACTTGTAAGATGCCTTTGATTTCAAGTAAAGGGTGTTTGAAAGGTTTTGTGTTTGCGTGCAAGAAAGTAATAAAAGCAAGTAAAGTAAACATGTAGTAAAATCATTGGGAAATGTGTTGGAACTCAATAAGGCTAAAATGTTCTCGGGGATGTAGGATACACCACTAGCATATGCCAATTATTCATGATTAGGATAATCTATTTCTTCCATCATGATATGTATGGAGAGATCCATAATAATATGTTAACTACAAGACTCGTGAGTAGTTGCTTCTTGAATCAGGTATTGAGGTCATCTTTAAATAAGCATTGCAATGCTTGTGATCAATCACTCATACAGACCACCACAATTAAGGGTTTTCCATGGATATCATAATAATCTTAGTGAATCTGTTTTAATTCCCCCTTGGACCATGTAGGTTATAAGCCAATGCTTGTAGTCACAAAGTAACACTGGGCATACTCCCGTACACGTCCCAAAGATATCTCCCTCTCTTTAGTCCCAAAGGAAAATGCTACATGGTCGACTTCACATACCATCTAAAAAGAGAGATCTAACACAATATCATAGATCAATGGATCATAGACCAACATAATAGATCATATTTGTTTCATTTCATAATAATGCTAGAGTTTCTCCATCTCCCCAAGAACAAAGGAAAATACTCACACATGGAAGCAATCAACAACATCATCATATTCATATGGATGGATGAAAGTGTAAAGATAAATCTAGTACAAACCACAATTGTATTTGGAATTACCACAAGATTGTAACGCCACCGAATCGGGTCTATACAGATCTTAGCATTTCCGCAAAAAATCGTATAGAAGTCATTCAAAGATTCCAACCAGACACTTTCGTGTGGGTGGATTTGATTACAAGTAGTTACATCACAGTAGTTCACAAAAGAACCCACAAGAAACATATATATACATCAATGACTCAATAAGTCAAGAATACAAATGATACAATACGTAGATACAAATCATGAAGAATGCCAAATAGTATCCGAGTACGGATAAGAATCAAACAGGACTAAGAGTCCCTAAGAATAACCAAGCGGTGTCCATAACCCTGCCCAGGCCAAGCTGAAAGGGTAACCTTGCTAACATCATCGAACACATACCTATGAAAGTCAAATGCTACCGACAAAGGGCAAAGGAAAACAAAAAGATTGCATGGGTATGGTGGGCTCATCAACATCAAAGATTGCACTATCTAACTTACAGAGACACACTACAACTTCGGATATTAGAGCGAGATAAGAGAGCGCTATACGGTAACTATAATATAACACCAAACATAACCCATCCGAAGATTTCCCCCTCAAATACCATTCAAGGAAGTATTCTTGCGGAACACACATTGCAATTTTAATTATCCGGTTGTTTAGTTGGTAAGGCTAATTACTAGTCGTGTTATTAGAGGCAAAGCATTAGTGGCGTTGTCTATGATCATGACATTGTACTCCTGAGGCATCCACAACCATGGACACATGGCTTTTCAAAAAGGTTCACCCTACCGGGGTGCATTGTTGTACCCATACGCATGTTCAACCCTTCAGACAACATATTACGCGCACCTTCCAAATCTCATAAGAAGAATTGTCCTATAACTAGGCGCATATCTAGAGGTATCACCTACTATATTGACCCAACCAGGAGGCACAATGATTCTCAAGGGAGGTATAACGTTTGCGTCTATGGTCGAGAAGGATCGGAGCTCCACTATGGAAGATAACCTCTTAGCCATACGGCGTTTATGTATGCAATGCAACTGTTGTCCACAAAAATATCAAGTCCGAAGACATATCCAACTCACCCATGTCTGAGGACATATTATGCATATGCACAAAATAGATAACCAATTTGTGATCCTCTGGATAAATGAATAGCTCCGGTAGTTAAGGGGGGAGGGGTTTCAGAGGCCCCCACATTTTGTTAACGCGATTAACTCAGAACTGATAACATAGAAAGAATGGTTCCTAGGTCGACTCAAGCAGTCCCCAAAGGTGGTCCTTATCATTTGTTGAAGCCATAACCAACAACATCAAATTAATATTCATATCAACAACATTATCCAGATATCGAGTTCCGCCTATATGAGAGCAGTACTAAGCATGCCTATGACTCACAAGAACAAAGCTAGATAATCAAACATGGAAATAGGGTAATCAAGGCAATATGGTAGAGCAGGTAAATAAAGGAATAGTATTAAAACATCGATAATAAAGGATAACAGTAGAGAAAGGAATGAAGTAAATACTATAAATGCAAAATAGGTAGATGTCGTTGTTATGGAAACGACAGTGCCTGAGCAGGCTAGTTCGTGGTGCGAGGGTGAGCAGGGAAGCGAGCGACGACGTTCACAGGCGGGATTGGGCACAAGAAAGCGTTGGGGACACAAGAAGTACCCAGGTTCGGGGCCCTCGTGGTGAGGTAACACCCCTACTCCTATCGATCTGACTATCTGGATGAACACAATGAACTACAATTGCTCCTCGAGCTGTATCTGTCCTAGCTAGAAGAGAATGAGAGACCAACCCTTGCTACGATGCCCCTGTCGCCCCTTATATAGGCCGAGGCGGCATGGGCTAAGACACGGCCGACTGGCAGGTCCCACAGGCGGGCCCATCCGACTATTACAACACAGTATTCTGCCTTTCTGACGTCTGGTATAGTGCCGCGCCCCCGGCCGGCACGAAAACAGTGATGTCCGCCTCCGGCGGGCACGGAAACAGTGGTGGCCACCCCGGCCGACAGAGGCGGCGGCCCCTATTCCTGCCCAACGCGGGTACATGCCGTCTCCTCCGGCATCGATGTTGATGCGTCTGTCCTTCTGTCTTCCAGGGCCGCGGGGTACTATTCCCTACGTCATCCGCCTGTCTTGAGGGTCCGGCTAGGTTTCCCTAGCTGGCTGCTCCGTCTTGACCGGGTGGTCGTTTCCATCCGGCTAAATATCTGACCTTTGCTTCCTTATCCGACTGGTGGTTCTGCTGGCTCGTTCTTGGCTTGTATTCCTTTATTCGGCTGGCATGATCCAGCCGGCTAGATGCCTTTGGGGATAACTTTTATCCGGCTGACTGGTTTGCTAGTTGGCTTTGTGTTTGGCCTTCTTTCTGATCTGTCTTTGAGTTTTTACATCTGGCCGGGACAGCCGACTGACAGTTATATTGCCCTTTTATCCTGTCCGGTTAGCCTACCCGGGGGTGATCCCCCCGACAGTAGAAGGGGGAGAATGCTCGCCTAAGAAATAATATCGGGCATCCGAAGGCTTGTCGCAACTCGCATCATCTCACGTCCTATCCGGTAAGAAGCAAAACACTAGAAAGAATAACTGATGCACTATTTAATACTATGGCGGAAGATCCGATATGTTTATGATATGATGCATGACGTGGCAAGATACGATGCGACTTAGCAATATTAAGCAGAATCGGAGTTCCGAAAAATAAATATTAGATTAAAGTTATTTAGGTGCCCCACAATTAAATGTTCATTAGCATGGCACAAACATGGCAACGGTGAGCTACAAAATTTAAATAAAATCAAAATTAGACAAGAATATCCCACATATACAGTCCATATTTAATTTAGGTGAATTCCTATTTAACCCAAACCACATGATAATATGTATGTACCCATGTACAACTTAATATGAAACAAGTTGTATGTCATTTTATAAAATAGGGGTGTCGGATAAGGGTCACATATTTAAGGTCAAAGATCTTGAATTTGGAGGGGTTCAGGTCTTTGGGTCCAGGAAGGAGATCTCGGGGTTCCCCGGCCTTTGGCTCCACGTTGGCATACTAGGTATTCCGATTTTGATTATCGGTGAAGATCTTGTATTCGTAGTCGGAGGACGTCAGGTACCCTCTCGGGCTCCCTCGAGTACATCATATGTGTCGAACTTGGCCCTTTGATCGGCTACACTTCTTATGTGGCAACAAAGATCTTGTTGAGTGGAACTTGAGGCCACCGACACACATGGAGGTCCGCATCAACAAAATACAGCAGCGTGTAGGTTGAGCACATGGACCGGAAGAGCATCCGACAACGTCGGTATTAGGACAAAACACCAAAGCAACCTGCATATAGGAAAACAATAGCAGTTGGCATTATGGACATCCATGGAGTAAATGACGCAAAACCACCACAGTTGAGGCGAAGTGACCAAAAACCCACCAAAATGCATGTTTTTGGTAGTTTTTTTTTTGTGAAGGATTGTTATATTAGCCTCAAATGCGGTAGTTTTGCGTCATTTTCTCACATCCATGTAGACGCGGTGAAGCCAGGAGGCAGCGAGGCCGCAACACTGTAGGGTCGGAGAAGCTCTGGCGTGGGTCTTGTGGAGATCCAAGGAAGAGCGACGTCGGGTGTTGGACAGAGCCAACCGGCTTGAGTGGACATGGACACCCGCGCAGCAGAGGTGGCGATGGGATGTGCCCTCATGCGCGGGATGGTGCCTAGCAGAAGACGTGCTGTGGGGCAGCCGAGCCCTAGCGGCAGCGCACCAGGAAGGCGAGAAGGGGATGGGGTCAACAAGGTACTGCTCGTGATGGGAAACACGGGGAGGACGTGGCGGTGATGCCCGACACGGAAGGCGAGGCTCGAGCTGAGAGAGGCCGCTGGCGGCAGAGACGGGAGCGAGCGGAGGAGATGGTGACGTCGCTCCAAGAGAGAGCAGCGTGAGATGAGGCGCTGGCTCACGCATAGAGAAGCGAGGATGCAACGGGATGGATAGGCGGCAGGATCTCGGGCTCCGGGCGGTAGCTCCCAAAGGGTCAAGGCGAGCGCGCCGGCGGCAGCATCCGAAGGATGAAGGGGATCGGGGAAGAGGAGGTCCGGCACTGCGGGGCAGCGACGCAGGAAGGCCAAGCGAGGTGGCGACGCCACCGCACGCTGGTCAGCAGGGGGAAGGAGAGGAGGGGATGTGGTGGTAGGTGGCGATGGGCCGCGTGGCGTGCATCGCGTCTTGTGTGTGTGTATATTCACTTCAAATGCGAGGTCAGGTCCCGTACAATTTGCAAGATACATGAGCGCACCAATGAAACTAAGGTATGGAACCTCGGGTCCCAATATCTCTTCCCCATCATCCCTTGGCCTGAACATATCTTTCTCTACGTCTAGAGAACGAACCACCATGAGAGTTTTAGATGGATAGGATTTGTCCATATTGAATTTCTCCAATATTTTCTGGATATAGGCAGTTTGGTGTACCATTATTCCCGGGGGAAGGTGCTCGAGTTGAAGACCCAAGCAAAATTTGGTTTGACCCAAATCCTTCATCTCAAATTCTGTCTTTAGATGATTGCGTGCTTCATCAATATCTTGTGTGTTGCCAATGATGTTGAGATCGTCGACATACACTGAAATGATGCAAAATCCTGAACAGGACTTCTTGATGAAGACACATGGGCAGTCATCACTATTGGAGTAACCCTTCTGAAGAAGGAACTCGCTAAGTCGGTTGTACCACATCCATCCTGACTGTTTCAAGCCGTATAAAGACTTGTTCAGTTTTACACAGTACATGTTGCGTTTAGCGCTTGCATTCGGGACAGAGACTCCATCAGGAACCTTCATGTATATGTCTGAATCTAGTGACCCGTAAAGATATGCGGTCACGGCATCCATCAACTGCATAGATAGACGATTTTGCACTGCCAAAGATATAAGATATCGGAAAGTGATACCACTCATTACTAGAGAATATGTCTCATTGAAATCAATGCTGGGTCTCTGCGTGAAACCCTATGCTACGAGCCTCGCTTTATATCTCACCACCTCATTGTTCTCATTCCGTTTCCGGAGGAAAACCCATTTGAATCACACAGGGAAAACATTGGGAGGTGTTGGTATTGCTTCTGTGAATACATTCCTTTTATTGAGCGAAGCAAGTTCTGCTTGTATTGCTTCCTTCCATTTAGGCCAGTCGGAGCGTTTCTCACACTCAACAATAGTCCTTAGATCATGATCATTGAGAAGGGTATCAGCAATTGTAGCAGAAAAATAAGTGTCGACAATCGTAGACTTACGGTTGAATGATTCTCCAGAATTGATATAGTTGGTGGATATCTCATGTACCCTTGATGACTCTTCGTGATTTCCCAATACGCGTGAGTCTAGGTGTTTCGATGTCCCATCCAGTGTGTGCAAGATGGAGCTGGGTTGTGGAGGTTGCCCTTCCACTGGGTGTATACTACCCATAAGGTGTTCGTCAACGTTGAGCTGACTTGAATTTACTGATTTGGATGATTTTCTCCTCTCTCTCCTTTGTTGCTTGCGAGAAGCAGGTTCTGGGTCAGAGGCCGTACTACTCCCCCTCTTTTTAGGATTAGGGAGTTGAGTGGTTTTTGTTGGTACCTCCACTCTTTCGGATGCATTTCTGGCCGGTTTCCAGGATTTAGTAACACCTTTTAGATCAGTAAATGAATCTGGCAGATTATTTGCAAGATGTTGCAAACTGATAATTTTCCAAACTTGGAGTTCGGTCTCTAGGGTACGTGGATCAGAGGTTGAAATGGCGATAGCATTCCAATCAATTTTCGGGCATTGTTTCTGGTACTTGAAATCTCCCCCTAATGCCGGAAAATGTTCCTCATCAAATATGCAATCAGCGTGTCAGGCTGTGAATAGATCCCAGTAAGGGGTTCCAGGTACTTAATAATCGACGGCGATTTGTACCCCACATAGATCCCTAGTTTTCTGTGTGGGCCCATGGATGTCCGCTGTGGTGGTGAGATCGAGATGTATGTAGCACATCCGAACTTACGCAAATGGGAAATGCTGGGAGGATTTCCACGTACCAATTGCAGAGGGGAAGCATTGTGATATGCAGTAGGTCACAATTGGATTAGGTCAGCAGCGTGTAAAACCACGTGACCCCAACACGAAGTTGGCAAGCTGCAATTCATTAACAAAGGTCTTGCAATGAGTTTGATCCTCTTTATTAGGGACTCAGCCAAACCATTTTGAGTGTGGACATATGGAACAGAGTGCTGAACTTCAATCCCCAAGGCCATGCAATAGTCATTGAAGGCGCGTGAAGAGAATTCTGCAGCATTGTCCATGCGAATTGATTTAATTCGACTTTCTGGATAATGGGCCTATAACTTAATTACTTCCCTTATTATCTTGGCAAATGCATGATTTCGTGTGGAAAGAAGACACACATGTGACCATCGTGTAGATGCATCAATCAAAATCATGAAATACCTAAATGGTCCAGATAATGGTTGGTGTCACCTTGAATTCGCTCAAGGAACTGAAGTGGTTCAACTTGTATTTTGAGGTGCGAAGGCCTTAAAATTATCTTCCCTGTGGAACATGATGTACACACAAAGTCTGATGACTGAGGAAATTTGGACTCATGCAAATTATGACCAATGGAATTTCTAGTAATCTTCCTCATCATCCCGATGCCGGGATGGCGTAGGCGATCATGCCAAGTTTGAAATGCGTCAACATTCTAGAAGATTACCTTGTAAGCAACATGTTCTACGGGCTTGATGTACGTATAGTACAGTCCCGACGACAGAAAAGGAATTTTTTCAAGTACTTGCTTGCCATATCCGTTATCTTTTGTTAAGAGCAGATACTCTTGTTTGGTGTCTTCATGGGTTTCAATATGAAAACCATTCTTACGGATATCTCGATAACTGATTAAGGTACGTGACGAATCGGGATACAACAAGGCATCCTCAATTGTCACTTGTGTACCGTTTGGGAGGGTAAATATGGCACGTCCAGTGCCAACAATTACCGTATCGCGTCCAGCGATAGTAAAAATATCTCCATTCATCTTTTTTAGAGTCTGAAAATATTTCAACTCCCTCAGTATGGAGTTTGTGGTAGCACTGTCCACAAGGCATAATTCCTCCTCCATCGGATTGTCCCTGTAGAGAGCTATATATAAAAATGAAGAATTTTCAATAAGAAAACCTTATTTAGATACATAGAATACAATCTTGATTATATCAAAGTGCTGATACAATATAGATGACAAAAACAATACTTATGTTCTTATTACAACATCACAAATGGACATAAAATAAAGTGATCACTAAGGAGATAATGGGACTAGTTGAAGTCTCCAAACACGTCGTTTGAGTCATACTCAATCATCATGTTCTCCGTGCTCATAAGGTCCTCGGGCTGCTGGAGAGTCATGGTGTTGCTAGGTCCATGAGGAGAATCTTGCAAACAACCAGATCCATTGGTGCCATCTGGATGAAGGTTGAAGTTGGCTTCAAACCTTTTCCCTTGAGGTGCCTTGTGTCCTTGGGATTGCTGGTAGAGTATTGCCAGATGCTTTGGGGTCTTGCACTTGTTATTAGGATGCGTGTAGCATCCACACTTGTCACAAAGCCTAGTTTTGTCATACTTTGGCTTTGCGGTGCCTTTCTCATGGTCCGAGTTTCGAGGCTTCCTGTTCTGGTTACGCTTACGCTTACCCTTGAAGTTCGATTGGTTGCCGTTGAAGGCACCACCAAACTTTCTTCCGTTCGCGACATTCATATGAACTTCCGGCAAAGGTTGGGAACCAACCGGGCGCTGAGAGCCATTCTTAGCAAGAAGCTCATCATGCTTTTCATCCTGAAGTAGGATATGCATAAGGTGGTCTGAATAGACCTGGTAGTCGCGAGCGCGGTATTGCTGCTGGAGGAGCCTTTCAGATGGGAGCATAGTGGATAGAGTTTTTTCTATCTTTTCCGCATCTGTAGGTTCCTTCTCGCAAAAGCGCAACTTGGAACTTATCTTATGAACCTCATGATTGTAATCCTCGACGGACTTAAAGTCCTGGAATCGAAGATGAGTCCAATCATGAAGTGCTTCGGGCAGGACAACTGCCTTCTGCTTTTCATACCTCGTCTTGAGGGCCTGAAACAAAGTAAATGGGGATTCCTCCTCCAAATACTCGGACTTAAGATCCGGGTGAATATGGTGCCTTATAATGTACAAGGCAGCATATTTCTGCTCTTCTCTCAGCGGTGCGGCTCCAGCCGGAAGGGGGTCGTCCGGGTTCTGGATGGCACGCACTATCCCATGGGACGCAAGAGCGATCTTGATGTCCATGGCCCATGTAGGGTAGTTGTGTCCATTAAGCTGGAGTGAATCGAACTCTTTTCCAGCCATCGGTTACCTACATGGTAAACCAGAGAATATTAATCTACGTTCGGTAAATTAAAATCCATCATGGTCATGTTGTAATGAACTATGCAAAATTAAATGATGACTTCAAGAAGTGGACTCGAAATCATTAGTGTGAACTTCAAATTGTTAAGTATGACACATTGTAGATAATCTTCGAAGTATATTCGGAGTCCGTCTCGCAACACTAGAGAGTATAATCTGATGAAATCAGTAGATACTCATACTTCTAATGCCTTATGTCATGACTTAATAAAATTTTTGGGAGAGCACATTGTTAAGCAATCATAGTGTCAAAAATGATAAAATGTAGGCTTTAAACAGTAGTGGTGATAATCTGCAGTGCAGTAGATCTGGCCACTACCTTGTGTTTCCAAATCATCAATTTAAAGAAATCACTTTGAATTTTAAATACCAATTCGTGCTCATATCGAGTCAAAATGACTCAATTAAGACAATGAATTGATATATTGCAAGAAATTGAAAATCTCAATTGCAACGACGAATGTAATAAATCTCAACACGTGCACACACACGGAAATATATTACACCAAATATTTTTTGGAATACACATAGTACTCGACAAATAAACAGTACTAAAAAAACTTGTGCTGAAATTTAACAGAATCTATACAGAAATTAATCTACTACTAGAACTGTTGTTAAAAGATTAATATGCTAATGTGCTGAACCAAAAGCAAACTAAGCCAATACTACTAGAAACTGCTGGTGCTTGACCGCATGTGCATCTGCCACTTTGGTCAAAACAGCAAGGCAGTCTTTATTATTCACCAAAGGATAAGGGGAGGAACCACGGGCGGTGTCCTCGCAAAAATTCCCCACCACACGACTGCTCTAGACAATTCACCCCACTCGACCGCTCCAGTCAATGGTGGCCAGTCGATTCACCGGCGGCGCAAGGAGGTGCGTGGCGCTCCGTTCACATCCTCTGGAGAAGAACCACCAGGGAGGCCGGAAGTCGACACCACGCCGTTGAGGAAGCTTGAAACAACATTTTATAATCCCTAGTGTTTTGTGTGTTAGATAACAATATCAAGGATTATTTAATGTGTGTTGAAGTGTTGTAGCCACCTATGAGAAAAAGGGAAAGGATTCTGTTTTTGGGGGGCGGATAATCCGCTCCCACCAGGGGCGGATAATCCGCCCCTCCCTCTTCCCAAGTTTGCGCAAGCCCCAGAAGGGGGGCGGAATTTTGGATGGATTCTCCGGCCCCGCCGGATAATCCGCCCCCCTGCTCATCGCCAAGGCGCAAGCCCCAGAGAGGGGTGGAGTTTTGGCCGGACTTTCCGGCTTGGCCGGATAATCCGCCCCTCAGGGGGGCCGGATTATCCGCCCCCCAAGATCTTCACCAAGCTTCACCAAGGCGCAAGCCCCAGAGAGGGGGCGGAGTTTCCCCCGGAGAATCCGCCCTTGGGTCGGAGTTTTCCTAGGGGGGCGGATAATCCGCCCCAAGTGAGGGGCGGATAATCCGCCCCCAAAGTTGTGCAACGGCCAGATTTGGGGAGGGGGTATTTAAGCCAGCCTTCCCCCTCCTGCCAGAACACTTGATTCATCTCGAAAAAGACCAGATCAGATCTGAAAGCTTCATCCAAGAGTGCTCCACCTAGATCCACCCAAAGGACCCATCCCTTGGGTAATCAACGGAGGAGAACTCGATCTTCATCATCAGCAATCAAGCGCTTCATGTCCTCTCCATTCATTTGGAGAACCCCCGATCTAGTATTTCTTGCAAATACCTAGATCCTTGTTTTTGTTTATATTGATAAACCTTGTTTTTGTGGCAGCTTGTTGTCATCTCGGGATTCCCCAATTCGGTTGTGGGTGTGTGCCCCGATAGTGTTGTAAAAGGCACCGGTTCCCGCCTCGAAGGGATCCAATAGTGGAGAAGGTGGATCAGGCCTCTCGTGGCGAGATCCATCGGAGAATAGGGTGAGGCCTATTGTGGCGTGGGTCTTAGAACCGCCCACCCCTCCAACGCAGATGTACTTCCCTTAACAAGGAAGGAACTGCTGTAAAACAAATCCCTATGTCTCCGCGTGCTCCACTACGGTTTCCTCGCTCCTCTTTTACGTGCTTAGTAGTTAGGGTTACATATAGGGAAATTCTCGTAGTTGCATATCTAGAGAATTTACTTTGTGTCAAGCCTAAAATTGAAAAAGTATTAAAAATTGGTTAGCACCTATTCACCCCCCCTCTAGGTGCCCATACGATCCATTTCAATTGGTATCAGAGCCTCGGCTCTTATTTCGGGCTTAACCGCCTAAGAGAAGTATGGGTTCCAAGGTAGATGGGAGTGATGCTCCGGAGGTAGTCACCATGAACAATCTCAAGACGTTGGAAACAACCTTGGTGAGTTCAATGGAGGCTAAGATGGAAGAGATGCGTCAATTGATAATGCGTCTCTCCACATCCGTAGCATCACCTCCATCTAACTCGGAGGATACCACTCCGCAATCCAAGGAAACGGGTAAAACTGTTTCCAAAGATAACGAAGTGGTTGGTGATGATACTAGCAAGAGCTCCTCCTCGAAAAAGGATAGCGGTAAGGATGGATACAATGAGGTTTCTCATGTGTATTCCCCTGATCCGCCTATCCCTCACCCACATATACATAATAGGGGTGATCCACCCAAACTTTCAGCATCTACTTTCTCTCAATGGCAATTTTTGATGAAATCTCATGTGTGCAGTTCCTCCATAGAGGTGTGGAGTATCATCGAAAATGGTCTTCATGTTGGAAACCCTAACAATCTCACAAGAAGAGAAGTGGTCGATAGCCAAATCAATGCTACATCTCTACACATGATACAGCTTGGTGTGGGTGACAAAGACATGCCACACATTCAGCATCTTAGCACAGCTAAAGAAGCTTGGGATGCCCTCACCGAGCTCTTCATCGGAAATGAAATTATGAGAAGGAATAGATATGATTCCTTGAGCAATGAAGCTGAAGGATTTTATATGCTGGATGGATAAGACCACGAGGACATGTATAGGAGGCTCAAGGCAATAGCCACAACCTTCAGAAACCACGGTGCAGCTCATGTTGATGATGCTTGGATCAAGCGCAAGTATGTCAGTGCTCTTATGCCATTTGAGCCCACAGATTTGAAAAGTCTCCAAGGTAGGCATAACTATCACCTCATGTCATACAATGAGGTAATGCAAGAAATGGCCGCCTTCAAAGTGGCTGCCAAGAATGCCAAAGATGCTCGTGCTCGAGCTATGGGGATGCAAAAGGGGGTCAACATGGCCTTGAAGACTAGTGTGATTGATCATGATGAATATGCGGTAGAAGGTCTGGATTGTCCCGAAGATATAAAAAGGATCCACGAACAATACTTGGCTCTTTATGCAAGGAACTTTTGGAAAGATCCAGCCAAGGCTAAAGCTGAACTAGATCGAAAGAGTGGAGCCTATGGAAGAAAAGAAAATGGTCCCAAGCTGAGAACATGCTTTAATTTTGGTGACCGGCTGCACTTCGTAGCTGAGTGTCCATACAAAAGTAGAGAGGATAATGGAGGAAGACTCATTTTCAAGGACAAATCAAAAGCTCCACGTAAGAAACAGTTTGTAAAGAAGAATGCTCCTTTCAAGAAGCAACCAAAGATTTTTCTAGTGGCTCAAGAAGAATATTCATCGGGGAGTGAAGATGAGGACGAGGATGATAGCTCTCAAGAGGTGGCTGCTATAGCCACCACATCTACATCAACATCTCTCTTCGACTCTCCGAACGAAAACATCATCAACAAGAATGCTACTTGCCTCATGGCACGAAGCTCTGAGGTAACTTCTTCTAACTCTTCTTTTCCCAAGACTATGATAGACATGGATGATCCTACTAGTCTTAAGGTTAAAGAAGAGATTATTGCTTTGGATTATTTCTACACTAACTTGCAAGGTGAGCACAAAGTTCGTTTTGAAGCTCTCATGGATCAGCTGGCCCAAAACGAAGCACTCCTCGAAGAAAAGGGCAGAATTGAAAGGGAGGATGCAATGGAAATTGCATCCCTAAAAAATGCTCTTGAAGAAGAAGAAGCTCGGGTCTCTCTTGAAGAGAGGCTCGAGTCTATGGAAGAGTCACATGAAGAAATTGTGACTAAACTTGTTAAGGAACGTGACAATGCTGTCACCAAAGCAAAGAAGTTAAAGAAGGAAAGGATTGACTTTGGGGATGCTCATGATAGACTCTCCGAGGAATTGGAGAAACTTGACAATGCTCACAAGGCATTGAAAAACGAGTTCTCTATTCTCAATGAGTCACATGATCAGCTTCAAAGTCGATTGGCCAAATATGATACTCCTAGCTCATCCAACTCAACATATAGTAACAAGAAAAATGCTAGTGTGGAAAAAGAAGTGATCAAGGACATCACTGCAAAGGACAAAGGTGTGATTGATGAAGTCCTTGGCAAGAAAAGGTCAAATCATGGTAAAGAGGGACTTGGGTATGTCACCAAGTCCAAGAAGAAGAAAACCAAGAAGAACAAGACCAAGAATGTGCAATTAAAGACAAGCACTGTTGAGAAGATTGTCACAAAAGACAAGACTAATAATATTGGTTTTGCAGGGTCTCACAATCCGAATTATGAACTCTTTTGTGATGACTATGGCGATGTTTATGCTTATTATGTTGGTCCTTTTGACGAATATATTTCTTGGTCTATTTGGGTCCCAAAGACCCTTGTTACTAACATGAAAGGACCCATTGAAAAATGGGTACCTAAAACCAAGAAGTAATTTTCTTGCAGGGCTATGCTTCCGGTGGGTCGAAATGGGTGCTGGATAGTGGCTGCACTAGTCATATGATCGGAAGCAAGGAGATCATCACGGAGATGCGTCCAAATCATGATAATATCATAGTATCCTATGGTGATAAGTAAAAATCTCAGGTATTGGGTCTTGGCAAGGTTGTGGTTGCCCACGATATCTCTCTTGTGGACGTCATGCTTGTTGAGACCCTTGGTTACAACCTTCTTTCTATTCGTGCCCTTGGCAAGATGGGTTTTGCTGTTTTTATCGATGATGATTTGGTGGTACTCTTGTGGAGCAAGTCTCTAAAGGTTGCTTTCGTTGGATATGTCGAAAATGACCTGTATGTGGTGGACTTCTCAGGGAAAACCACTTCGGGTCCGATGTGTCTATTCGGAAAGGCCGACGTGGGCTGGCTATGGCATCGCCGTTTAGCCCATGTCAACATGAGAACTTTGCAAAGTCTCCAAAAGGGTGGCCACATCCTTGGACTAAAAGACAATGTCTCTTTTGCCAAAGATCGTGTTTGCATGGCTTGTGTTGAAGGAAAAATGCATGACTCTCCCCACAAGAGGAAGACTATTGTGTCATCAAAGAGGATCTTGGAATTACTTCATGTGGATTTATTTGGTCCTCCTTCTCATGCAAGTCTTGGTGGGAAGAAATATTGCCTGGTCATTATCGATGATTACTCAAGGTATACATGGGTATATTTCTTCAAGATGAAAAGTGAGACTCAACAAACTGTCATCGACTTTGCCAATGAAGTTCAACGTAAACACAATGTTCCTATCTTGGCAATTATAAGTGACAACGGCTCAGAATTCAAGAACTACACTTTAAACGAGTTTCTTAGCGAAGAGGGGATTAGACACCAATATTCCGCTGCGTACACCTCTCAACAAAATGGTGTAGCCGAGAGGAAGAACCGGACTTTGATGGATATGGCAAGATCTATGCTAGCTGAATTCAAGTCTCCTTATAATTTTTGGGCTGAAGTCATATCCACTGCTTGTCACTCATCAAACCGGCTCTACCTTCGAAAGATCTTGGACAAGACCCCATATGAAATACTTACCGGTAACAAACCCAACATCTCATACTTCAGGGTATTCGGGTGTAAGTGTTTCTTTCTAATTAAAGGTGTTCGTTTGTCAAAATTTGAATCCAAGGCTTTAGAAGGTATTTTTGTTGGTTACGGTGCCGAATCCCACACTTATAGAGTCTACAACAAGCTCACTGGGATTGTTGTAGAATCTTATAGTGTGTAGTTCGATTAAAATAACGGCTCCTTTGTAGGGCAAGTTGATGTTTGTGATGCAGATGTTGAAATACCCCAAGATGCCATAAGAAGAATGGGCGTGGGATTTTTCCGCCCCATTGAGGAATTCCTTGTGGCGGATCGGGAAGGACAATGCTCCACACATGTGGAGCCCTCATCTACACAAGATCCACAAGCTCCTACACCACATGTTGGAGACAATCCTGCACCAACACCACAATCTGATGAAGATCATATGTCCCCTGGACAAGTTGGTAGTCCTAGTCCAGACTATCCGCCCCCTCCAAGGGGCGGACAATCCGCCCCTGGCACTCCAACTCGTTCTAGAGGATCCGAAGGAGAAGTCAACAACTCTGATGCTCCCAGGCCGGATTCTCCGGCCCCCAGGGGCGGATTATCCGGCCCTGGGTCTCCAACTCCCGTCAGGCATTCTCAGGAAGATGGTTCTGGTACTTCACCTCCCAGGCTGGATAGTCCGGCCCCTCCAAGGGGCGGATTATCCGGGCCTGAAGAAAATGTTCAGCAACAATCTTCTGGCGTTAACGAAGACCAAGGTCAAGGGCAGGGCAGTAATCAAGACAAGGATACAACTATTGAATCCACTCCTCCTAGAAACAATAAGGACATTGAGGCTCGTCGCAAGGCTCGTGCTGATCGGAACCTTGAACTAAGAGGTCACACTCTTGACAAGGTTGTTGGTGATCTACGACGAAGCGTATCCACTAGAAGAGAACTTGCAAGCTTCTGTGATCATCAAGCTCACATTTCCATGGTTGAACCGAAGAAGGTTTTTGATGCTCTTGAAGACCCCGATTGGGTTGTTGCAATGCATGAAGAATTAAATAACTTCGAACGCAACAAAGTTTTGAAGCTCGTAGAAAAACCAAAGGATTTCCACAATGTTATCGGCACCAAGTGGATCTTCAAGAACAAACAGGATGAAAATGGCATTGTTGTGAGGAATAAAGCACGACTCGTGGCTCAAGGATTCTCTCAAGTGGAAGGAATTGATTTTGGCGAGACTTACGCTCCTGTGGTTCGTCTTGAGTCCATCCGTATCCTTCTTGCATATGCAGCCCATCATAATTTTAAATTACAACAAATGGATGTTAAGAGCGCTTTCCTTAATGGTCCTCTACATGAGTTAGTATACGTCAAGCAGCCCCCGGGGTTTGAGGACCCCAAATTTCCGAACCATGTCTACAAACTCGATAAGGCGCTCTATGGCCTTAAACAAGCCCCACGTGCGTGGTATGAGCACCTTAAAGAGCTTTTGCTAGACCGTGGATTCGAAGTTGGGCAAATCGATCCCACTCTTTTTTACTAAGAAGGTTAATGGGGAGCTTTTTGTATGCCAACTTTATGTAGATGACATTATTTTTGGCTCTACTAACCAAGCTTTTAATGATGAATTTTCGAAGCTTATGACTGACAGGTTTGAGATGTCCATGATGGGTGAGATCAGGTTCTTTCTTGGATTTGAGATCAAACAACTTAGAGAGGGAACCTTTATTAATCAAGCTAAGTACATCCAAGACATGCTCAAAAGGTTCAAGATGACGGATCTCAATGGCGTTGCTACCCCAATGCAAACAAAGTGTCATCTTGAGCTCAATCCCAAGGGTAAAGACGTGGATAAAAAGGTATACCGATCCATGATTGGCTCTCTCCTTTACCTTTGCGCATCTAGGCCGGATATCGTGTTAAGTGTAGGAGTGTGTGCAAGGTGCCAAGCCGCTCCTAAAGAAAGCCACTTAGTGGCAGTCAAGCGAATCTTCCGATATTTGGTTCATTCCCCAAATTTTGGGTTATGGTATCCCAAGGGTTCAAGTTTCTCTCTATGTGGTTACACTGATTCAGATTGGGCTGGTGACAAAGATGATAGGAAATCAACCTCTGGTGCATGCCAATTCTTGGGCAGGTCTCTAGTGTGTTGGTCTTCAAAGAAACAGAATTGTATTTCACTCTCAACCGCCGAAGCTGAATATGTTGTTGCTGCAAGTGCTTGTACTCAATTGTTATGGATGAGGCAAACTTTAAAAGAATATGGTGTCAATTGTGACAAAGTGCCTCTTTTATGCGACAATGAAAGTGCTATCAAAATTGCTTACAATCCTGTGCAGCATACAAGAACAAAACATATAGAGATTCGCAACCACTTTATTCGGGATCATGTTGCTCGTGGAGATATTTCTCTATCCTTTATGAGCACGAAGAACCAACTTGCTGATATTTTCACAAAGCCTCTTGATGAAGCAAGATTTTTTTATTTGAGGAATGAGCTAAATATCATAGATTCAAGGAGCTTGGCTTGACTACCCTTGCACACTCACTTGCTCTTATTCATGTATTTGGTTTAGATGCGGGCATAGACATAGGGGGAGTGTGGTCCTAATTGATTGGGCCAACCCTCCCCCCATAATGCCGAAAGCATGTAAAATCATTTCCCTTAATATCACTTTGTGATATGTGGGTCATCGATGAGCATTGGTTTTGAACTCAAGATACATCTTCGCGGTGTCATGCCATGTGCTCCAACATGGTGGCTTCGGCCACCGCCCTCTTCCTTGAGAAGAGTTGGTTTTTCATGGGTCCCGTTGGATTTTCTTGCATATCTCTTGTTGCTCTGTTAGCATCGCTCTTCTTCCTTTTTGGCGTTTCGATGCCAAAGGGGGAGAAGTAGTTCTATTAGGTCTCGTGGATTTGCAAGGGTCGGGCACAAGCTTTTCAATTTTAGTCATTTTTATTTGCTTGCTTGTGCCTTTTCTAGCGTGAACTCAGTTGGTATTTGTGTTTGTTTATGTAAGACTATGTCGTACTCCACAGTTTGGTACTATGTTTGGTATTCATGGAATTCTGGATTTATCTATCATGGACCCCATGGAATTCTGGAATTATGGAGCATATTTGATGGCATATGGATTCATGGGATTATCTATGTATGGTTTGGCTATATTCTCATCCCGGTGGTATGACCTTATTTCCCAAACCTTAAAGTAGTGTTCTCCCTAGTGTGTGTATTTGTATTCAAATGCAAATCTTAAATATGCACACATCTAGTGGGAGCGTCTTTCATTATTTAAGGTGGCTTTTGCCGGTTTTATTGCAAATCCTAATATTGTCATCTAACACCAAAAAGGGGGAGATTGAAAGAACATTTTTTAATCCCTAGTGTTTTGTGTGTTAGATAACAATATCAAGGATTATTTAATGTGTGTTGAAGTGTTGCAGCCACCTATGAGAAAAAGGGAAAGGATTCTGTTTTTGGGGGGCGGATAATCCGCCCCGACCAGGGGTGGATAATCCTCCCCTCCCTCTTCCCAAGTTGGCTCAAGCCCTAGAAGGGGGGCGGAATTTTGGCCGGATTCTCTGGCCCCGCCGGATAATCCGCCCCCCTGCTCTTCGCCAAGGCGCAAGCCCCAGAGAGGGGGCGGAGTTTTGGCCGAACTTTCCGGCCTGGCCGGATAATCCGCCCCTCAGGGGGGCCGAATTATCCGCCCCCCAAGATCTTCACCAAGCTTCACCAAGGCACAAGCCCCAGAGAGGGGGCGGAGTTTCCCCCGGAGAATCCGCCCTTGGGGCGGAGTTTTCCCGGGGGGGGGGGGGATAATCCGCCCCAAGTGGGGGGCGGATAATCCGCCCCCAAAGTTGAGCAACGGCCAGATCTGGGGAGGGGGTATTTAAGCCAGCCTTCCCCCTCCTGCCAGATCTCTTGATTCATCTCGAAAAAGACATGATCAGATCTGAAAGCTTCATCCAAGAGTGCTCCACCTAGATCCACCCAAAGGCCCCATCCCTTGGGGAATCGAAGGAGGAGAACTCGATCTTCATCATCAGCAATCAAGCGCTTCATCTCCTATCCATTCATTTGGAGAACCCCCGATCTAGTATTTCTTGCAAATACCTAGATCCTTGTTTTTGTTTATATTGATAAAGCTTGTTCTTGTGGCAGCTTGTTGTCATCTCGGGAGCCCCCAATTCGGTTGTGGGTGTGTGCCCCGATAGTGTTGTAAAAGGCACCGGTTCCCGCCTCGAAGGGATCCAATAGTGGAGAAGGTGGATCAGGCCTCTCGTGGCGAGATCCGTCAGAGAATAGGGTGAGGCCTATTGTGGCGTGGTGGTCTTAGAACCGCCCACCCCTCCAACGCAGATGTACTTCCCTTAACAAGGAAGGAACCGCGGTAAAACAAATCCCTGTGTCTCCGCGTGCTCCACTACGGTTTCCTCGCTCCTCTTTTACGTGCTTAGTAGTTAGGGTTACATATAGGGAAATTCTCGTAGTTGCATATCTAGAGAATTTACTTTGTGTCAATCCTAAAATTGAAAAAGTATTAAAAATTGGTTAGCACCTATTCACCCCCTCTAGGTGCCCATACGATCCATTTCAAAGCTGCTAGAGAGCCCGAGTGCGGCCGGGCTCCATCCACCGGAGCGGCGCCCATGGCTACTCGCAGGTGGGCTAGGCAGCGGGAGCCCCAGAGCGGCGAGGCGACGACGAGCGCCCATGCACGGTGAAGGAGGCTGAGTCACGGGCGTTGGTGACGGCAGGCGCGACGCGGCGGCTTCGACCTCAACAACCGTTGTGCTAGCGCGCGGCGTGGCGGCTTCGACCTCAACAATCGTTGCGCTAGCGCGCGGCATGACGGCGGCAGCGTTGGCGTGCGGCACGACGGCTGTGGCGTCGCCCTCCATCTCAACAACTGCCGGGGTCGGAGACGGAAGGAGCAGCGCAGCGACATCGACGGCGGCAGCGGATGTGCCGCCGAAATCGAAGACCGATGTAGGGGACCACCCAGCGGCGTCCACGCCGGCGGCGGTGTCATACCCGTGCATGGGGCAGATAACCCAACCATGCCTCGACCACCAGAATGCCGGTGGCGGCGCTGCCAATGCCGGGTAGGGGTTCTCGCCGGCTCGTGGTGCGATGGACGCGAAGGGCATCGGCAGGAGGGCGACGTCGGTCGCTAGACCGGCACCACTCCGGTTGTGGATGCCCAGGCCGCGGAAGCGGCCCATGCTGTGGTGGCGCGACCGGTAACCACCGACGCCGTGGCGTCGGCCGATGTAGGAGCACCGACCGTCAAAGCGGCGGTGCACTCCAAGACCGTCCATGCGGCGACGAGCGCCGAAGTGGTGGCGAAGGTACAACGGAAGGCGAGGCATCTTATAGTTCTCACCTTTTCTTGTTCTTACTGCGGTGATCGCCGAAGTTTGCTCTTGCTGGGAGCGTGCTTGATAATGTGTGAAGAATAGAAACTAGAGACAAGTGAAATCTATCCTTTATTGATGATTGATAGAGCTTTTTATACAATTGGAAATATGTCGGTTCTCTAAAAGACGGCATCGATTAGACAGTTCCTATATCGATGGCTATCGGAGTTTCTCCGGAAGGAACCGTCGGGAAGCGGGACGTCGGTTCCTAGGTAGGAACCGCACCCTCCCAGTTAAGTGGGGATTTTATCCCCCATTTTTTTAGGATATTTTTAACAAGGTGGTCCGACCGGTTGGGATTTTGGGCCTGACCGGCTAGTTTGCCTCCTTTAGGAAAAATATTTTATTATTTGTTTTTGTTTTAAAACATTTTCACAAATAGTTTTTAGATAAACAAAATATCCATAAATTATTGGAGTTTTAATTTGAAATTAAAAGAGAACAATAATTAGAAAATAAAAATGGGTTTTAATAAACATTTTTAGAGGAAAAAATATACACGATGTCATGATGATGGATGAAACAGAAACAAACAGGAAAATACTATTGTGGAATATTTCCCGGTATTACAAAGATCTAATGTATTCAAGAGGGGAATTATAATGGTGATAGAGATGTATTAGTTGATGATGAAGGGGATGATTTGATGTCCTCTAGTGATCCGTGAAGCATCAAGGATTCACCCTTCTCCTAGTTTCTCCTCCAGATCGTTCTTAGGTGTGGTGTTTTGAGGCTGAAATTTTCTGTGTATGTCCGATATTCGACCTGTCTTCATGTGGTGAGAGTATTTGACGAGGCATACACGCTGATAGGTGGTACAAGCGGGTGGTATGGGCAAGCTCCGCCCGTACTAAAAGTCGCTAAACCTATTGTAGCCTTTTTTGCATTCTCTCTTCTCAAGGTGCGTGAAAAAATCATTTAAATGATATTTATCACTTAAAAATATCATATTATTGCATAACATGACAATCCCAATTGATATATTCACAAAAGACTTAATAATTTGGGAACCTATTGAAATAAGGAAAAAAGGTGTGCGCGAGCACAATAAAATACCAAAAATCCTACTCTATTTATACAAAAACATAAGGTAAATATGCTTCAAAATTGGACTCATTATTGGTCATGGTATTTACTCGGTGATGCATGTAAAATGCATACATCAATTTTATAGTTTGTTGACATGTTTACCCACATATTTGCATCATATATAATGCTATATCCATGTTTTACGTTGATTTTTGGGGATTTACCAATGATCCCCTTTATTTTGGTTAAAACCCTACAAGGCAGAAAAAACCATGTTTTCTATTTTTTGATGTTTCAGGATCTATACGGAGTCAAATGGACCTGAGCTTTTCAATATGTCAATATTTTACCACGAGAAGCATATGGAGCGCAAGAACCTTGGGAGAAGCGCCTATAGGGGTTCGTAGTATGGAAAACAAAAAAATTATATCGCATGAACACACACAAGACAAGATCTATCTACTAGATTATAAAAACGAGTCGATAGAGTACTAACCCTCGAAGATTCCAAAACGGTTAACGAGATCGGATTCTTGTGGGTGGTGTAGTAGTTCACTTGCCGATCTCAATATCGCGTAGACGATCCTTCCGACGCGATGTTCTGGCAGCGCTTCCGCAGTCGGTCACACGTTTGATACTCGATGAAGACCTTCCCCTCCCTTGTTCCAGCAAGCAGTGGAGGTTGTAGATCTCTCGTTGCGATTCCGGCAGCATGACGGCGTGGTGTCGTAAGTAGAGGGGAAATCCCACAGGGCTTCGCCTAAGCCGGAGCGTGTATGGTGGAGTATAAGAGGGCCTCAACAATCTAGGGTTTAGAGGGCCGAGTGGAGGTTGTGTCCGGCGGCTAGTAGAGGGGCTAAGCACGGCTACTTTAGAGGGCTCTAAATCGGCGGCAGCTTTAGAGGACTACAACCAATCTAGGGTTTGAGGTTGTAGGGGTTCGTAGCATGGAAAACAAAAATTTTCTATCGCATACAAACAAACAAGCCAAGATCTATCTACTAGATTGTAGCAACGAGTCGATGGTATAACTTACCCTCGAAGATTCCAAAGCGTTTAACGAGAGCGGATTCTCGTGGGTGATGTAGTCGTACTCTTTCCGATCTCAAGATCGTGTAGACGATCCTTCCGGCGCCACGTTCCGGCAGCGCTCCCGCAGTCGGTCACACGTTCGGTACTCGACGAAGACCTTCCTCTCCCTTGTTCCAGCAGGCAGCGGAGGTTGTAGCACTCTCCTCACGATTCCGGCAGCACAACGGCGTGGTACCGGAAGTAGAGGGGAAATCCCGCAGGGCTTCGCCTTAAGCCGGTGCGAGTATGGTGGAGCTTATGAGAGAGGCTATTAGTGGTCTAGTAATTAGACACACCAATTAGAAGGCTCTAAACCAATTAGAAGGCTCTAAACCGTTGGCTAAAGCAATTAGAAGCTCTAATCCAAAACGGCTCTAAACCGGAGATCTAGAGGTGAAAGTTGTGTGTCTCTAGGAGGAGCCCTGCCCCTCCTTTTATGGGAGGGGGTCTTGGCGCGCCAGGGGAGGGAGGGAGTCCCTCCCCAACTCGGCCTTGGGCTGGGCGCCGGCCTGGAGGAGTCCTACTCCTCCTCCAGGTTGACTCCAACTCCTCTTGCTTGTTTCCCACAGTTTCTTGTTTTGGCAGTTTGACTTTCAAACTGGACATTTGACTTTTCTGTTTTAGGATTCAATTTAATCCTTTATTTGGGACAGCAAGAACACTTAGTACATGATGCAATCATTCCAATAAGTAATGACACATTCATGTACCCCTTCCCCTTCCGGAGTGCCGGACTTTCCGGAACCTTCTAGAATGTTCCCGATGAAAACACCGGAATCATTCCCGAACTCCGAAACGGGACTTTCCTTATATGAATCTTATTCTCCGGACCATTCCGGATCACCTCGTGATATCCCGGATCCCATCCGAGACTCCGAACAACATTCGGTCTCTTTCTCATAACACCATAACTACTCAAACAACGTCGAATCCTTAAGTGTGTCTCCCTACGGTTCGTGAATTATGCGGACATGATCGAGACACTTCTCCGAACAATAACCAATAGAGGAATCTGGAAATTCATATGGCTCCCACATATTTCTACGATTACTTTGCGATCGAATGAACCACTTACATACGATACCAATTTCCCTTTGTCTCACGATATGTTACTTATCCGAGGTTATGATCGTCGGTATCTCTGCATACCTAGTTCAACCTCGTTACTGATAAGTACTCTTTTCTCGTTCCCGTGATATGTGATCCCTTGTGACCAAGTCACATGCTTGCAAGCTAATTGGATGACATTCCACCGAGAGGGCCCAGAGTATATCTATCCGTCATGTGGATGGACAAATCCCACTCTTGATCCATGTGTCTCAACCAATACTTTCCGAACACTCAATGCCACCTTTATAACCACCCAGTTACGGTGTGGTGTTTGATGTCATCAAAGCATCCATCCGGTAAAGGTGATATGCATGATCTCATGGTCGAAGGAATTAGGTTACTATGTATCAGAAAGCATATAGCAATTGAACTAATGAAATGACTTGATCTTTATGCTACGCTTATCTATAGGAGTATGTCCACCATATCATTCTCCTAACGATATGATCTTGTTGTTGATAACATCTCAATGTTCATGATAGGGAAACCACGATCATCTATCAACCAACAAGCTAGTGAAATATAGAGGCTATACTAGGGACTTCAAATTAAGTTTACAAATCACACAAGTATCAATGTTTCCTTGTTAATACTATTATAGCATGAATGTAAACATTTATCATAAACACGAAGATATAATAATAACCACATTTATTATTGCCTCTAGGGCATATCTCCAACAGTCTCCCACTTGCACTAGAGTCATCTAATCTACATTACATGGTAATATACCGAACACCCATGGCAGTTTGGTGTTGGTCATGTTTTGCCCTCGGGAGAGGTTTAGTCAACGGATCCGCCACATTCAGATCTGTGTGTACTTTGCAAATCTTTATATCCCCATCCTGGATATGTTCTCGAATAGCGTGAAAACGCAGCTTGATATGCTTCAGCTTCTTGTGTGACCTTGGTTCTTGCGCATTGGCTATGGCGCCCATGTTATCACAGTAGATAGACATTGGGTCCAGCGCACTAGGAACCACACCCAGCTCTGTAATGAACTCTTTCATCCATATCGCTTCTTGTGAAGCCTCCGAAGCAGCCATGTATTCCGATTCAGTTGAAGATCTCGCCACAACGCTTTGCTTTGCACTCCTCCAGCTAACTGCTGCACCATTCAAAATAAATACGTATCCGGATTGCGATTTAGAATCATCCGGATCTGTGTTCCAACTAGCATCGGTGTAACCATTAACAACGAGCTGTTCATCACCTCCATAAGAAAGAACCATATCCTTAGTTCTTCTCAAGTACTTAAGGATGTTTTGACCGCTGTCCAATGATCCACTCCTGGATCACTTTGATATCTGCTAGTTAAACTAACAGCATATGCAATGTCGGGTCTAATACATAGCATGGCATACATTAGAGATCCTATGGCTGAGGCATAGGGAGTCTTACTCATCCTTTCTCTATCTTCTGCCGATGTCGGACTTTGAGTTTTACTCAAGGTCGTATTGGGCAACATGGGCAAGAACCCTTTCTTGCTTTCTTCCATTCCAAATCTCTTTAGAACTTTGTCCAAATATGTACTCTGTGACAATGATATTTGGTGTTTCGATCTATCTCTATAAATCTTTATGCCTAATATGTAAGCTGCTTCGCCAAGATCCTTCATTGAAAAACTATTATTCAAATATTCCTTGACACTATTAAGAAGGTCTACATCATTCCCAATCAATAATATGTCATCCACATATAGTATTAAGAATGTTACAGAGCTCCCACTCACTTTCTTGTAAATACAAGCTTCTCCATAAGTTTGTATAAAACCAAAACTTTTGATTACCTTATCAAAACGTTGATTCCAACTTCGGGATGCTTGCTTCAATCCATAGATGGACCGTTGAAGTTTGCATACCTTGTTAGCATCTTTAGGATCGACAAAACCTTTGGGTTGCATCATATACAACTCTTCATCAATGTCTCCATTGAGGAATGCTGTTTTGACATCCATCTGCCATATCTCATAATCATAATATGCAGCGATTGCTAACATAATCCTCACAGACTTTAGCTTCGCTACCGGTGAGAAAGTCTCATCGTAGTCAACTCCTTGAATTTGTCGAAACCCTTTTGCGACAAGTCGAGCTTTATAGACAGTAACATTACCATCAGCATCTGTTTTCTTCTTGAAAATCCATTTGTTCTTGACAGCCTTTCGGCCATCCGGTAAGTCCACCAAAGTCCATACTTGGTTTTCGTACATGGATCCAATCTCGGATTTCATGGCTTCTTGCCATTTATTGGAATCTGGGCTCATCATCGCTTCCTCATATGTCTCGGGGTCATCAGTGTTGTCCACCACCATGACATTCATAACGGAATCATACCAATCTGGAGTGGTACGAGTTCTCGTTGACCTCCGAGGCTCTGTAGCAACTTCAACCGAAGTTTCATGATCACCATCATTTGCTTCCTCTCTTATTGGTGCAGGCACCATAGGAACTTCTTCCGGTGCTGCGCTACTCGCAATATCGAGAGAAGGTTCGACAACCTCGTCGAGTTCTACTTTCCTTCCAGTCAATTCTTTCGAGAGAAATTCCTTCTCTAGAAAGGATCCATTCTTGGCAACGAAGATTTTGCCTTCGGATCTATGATAGAAGGTATACCCAATAGTTTCCTTCGGGTATCCTATGAAGACGCATTTTTCCGCTTTGGGTTCAAGCTTGTCCGGCTGTAACTTCTTTACATAGGCTTCGCATCCCCAAACTTTAAGGAACGACAATTTAGGTTTCTTCCCAAACCATAATTCATACGGTGTCGTTTCAACGGATTTAGACGGTGCCCTATTTAAAGTGAATGCGGCTGTTTCTAATGCATAACCCCAAAATGATAGCGGTAAATCTGTAAGTGACATCATAGAACGAACCATATCTAAGAGAGTTCGATTACGACGTTCGGACACACCATTACGCTGTGGTGTTCCCGGCGGTGTCAATTGTGAAAGTATTCCGCATTTCTTCAAATGCTCGCCAAACTCGTAACTTAGATATTCACCTCCACGATCAGAACGTAGAAATTTAATCTTCTTGTTACGTTGATTCTCTACCTCACTTTGAAACTCCTTAAACTTCTCGAAAGTTTCGGACTTATGTTTCATGAAATAGATATACCCATATCTACTCAAGTCATCCGTGAAGGTAAGAACATAACGATAACCACTGCGCGATGCTACACTCATTGGACCACACACATCGGTATGTATGATTTCCAATAAGTCTGTAGCTCGCTCCATCATACCAGAAAATGGAGTCTTAGTCATTTTTCCCATCAGACATGCTTCGCATCTTTCAAGTGATTCAAAATCAAGTGATTCAAGAAGTCCATCGGAATGGAGTTTCTTCATACGTTTCACTCCGATGTGACCAAGACGACAGTGCCACATATAGGTCGAATTATCGCTTGATTTCAATCGTTTAGCCTCAATGTTGTTGATATGTGTATTTCCACTATCGAGATTCAATAAGAATAGACCATCTATCAAAGGTGCATGTGCATAAAACATATTACTCATATAAATAGAACAACCATTATTCTCGGATTTAAACAAGTAACCGTCTCGCAATAAACAAGATCCCGATATAATGTTCATGCTCAACGCAGGCACCAAATAACAATTATATAAGTATAAAACTAATCCCGATGGTAGATGAAGGGGTAGCGTGCCGACCGCGATCACATCAACCTTTGATCCGTTTCCCACGCGCATCGTCACCTCGTTCTTCGCTAGCTTTCGTTTATTCTGCAGCACCTGTTTTGAGTTACAAATATGAGCAACCGAACCAGTATCAAATACCCAGGCACTACTACGAGTACTAGTGAGATACACATCAATAACATGTATATCAGATATACCTTTCTTCTTGATGTTGCCGTTCTTCAAATCCGCCAAGTACTTTGGGCAATTCCGCTTCCAGTGACCTTCTCCCTTGCAGTAAAAGCACTCAGTATCAGGCTTAGGTCCAGCCCTGGTCTTCTTCGTCGGCGTGGTAGCTTTCTTACCACCCTTCTTGAAGTGTCCCTTTTGCTTAGACTTGCCTTTCTTGAATTTGGTGGTCTTATTAACCAACAACACTTGGTGCTCTTTCTTGATCTCCACTTCTGCAGATTTCAACATGGCAAAGAGTTCTGGCAACGTCTTGTTCATGTTCTGCATGTTGTAGTTCATCACAAAGTTCTTGTAACTTGGTGGTAGTGATTGGAGGACACGGTAAATCCCCAAAGCATTAGGAATCACTATACCCAAGCTTTGAAGTTTGTTTGCGTGCCCTGACATCTTAAGCACATGCTCACTGACGGAGCTGCCTTCTTCCATCTTGCAGTTAAAGAACTTTTCAGAAGCTTCATAGCTTTCAATTGCCGCATGAGTCTCAAAAATCAATTTGAGATCCTCGACAATATCATATGGGTCTGAATCCTCAAACCTTTTCTGAAGCTCCGATTCCAAACCATACAAGATAGCACACTGAACTATGGAGTACTGATTCTTCCGAGCGAGGTAAACATTCTTTACTTCATCGGGAGCATCAGCTGCAGGTGGGTCACCCAGCGGTGCATCCAGCACATAGGTCAAATTACCAGCTGTGAGGACAATCCTCAAATTGCGGAACCAATCCGCGAAGTTGCTTCCATTGTTTTTCAACTTTTCTTTCTCTAGGAACGCATTAAAATTGATGGTAGGGGCTGCCATTGATCTACAAAATATTTGCAATAGTTTAGACTAAGTTTATGATAAATTGAGTTCAAATTAATTAATGTAATTAAACTAGGTGAACTCCCACTCAAAACAACATCCCTCACATTGTTTTAGTGATCACACGAACCAAATCCACCACATCAACACCGATCATCACGAGAGTTGATATAGTTTCAATGGCGAACAATCGTCATGTTCATCATATCTACTATATGATTCATGCTTTACCTTTCGGTGATCCGTGTTCCGAGACCATGTCTGTACATGCTAGGCTCGTCAAGATCAAACCTTAGTTTCCGCATGAGCAAATCTGGCTTGCCCACGTTGTATACACTTGCGGAATCTAACACACCCGATCATCACGTGGTGCTTCGAAACAACAAGCTTTAGCAACGGTGCTAACTAAGGGTGAACACTTTATGACTTGAAATTCATGTGCATGAGGGATCATCTTATAATGCTACCGTCGTCTACTAAGCAATACAAGATGCATAAAGGATTAACATCACATGCAATTCAATATATATGTGATATGATATGGCCTTTCTTCTTTGTGCTTTGATCTCCATCTTCAAGCACGAACATGATCTCCATCATCACCGGCATTGCATCAAGGTCAATGACGCCTCTCCATGGTTGTCGTCCACCGGCTTCAACTATTACAACTACTTTGAATAGACACGCGGGTCTTAACATAAATTAAAGACAACCATATGGCTCCTGCCGGTTGCCGACTTACAATAAGGAACATTGCATACATCAAATATAATCACAATCATGGCCATATCACATCACTGCACACCCCTGCAAAACAAAGTTAGACGCCTCTACTTTCTTTGCATATTTTACGTGGTTTGGGGCTTTCAATAAGTGTCGTTCTAACTTACGAACATGAACCACAACGTTGACACAAGTATTGTTAATCACCCGTTGTGTATTGGATCTTTACTATGCTAGGAGAAACAGGCACCCGCAAAGCCACTTATGCAATACAAGTTGCATGTCAAGCGTGGAGCAAGTCTCATGAACGATGTCATGTAAGGTTAGCCCGGGCCGCTTCATCCCAACATACCGCAAGATGCAAAGTACACAATAAGCAATCGACAATAAAAGCATCAACGCCCACAATGACCATTGTGTTCTACTCGTGCAACAGATCTACATATAGACACGGCTCTGATACCACTGTAGGGGTTCGTAGCATGGAAAACAAAAATTTTCTATCGCATACAAACAAACAAGCCAAGATCTATCTACTAGATTGTAGCAACGAGTCGATGGTATAACTTACCCTCGAAGATTCCAAAGCGTTTAACGAGAGCGGATTCTCGTGGGTGATGTAGTCGTACTCTTTCCGATCTCAAGATCGTGTAGACGATCCTTCCGGCGCCACGTTCCGGCAGCGCTCCCGCAGTCGGTCACACGTTCGGTACTCGACGAAGACCTTCCTCTCCCTTGTTCCAGCAGGCAGCGGAGGTTGTAGCACTCTCCTCACGATTCCGGCAGCACAACGGCGTGGTACCGGAAGTAGAGGGGAAATCCCGCAGGGCTTCGCCTTAAGCCGGTGCGAGTATGGTGGAGCTTATGAGAGAGGCTATTAGTGGTCTAGTAATTAGACACACCAATTAGAAGGCTCTAAACCAATTAGAAGGCTCTAAACCGTTGGCTAAAGCAATTAGAAGCTCTAATCCAAAACGGCTCTAAACCGGAGATCTAGAGGTGAAAGTTGTGTGTCTCTAGGAGGAGCCCTGCCCCTCCTTTTATGGGAGGGGGGTCTTGGCGCGCCAGGGGAGGGAGGGAGTCCCTCCCCAACTCGGCCTTGGGCTGGGCGCCGGCCTGGAGGAGTCCTACTCCTCCTCCAGGTTGACTCCAACTCCTCTTGCTTGTTTCCCACAGTTTCTTGTTTTGGCAGTTTGACTTTCAAACTGGACATTTGACTTTTCTGTTTTAGGATTCAATTTAATCCTTTATTTGGGACAGCAAGAACACTTAGTACATGATGCAATCATTCCAATAAGTAATGACACATTCATGTACCCCTTCCCCTTCCGGAGTGCCGGACTTTCCGGAACCTTCTAGAATGTTCCCGATGAAAACACCGGAATCATTCCCGAACTCCGAAACGGGACTTTCCTTATATGAATCTTATTCTCCGGACCATTCCGGATCACCTCGTGATATCCCGGATCCCATCCGAGACTCCGAACAACATTCGGTCTCTTTCTCATAACACCATAACTACTCAAACAACGTCGAATCCTTAAGTGTGTCTCCCTACGGTTCGTGAATTATGCGGACATGATCGAGACACTTCTCCGAACAATAACCAATAGAGGAATCTGGAAATTCATATGGCTCCCACATATTTCTACGATTACTTTGCGATCGAATGAACCACTTACATACGATACCAATTTCCCTTTGTCTCACGATATGTTACTTATCCGAGGTTATGATCGTCGGTATCTCTGCATACCTAGTTCAACCTCGTTACTGATAAGTACTCTTTTCTCGTTCCCGTGATATGTGATCCCTTGTGACCAAGTCACATGCTTGCAAGCTAATTGGATGACATTCCACCGAGAGGGCCCAGAGTATATCTATCCGTCATGTGGATGGACAAATCCCACTCTTGATCCATGTGTCTCAACCAATACTTTCCGAACACTCAATGCCACCTTTATAACCACCCAGTTACGGTGTGGTGTTTGATGTCATCAAAGCATCCATCCGGTAAAGGTGATATGCATGATCTCATGGTCGAAGGAATTAGGTTACTATGTATCAGAAAGCATATAGCAATTGAACTAATGAAATGACTTGATCTTTATGCTACGCTTATCTATAGGAGTATGTCCACCATATCATTCTCCTAACGATATGATCTTGTTGTTGATAACATCTCAATGTTCATGATAGGGAAACCACAATCATCTATCAACCAACAAGCTAGTGAAATATAGAGGCTATACTAGGGACTTCAAATTAAGTTTACAAATCACACAAGTATCAATGTTTCCTTGTTAATACTATTATAGCATGAATGTAAACATTTATCATAAACACGAAGATATAATAATAACCACATTTATTATTGCCTCTAGGGCATATCTCCAACAGAGGTGTGTGGGGGAAAGGGGGTGCCCCTCCCCTCTATTTATGAGAGGGAGAGGAGGCAAGGGGAGGGGAGTCCTCCCCCAACTGCCCTTGCTTGGACGGCGGCAAGGAGGAGGGACGAATCCTCCCTTAGATAGGATTCCTTCCCTCCCTCCACTAGGCAACCAATTTGGGATTTGACTTTTCAAATTGGCGTTTGACTTTTCAAACTAGAGTTTGATTTCTATCTTCGCATTGCCTAGCCAAGTGACCTAGGACATGATGCAACCATTCCACTTTGTCATGACACATCCATGTACCCTTCCCACTTCGGATCGGTGGACCTTCTAGACCCTTCTAGAACATTCCTGTGAAAACACCGAAACCATTTCCGAACTTTTGAATTGGACTTTCCCTATATGAATCTTATTCTACGCACCATTCCGGATCTCCTCGTGATGTCCCAGATCCAATCTGAGACTACGAACAACATTCGGTCTTCTTACTCACATTCTATATCTACTAAACAACATCGAATCCTTAAGTGTGTCTCCCTACGGTTCGTGAATTATGCAGACATGATCGAGACTCTTCTCCGATCAATAACCAATAGAGGAATCTGGAAATTCATATGGCTCCCTCATATTTCTACGATTACTTCTTGATTGAATGAACCAATTACATACGATACTAATTTCCCTTTGTCTCGCGATACTTTACTTATCAGAGGTTTGATCGTCGGTATCTCTGCATACCTAGTTCAACTCCATTACCGATAAGTACTCTTTACTCGTTCCTGTGGTATGTGATCCCTTGTGAGACAGTCACATGCTTGCAAGCTAATTGGATGACATTCAATCGAGAGAGCCCAGAGTATATCTATCCGTCATATGGATGGACAAATCCCACTCTTGATCCATGTGCCTCAACACATACTTTCCGAACACGCAATGTCACCTTTATAACCACCCAGTTATGAAGTGGTGTTTGATGTCATCAAAGCATCCATCCGGTGATGGTGATTAACATGTTCTCATGGTCGAAGGATTTAGGTTACTATGTATCTGAAAGCTTATATAGAACGAATTATTGAAATGACTTGATATTATGCTATGCTTAACTATAGGAGTATGTCCATCACATCATTCTCCTAATGATATGATCTCGTTGTTAATAACATCTCAATGTTCATGATCAGGAAACCATGATCATCTATTAACCAACAAGCTAGTATTACAAAGATGCTTTACTAGGGACCCTTACAAGTTTACAGATCACATAAGTATTAATGTTTCTGTTTAATACAATTATAGCATGAATGTAAACATTTATCATAAACACAAAGATATAATAATAACTACTTTTATTATTGCCTCTCGGGCATATCTACAACAGCGCCCTGCCTCTGTTTCCTCCTCGGCCATCCGATCGCCTTGATTCTTTTTGCCCATGGAGTTCTCTTAGCCTAAAAATCCCTATATAAGGACCCCCCAGGGAGTCCTCGAGACATAGCACACCAGAGATGAAAACACCACCCAAAAGAGCTGGATTTAGAAAATATTAGAGGGGGAAACTCCACCGGAGCCGCCTCCGGAGGGATCTCCATCCTCTCCAGCATCATCACCATGATAAAGAGGGAGCAGTCCACCGCTGGACTATGGGTTTGTGGAAGTAGATTGATCTATTTATCTCTTGTTCTTCGTAGATCTAGTACCATATGAGGTGCCCAATATGATTATGGTCATATATGTAATTCCTATGTGGTGGATCTTTATTCTATGATTTGATATATCAGATTGGAACCTATTTTGTGTAATATGTACTGGTAGATGCATATCATGTACCCTGTTCTTAATTAATTTTTTTATCCAACTTGTATGCAAGAACTTATATGGGGAGAAGTGTGTATTAGATGGAGTAGCATGATGGTAGTGATTTAATTGTGACAAGAATACTCAAGATCTACTTTGTTTTTACCTTTCTTTTGCTGCTCTCACTAGGGATAAAGTGAAAGCATGTCCTACAATTATCTTGTGATAGTGAGATAATCTTGTTAGGTCAAGGTAGTATATTTGTATTTCAAACGCCATGTCATATTACTTAAAACTACTAGGGAACATGGCACGACGTGACTCCGCATACGTGAGAGACAATGTGGTGAAATAATCGGTTAGAATTGTTGCTAGAGATTTCGCCATATGTAGTGTATTATTGTTGTCCGAAGTTGCGATAACATCCATGGTAGTACTATTTGCAGATAAAAGAGGTGGGCGTTGGTGCAATTAGTGTGGAAGAATAAAAAGTATAACAAACTTGAACTAATGCTTGTTAACTACAACCAGGAAATTACCCACCCTTGCAAAGTAGTACCGAAGGGTAACTATCGTGTGGAAATTACATATAGGAAAGTGCGAGAAAAGAGGGAACGAATGTTAGAGCATAACTATAAAAAAATATCCTTTGTGCATCATCCAAAAAATACATTTGCAATTATTGTCAGAGAATTGTGTGGTATTGAAATATTAGTTAACACGGGGAATTATGGCTTGAGACGAAGATGTATTATCAACACCCGAATTTTTAATCCCAGATGCCTGTTATGCCATACATCGCGATCCCAGGATTACCATTTTTGCGAGACATAACAGATTTGGATATCATAGTACATCATCCATTACAAACCATACATAAGGTCTTACACAAATAAGGATCTCATGATCCAGTTCTTAGTACAACTCAAGAAACGGAATAGCGTAATAGTAAAGATAGCGTAGGCGAAGCTCCATCTTCGGGGTCACAGGCAATGCTGACGATGGGAGATGATCCTAGTTGTCATAACCTTCCTGCGGTCCATCATCCTGGTACTCCTCTTCATAGTCTGGCCACGGGAATAGCCAGGGACAAAGCCATGAGTACTCTTTAAGTACTCGCAAACTAATACTAACAAGTTAAGGGGGGGGGGGGGGGTTGTAGTAGGACACTAAGCTCTAGGGTTGTTTTGCAAAAAGACAGATTTACCTCTACTAAGTTCAGAAGCAAAGAAAGCTAGTTTGAAAGTTTTATAACATCTAAGTGGGAACTTGAATTTCATATCACCACTCTGTTGTGGTCAAGTCAAAGTCTCAATTCATTTCATAAGTAATTTTGAAAACATCTGACGGGGGAACAGTATGGCCACTCCAATTGTCCATAACCGCGGACGCGACTATTCGAATAGTTTGACACTCTGCAGAGATTGTACACTTTTACTATAATATTCGATACATCCGTCAGGAACAAAATCCTGAATTCACCATACTCAGTATGCGGATAATCAATCCTAACCTTTCAATTACACGCCCTAGTATAGGCACCTCTCCTGTGAGTTTGGCCTCCCAAACATGACCAACTGTCATCTTGGGTACTACACAGGTGAACAATCTTCACAAGGTAGCCTCAGCTCAAACCTTGGCGACGAGGGAACCCATACTAAGGTATATAAATTTCCAGTCAAGCCCTACCCAATTTTCGGGTATTGTGGTTGTACGGTAAAATTGGAATGGTATCGCATCGAGACAACCATCAGTTTTATCAAGGTATAAGGCTCATTCCTCAACATTTTCATCATGAAAATCATCTGGTGTTCGAGAACACATGTCAAAACAGTTCAGTAGAATGACTCATCATTCTAAGGTTTGCATAACCATTTTCACCAAGTATTCCCATCTAAAGTTGATCAAGTTTTATGCTTAGCACTAGCATCTACAAGTGAGGGTAAGTACTAATGAGTGGTGGTAAGCAAGTGGAGATTAGTTAAGTTCAATCTCATGCCTTAGGATGACATCAAGATTATCTACTTAGGCCAAATTTATTGCTTTTTATGCAACCTTCAATTATCTTTCTAGAATCTACAAGTTACTTAAGTAAACCCTAAGAAAAGCTTTGATAAAGAAATAAAGTATAATGCTGGCAAGTAAAACTAGGATTGGGTTGTCAAGTGGGTATGATCACATATGCTTAGTGCATATATTTGGCATGGGAACAAGCAAGTAGTAGCTTGCATAATTGCGAGTATAAGCTTGCTAAAGTAGGGTATCGTGCAAGTGTTAGCTTGCCTTGTGCAGAGCTGTGGTTGAAGTTCTCCTCGGCTTCTTCCTCGTAGTATCCTCCTTCCTCCTCATATCCTTGGTCGGTATTAGCGTCTATAAATAAATACGAGGTACACAATCACCAAACAATACTTAACTATTTTCAATCATCACACAAAGATGCACTATAGATGATCTAGCATCATCGCTAACATTACAAGAATTAAAGCATTTGTCCTAGTTATTTTAATTTGAGAAAAGTAATTTCTACTCATTCAAAATCTACTTAAGATTTAATATTCTCCAACTCAAACATGGGATCATGTTGACACATGTCATCACCACATATTTCAGTCCATGGGAATGTGATTTAAAGTGGTGTCACAATTTAATAAGGTTTAACCCTTTTGTTTTAAATAAATAAAGTGACTAGAAATGCCTATGTGGCCTTCTTTTAGTACTTGAACATTATTTCTGTAAGTAAACCCATATGTTTTTATATATTCTTAAAGGTATGATCAAATGTTATTTTTGAGAGTTGGAATCAACTCAAAATCTCTTATGGTTGAAATTTGAAAAATGTTTGAATGCAGAAAATATTCTAACTTGTTATTTTTACCAAGGGTGCTCTACAGATCCAAATGATTTGAATTCAACGGGCTTGGATTAAGCATTTCAGTACCTTTCTAACAAAATTGGTTTCATGCATTTTGGTTTACTGAATCGAGCTGGGTTGAATTTTGAATCTATATACAGAACTGTGTTTGAAATAAATGGAAAAATCTAAATTCAAACGGTTGGGTTGCGCGGGAGATGCAAATGGGCCGGCCCAATGTCATTCCGTAGCTCTGGGCTGAGCTGACGGGGGGTCTACCAGTCAGCGGCTCATAACGCGCGAAGCGATACGGGGCTATGTGGGTCGTTGGATTAGAGTGGAGATCGACGGCTGGGGATCGTCGTCGACGAGGAACCTGTCACCGACGAGCTTGAACCCTAACGGCTCAGTGGGGGTGCATAGGGGGAGTACCAGGGCTCCAGCGATGACGGCGAGGCGGGCAAACGAACGAGTGGTTCACGACAAGCTCAGGGATGGTCGAGGCAGCTCCGGGGGTGGTCGCAATCAGCGGCGCCCTTCTCCTCCAGAGGCGGCTTGCTCCGGTGCAATTCCGGCGAGCTGCTGCTCCTTGTGCTTCGGCGAGAGGTGTGGGACGATCAGTGAGGTGAGGGGAGTGGAATGGTGTGCTTCAAATGGCTGGGGGTGGCCTCCTTTTACAGGCTCGACGGCGAGACCGAGAGGGATGGGCAGGCGACGGTGGCGACATGGCTACGGGCGGCTAGAGGCATGGCTAAGGGTGGCGATGGATGCACGGTCTCCTGGCGATGCTCTAGGACTTTAATGCGCGCTTAGGGGCGGTGGCAATCGGTCAGGAACGTGCGGTGCTCGGCGCGGTACCAACGGCGAACTCCGCGGCGTGCGGTGGCTACGGGGTACGGGCGAGGAAACGATCATGTCTAGTGGTCTCCTTGGACGGTGGGGTTCATGCTGGCGGGCGGCAAGTGCTCGAGGTGGTCGGGTTGAGTGGGAACGGTGCGTGCACGGTGGTGTGCGTCGGCATGGTCGACAGCGGCGCGGGCACGGCGTTCCTGGCGGTTCTTGTCTCTGTCTTCGAGCTAGGGCTGGTCAAGAGGGGCGGTGAGGCATGTGCAGCATGATAGACAAGGTGGGCGCAGCTAGTTCTTCCTCTAGCTTGTTGTCCACACTGGGGTGGCATGGTGAGGTTCGGCCTGCTCACCATTGATGGCAAGACAAGCTCAAGTGGTGCTAGAGGTTACTAACTAAGCTAGATGATCTACTAAATGTTTGTTGTGAGCTAGAGAGGGGACAAGGTTAGCCAAGTCACTGCTCAAAATAGTGTTTTATGTTTGTTTGATTTGAATCTGCATGGTGTTTGATGAAATGGCCGCAAGAAATGAATTTTTAATTTTGAAAAGATTTTTGGTGGGTATGCTAGGCATGTGCTGGAAATTCTGTGGGTGCTTGGGTTTTGAAAATTGGGCTTGTTTGAGTGGTTTTTGAAATAGTGGGATCTTCCTATATGAGATAGATTCAATTTTAAACTGTCATTTAAACTTAGCCTTTGAAGGTTTTTGGAAGATCACAAAGTGGGCCTTAGTACCTCATTATGTGTACTACAAGGGGTGCAAAGATCCACAATTGTTTCTGTTAAGTTTTGAGTGCTAGGAATAGCCATAGTAGGCATGATAGTTAATTTGGCAAAAATGACCATTCACTTCATTTATTCATTTTGAGTTGTTTGTCTTTGGGAAAAGTTTAGGAATGATTTAGATGATGTTTATTTCACCTAAGAATCATTTTAAAAGCAATGAATCACATAACCATGGCAATTCAAAAGAACTCTAAATTTGAATACACAAACATATGAATGCTTTCATATTTGAGATGGAAAAGTTTTTTTTAACCCTAAATTTGATGATTAGCACTTGATGATCCATGTTTAATATTTTTGGGATGTTACATGTATACCGAGAAATTACTGGTAAAAAATAGGGGGGATGGGGAATATACTCAAGCGCGTAATGTTTATGCTGTACCGGAAAACTAACGAGAATTATTGTTCGTGTTATACCACGAAGTTTTTGTTAAAAAAATCAAAGTGATTTTTTGGAAGAAGTATCGGTGCGAAACTACCATTCGAGATCCCCTAAATTTCTGTTTAAGCTGAAGTTTTGTACAAAAAAATATTTAATGAAAGAGAATTGCTAGTAAAAATAATGTAGCACACACTTATTATTTTGCACTGGGAAATTACTATAAAAATATCAAGGGAAAATATCATTGCGGTGTGCAAATAGTTTATTTGCTTTTTTTACCATTGAATGAAAATCCAATGGTCTATATACTGCATGGTACTGTTTATGCATGTTTTACTATTCACATGAACGGTCCTATTGATGGGCGAGAAACCCCACGCGCCTTTAATTATAGTATGATACTCTGATTTGTTCTTAATTCAAGATTTCATGGAGGTTTCCTTTTCTTGAGGAGTATAAGAGAGATGTGTTTCATCTCTATGTTAGGACATGATACCCATATGAATGCTTATCATACACATATAGAAGTTCCAGGAATATTTATCATTTATGAATTGTTTTATGATCACCACAACTTAAAAAGAGAGTAGACAAGTGAACACATGAACCCTGGTCCAATTTTAATCATAAGAAACACCTTTCCATTGCAATTATCATCACTTTTAATTTCTGTAATTTATTATTTCTAAAATACAAAATATTTTTCTTACTTGCAATCACTCATAAAACCCCAAAACAACTTTACTATCTTCCATATCATCTAGCTTGCATTACTTTACTTTATTTCAGTTTACTTTATTTATATTTTATGAAACCTTATGCTTGACAATCACTTGCTTGAGTTGGGGACACAGGACAAATTATTTTGCTTTATAGGTTGCTTGACAAGGAGAAGGCGAATAACTTCTAAGCCAGTCCCCCGAGAGTTCGATTTAAACCCTTGAGTCACCCTTGTGGGGAAAAGAAGCTTGCTACAACACTCTACATTTTGAGTCCCAACGAAAAGTGGCCACGATTGTTGCCATCAAGACGTATTTTCTGGCGCCGTTGCCAGGGTACTGCAAGAAGGATATCATCAGTGGAGCCATCATCTTCATCAATTTGTGTAACAACCCAAGCTTGGGGAGGTTGCACCACCGTGAGCCTTTTCTTCTCCTTTTAGATTTTTAAAGTAACTTTATTTGTCTTGTTTTTAGTCTTTTTTATATTTTTCTTTAAAACAAAAAATACATAAAAAAATTGTACAAACTCTAAATATGCATGCTAAAATATGGAGAAACTTGGAATCCACATACCTAAAGGTCATGTCAAAATGTTGGAAGCCTAATATGAATATAGATCAACCAAAGAAGGAAATAGAATGGATGAATTGCTCACACATCTCAACCAAATTGCTATTGACTTTTGTGAATCACATGATATAACTTGTTGCACTAAAAAAGACTATAAACACTCTCACTATCAATGTAAGCATAATAGTGATCCTATTATTGCTTCTTATCAAGGGTGTAATTTTTTATGCCATGGTATAGAACAAGTTGAGAAATATATTGCCTATGTTGGAGTCCATGACCTAGACTATCTTATGAATCAAAAACTTGAAACTAGTCATGATGCTCATGTAATGAAAGGTCACATGTCTATTATCCTCCAAATTTGCATAAAAGACTTTTGTAACAATCCTTATGTTATCAAATATAAAGAAAGAACTCTTGATGCCATGGAAAGTACTAATACTTTGCAAGAAAAAAATATGATGAAAACATAATCTTGGAAGAGGAAATATGCTAATAAGAAAATGAAGAAGATATAATCCAACCTAAGCTTGGGGAAGAGTGGGATCTTCCACCTTCACCATCAAAAAATGATAGCAACACTCAAACTAAAAAGTCATTTGTCATTTATAAAAATCCATGCACTTCTTATGAGGAAATTGAGAATTCAATGGTTATCCATGAGAACCCTTCCTATTATGATGAAACTACTACTAATGCTACTACTAAAATTGTTGATGATAATGAGGAATTTTGTTTAGACATGCTATATGATAATGCTTTAGATGACGACCCTATGTCTCTTAAGAACCCTCCATGTATAATACATGAGGATGAAATTGATATACTTGTTGTCCATGATGATAGTCTTGTTAGTAAGAGTCCTATAATATTCTTGAACTCTCCTATGTTAACCATAGAGGAGAAATGTGCACTTTCTAAAAACTATATATGTGGTTTGCAATTACATTATGTTGAAAATCCTTATTGCAACCACGATAAAAAGTTTGAAAAGAGTACTAGCAACTATTTTGAAAGAGTAAAGCATGATAATCAGTACCTTTATAGTTTTAATGGTCCTCTTTATATAACAAACTTTTTAAACTTGCATGCTTTAAATGGCTACAACTTTAAATTTTCTTTTAGTGCTTGCAACTACTATGAAAGAGGAGGTGATAAGTGCCCTCTTTGTGCAACTAACCATTCTATGTTGCATTCACCTACTGATAATATGCAATTTCATGCCTCTATTTACATTCATTTAGTCATATATAAAATGCCAATGCATAGGAAGAAAGTGAGAGTATTGGTATTGTTCACATATCTTGTGTTGCTTTTGTACCATGTTTCAACTTGACTTTTACTTTGATTGGTATGATCAAACCATGGGACCCAGGTATTGTGCATGGAGAACTTTCCAAGGAAGATGGAGGTAGCAAAGAAACACAAGCTACCACATGAATTCCATATCACTTAAACCAAGTAAGTAAATCCTAGCTATATGGCTATAAAGAAAGTGCTTTTCGGGACTGCTTTGGAGCTAGGGTTTCCAACGCATGAAATGATCTAACCGTCAACTCTCCTGGGTATCTGCGCCCCACTATATATAGGGAGTGGAAGTGGGCTCCACTCAATTCTGGTACATTCACTAAATCCCATATCAGTCACTGTGAGTCTGACTCACTGACTTTGTCCAAATCTGGTTTAGGTCCAGCCCAAACAGATTTCTGGTTTAGATCTAATCCGAACTTGCTCCTGCTCTTAATTGTGTGACCCTACAGGCTCATGGCTACTTGGACACGATTGGAGTCCGACGCTCAATCGATCAGTCGGTAGCGGCTCCTAGCAGAACGTGCCAACTCCCAAGTACCAAAGAGTCATGACGACATGCATTTCCATTGCGACTTTCATCCGAGTCCCTTTTGCCTCACGATAAACCTTGTCAGACTATAGACGAATAATTGTCATCCCTTAAATAGTCTGACTCTCTTCTCAATCCGAGATAAGTGATTTATCCGACTAACTCTTAGTTGATTGCCTCGGTTAATAGTTAACTGAGTCGTGCATGACCATGCTTTCCGAATCATATCATCCGAGAGGGCCCAGAGAATATATCTCCAAGTGGAGGGGGAAAATCCCATCTTGGTTATTTACATCACGCATCTTGATTCTCAATCGACCCGAACTCTGCCTTTATAACTACCAAATTACGAAACAACGTTTGACAGAACCTAAGTCAGTGATCCTCAACTTGGATTGTGCAACAACCTCAGTTCTAAGAAATACATTGATTTAGACATACAAATGACGACTTGTTTGATGTATCTCAATATGGGTCAATCCGACTCGCTAAACTCTTTAGCCGAATCTGTGTAATTCTGAATAGCATCACCACGTCCATGACAAGTGGAACCGAGTCATCAGCCGACTTTCACATTGATATAAGTTGTGTGTCCAGCACAACCTCGATTACCAAGGATATTTAGTATGAATAACATGAATGTATAGTTCCACAACTGAATCGCATATTCAATGATATACATTAGATGTTCATTCAAGGAAAACTTCATAACTTTATGAATATAATGGGAATTACATCATACATGATTGCCTTTAGGGCATATTCCCAACATCTCCATCATCTCCAGCATCATCACCATGATGAAGAGGGAGTAGTCCACCCTTGGACTATGGGTTTTTGGCAGTAGCTTAACCTATTTCTCTCTTGTTCTTCATAGATCTAGTACCATATGAGCTACCCAACATGATTATGGTTATATATGTAATTCCTATGTGGTGGATATTTATTCTATGATTTTATATATGATATTGGAACCTATTTCGTATAATATGTATTGATAGATGCATATCATGTAACCTATTCTTAATTTCTTGTTTTTATCCAACTTGTATGCAAGAACTTGTATGGGAGAAGTGTGTATTAGATGGAGTAGCATGGTGGTAGTGATTGAATTGTCATAACAATATTCAAGATCTACTTTGTTTTTTACATTTCTTTTAATGCCTCACTAGGGATAAAGTGAAATAATGTGCTATAATTATCTTGTGACAGTGATATAATGTTGTTAGGTCAAGGTAGTATATTTTTATTCCAAACATCATGTCATATTACTTAAAGCTATAATCTGATTTGTTCTTAATTCAAGATTGCATGGAGGTTTCCATTTCTTGAGGAGTATAAGAGGGATGTGTTTCATCTCTATGTTAGGACGTGATGCCCATATGAATGCTTATCACACACATATAGAAGTTCCATGAATATTTATCATTGATGAATTGTTTTATGATCACCACAACTTGAAAAGAAAGTAGACAAGTGAACCCATGAACCCTGGTCCAATTTTAATCAAAATAAACACCTATCCATTGCAATTATCATCACTTTTAATTTATGCAATTTATTATTTCGAAAAAAACAAAAATATTTTTCTTACTTGCAATCACTCATAAAAGCCCAAAAACAACTTTACTATCTTCCATATCATCTAATTTGCATTATTTTACTTTATTTATTTCAGTTTAATTTTTTCATATTTCATATTACTAATACAAAACCTTGTGCTTGACACCCACTTGGTGGAGTTGGGGACACAAGACAAATTATTTTGCTTTATAGGTTGCTTGACAAGGACAAGTCGAATAACTTCTAAGCCAGTTCCCTGATTGTCGTGGTATTGCCGACGAGTACGCCATGGAGGGGTCCTCATAGTGCGTGTTTAGAGACGTGGGGTAAGGCGGACGGTTGACAGGTACGAGGTTTCACAACTTACCCAGGTTCAGATCCCACGACGGTGGTGGAATCCTACTCCTGCTATAAATCACTATAAGGGAAATACGCCGAGTTACAGGGATTGGTTCGCTGTGCGAGATGACTAGAGAGTCTAAGTTATTGTTCCCTAAAGGCTCCCATAGGCCCGACTTATATAGTCGCAGGTCCTAGGGTTACAGGGAAAAGTCCTAGCCGGACAGGTTACACAGTCCTACACCGTCTATTACTAGTCTTGTGTATCTTGCACTCCAAGGCTCTGGGTACGCTAGTGACTCCACCGTAGCCTTCCTTTATCCGTCATGGGCCTCCCTTCTAGATCCATCTAACTGGGCCGCCCAGCAGGCCATAGGCCATGCTACCAACTGTGGGCCACCCGGGTTAGCCGGATAAGAGACATGCTATGAGGATACCCATATAGCATATCCCCAACAGTAGCCCTAGGAGAACTCCGAGATCTTGTGCCATCTTGCCTCTTCAGATGAATGCTCCGTCTAGATGGATGTCGGCAAATCGTCAAGCAATATCTTGTAGGCCTCCAAAAGAACCCTGCAAAGTTTTCTCCGTCTTCAACTTGTAAGTCGGAGAAATGCTGAATCTTCCATCGTACTCTTCCGTAGTCGGATTAGATCCGTCCATGCCGGAATCTTCGATGTGACGGCTCATCTGCCTATGTCAGCTAGGGCGACGTGGGCTTAGGTCAGTGACGCCTCGTAACTCACACATGTAGAGAACGCAATCATGTCCAATTTTCCCGCGCGAGCTATGCGAAACGTTGGCGGCGACGGTTGGATACGTGGCGAAATTTCCGCGCACGCTCGCGAACACGTCATCTACGCGGCAACCGTCCGATTAAGCTGCACGAATCTTGACGCCGAGGATGATAAATAGTAACCGTGGGGAAATTTCCACTTTTTACCTCATTCTTCTCGCATCATCTTCTTCCTCCAGCCACGCATCTCCTCGAGCTCTCCGCGAGAAACCTCGAAAAAACCCTAGCTCCCATCTGCACCAGTCGCACCCAATCTTCACTCCATGGCTAGTAGCAGCACTTCTCCATCAATAGCGGCGTCGAGCGAAGCCGCGGCGAAGCCGGCGAGCTCCGTCGTCGTGCCCCCAAAGGGTTTGGTCATCCCCGCATCGGCGGTGATCGAATCCATCGGCAGCGACCCAAATTTGGCGGCGCTAGAGCCACTGGAGGAGGAGCCAGACTCGCACAAGGGTGACTGGCGTGGCTCGGACATCACCGACCGAGATATCCAAGATATGGTCGCCGAAGGCTACCTCCCCGCGACGGAGGGACTTGCCTGGCGGGCGGCGCTGGGCGGCGAGGTGACACCTTCTCCCCAAGCCGGAGAAAAGGTGTACCTCAAAGCTCAGCTGGTACGCGGTGTTTCCCTGCCTATCTCCCACTTCTTCTTCTCCATCTTAAACCACTATAGGGTCCAGCCCCATAACCTTTCCCCCAATAGTATCTTAGTGCTTAGAAACTTCGCAACACTTTGCGAGGGATATCTAGGGATAAGGCCTAGGTTAGACCTTTTTGTGTACTTCTTCACCGTCAAACGTGAAGCCGGACATAGTAAGGAGGAGCTTAGGAACTGTGGCACCATAAGCTTCAAGATTCGACCTAGCCGGCGGTTCCCCGACATCGTCGGCCACGAGTCCTGCAAGAATTGTCAACAGGCGTACTTTTACGGCCCCGACATTCCTCTGGCGGGCCGATAAGTAACGTACCCGGACTTCGTGGACGGAGCCACCGCTGAAGTTTACACATGGAGATCCCAAGCCTCCCTTCCCTCCGACCTCGACGGTTCTCACGCTATAAGGCGGATCGAATGGTTTGTTGAGACAGGTTTGACCGGTTTGGACCTAGCCATGTGATGGTTTAGAAGGCGAATCCAACCTCTGCAGCACCGCGCGAACTACATGCACGAGTATACCAGCGACAGAAGGGATAGTGCCCGCATCTCCGTGGACAACTTATCGAGCGACTCCATCAAGCTCCGCCTTAAGGACATCGTCAAGGTGAAGGATAAGAAGCGTGGCTTCACCATCACCTACGACATGTTCGTAGACGGCAAGTGCCCAAAGGTAGGTATTTATTTTCCGTGTATGACATATACTCCAGTTCTTCCGTCTTGCAGATGTCATTTTATCTAACACGGTGATTTCTTACTTAACAGCTTAGAGATCTAGACGAGGGCAACCTGGCTGCCCAACTCTATGATCCAAAGCTGAAGGAAGTCACGGTCGTGTCCGACTACGTGGTCCCGTTGGCGTGAAAGCGGAAGAGCTCCACCTCTGACGCCGCCGATGGAGGCAAGAAGAAGAAGACAGAGGGTGGAGCCTCCAAAAACACTACCGCCGCCCTGGAGGCAGAAAAGAGAAGAACCACCGGGATCTTTGCCAAAGCACCCCCTAGTCTAAGCTTCTCATTCTCCGACATTGTCTATTTATCTATCTTGTTCCTGTATTTACGCATTTTGCACGTTTTAGGAAGAAAGCCACGACCAGCCTCAAGAAGACCTCCAAAACTTTGGGGGCTTCTCGAAATATCAAAGACATGCTGCATCGCGACGCCTCCCCCGCCATCGCCCCTGCTACCCCTACTGTCAAGCCCTCGTCTGCCCCGAAAAGCTCACAAGCTAAGGAGGCACCAGGCCCTTCCGATGAGCAAAATCACCACCACAGCGAGGCGTGTAAGGTCCTCTAGAAAGAGAAAGATCCCTGGCGGACACCCTCTGGCAGGCTAAGGCCAACATCTTTAGTTAGTTTCCTCCGCCTTGTAGTTCTGTAGTCTGGATACTTTGAATTTATTGAACTCATGTGCTCCTTGTCAGAACTTGCAGCTCCTATGGGTTTAACCCGCTCGCCTCCTTCGGACAAGTAATGCATGGTTCTTGCCGGCAACTTCATCAACACCGCCATCACCCAAGCCAAAGAGATTTCCAAGCCCCTCCAAATACACATCAAGGCCTCGGACTCCGTGGAGAAGTACTCGGAGATTCTGTGCCGAGCCCCCGAGCGTGTCACAAGCTGGAAAGCTTCATGTGCACGGGCTGGCACAAGGATGGCGCTATCAATGGTGAAGGCACACTATGAAGGTGCCGACATTGACACGGTGACCTCCATCATCCCCGACGTCGACGATGATGGCAAAGAGATTGACCACGAAGCCATCCTGTCGTCACTTGCGGGTTATGACACCAGAGTTGCCGAGTTGGTGGATATCGACGTCTTCGTTCCTATGAACACCATCGACAGCGGCGACCAAGATTCCTCCGAGTCCCACCACAGTGCCGACATTGAGGGTGATTCTCCGGCTGGTGACGTTGCTGCTTCCAAGTCTCCTGCGCCAAAGGAATGAAAAACAACTTTGTAATATTTGTTTCACCTTTGGTGTATATGCGGAAAAAACTTGTTGATGTAGCTTAAGGCGGAAAACAATGGTTGTTTAGTTCCTGCTGCTTAAGAACTAGTTTCCAGCATGTATATATATTTTTAAGCAAGTGCTGGCTTATCCATTACTTTGGTTCTTATGCTTGACTTTTCCTGAGTCAGAAGACTCGTTGTCGGAACCATGCTCTTAGGTGATGATGCCCAATGGCACCATCAATAACCCGAGCACAAAATCGCCGACAGTAAGTGCCAAAAGTCACTACTCTAGAATCCACATAAAAACGACAAAGAACGTGTAGACTAGAAAAATTAAGCTAATGCCCGTAGGCGGAATTTTCACAAGTGCAAACGCAAGACTTGTGCATAAAGGTTTTACATGATCAAAAAATGAACACTAAAGGAGGTAAAAGACTCAGAAATATGAGTGAACCAGAGAGCTTTATTCATTGATCATATAAGAGATACACAATTAGATAAAAAATGCTAAGTGTAAAAAGGACGTAGCTGTGCTATGTTCCATGGCCGATCAAGCTTCGGGTAGTCATCATCCGGGTCACGTCGGTTACGCTTATGATCCTCGTTGGGTCTATCCTTTAGTTCACGATTGTCAACAAGGTAGTAAGACCCATTGAGCAGCGCCTTGCTTATGATGAATGGTCCTTCCCATGGCGGGGATAATTTGTGTGACTTCTTCTACTTAAGTCGGAGCACCAAATACCCCTCTTTAAACGAGCGATGCCGAACGCGGCGACTATGGTAGCTGCATAGCTTCTGCTGGTAGATGGCGGATCTTTGGCATGACAAAACGCGCTCCTCCTCGAGAAGGTCCACATCTAGGCGTCTGGATTCTTCAGCGTCATCCTTGTCGTAGGTGGCAACTCTTGGTGCATCGTGAAGAATGTCGGAAGGCAGTATGGCTTCTGCTCCATATACCATGAAATAAGGGGTGTAGCCGGTGGATCTGTTGGGTGTAGTCCGTAAACTCCACAACACAGATGGCAATTCTTCCGCCCAGGCTCCAGCTGCTCTATGTAGCGGTGCCTCAAGATGTGGCTTGATTCCCTGCAGAATTAATCCATTAGCTCGCTCAACCTGACCATTGGATTGTGGGTGTGCCACAGATGCAAGGTCAAGTCGGATGGCCTTCTCCCAGCAATAAGCCTCCACTTCTCCGAGTGATAAATTGCTGCCATTGTTGGTGATAATGCTGTGTGGGAGACCAAATCTCACCACTAGATCTCGGACGAACCTGAGGGCAGTTGCCCCATCAAGCTTTCTAATGGGTTTAGCTTCTATCCATTTAGTGAATTTTTCAACTGCTGCAAACAGATGCGTAAATCCACAAGGTGCCGTCTGTAATGGTCCCACCATGTCCAGCCCCCAGACTGCAAACGACCAAGTTATTGGTATTGTTCGCAGTTATTCAGCAGGAACATGTGGTTGTCAGGCATAATACTGGCACCCCATGCATGTCTCAACCAGCTTGTCGGTGTCCGCCTTCGCGGCCAGCCAGTAGAATCCTTGCCGAAAGGCTTTCGCGACCAACGATCGAGGAGCGGCGTGATGCCCGCAATCTCTGAGATGGATTTCGCGCAGGATTTCCATACCTTCTAGGTGGGAGACACACTTTAGGTATAAACCAGTAGTGCTCCTTTTGTAGAGTTGCCCATTGATTATGGTATAACCATTTGATCGTCGTACTATTTGTCGTCTTTCGACTTTGTCGTCGGGCAATGTTCCTTGTTCGAGGTATTCCATGAACGGTTTTGTCCAAGCCGGAGGGATCTTAGTCACCATGTTGACGAAAGAGTCAGCTCTATCCGGGTTGTCGATGTCGGCCCCCTTCGGATGGTGTGCGCAGGTGCTCTAGGAAAACTCCTGGCGGAATTCGCTTGCGCCCTAATCCAATTTTAGACAGCAGATCAGCCGCCTCGTTTTGTTCTCTAGGTACATACTTGACTTCATAGCCCAAGAATCTCTTGGATATATCGTCCACTTCGTCTCGATATGCCGCCATCATAGGGTTCCGCGCATTCCAGGTGCCAGCCACCTGCTGGGCAACCAAGTCAGAATCTCCATAGCAAACTATGCGCTTGAGGCCAATATCCTTGGCTACACGCAATCCATGAATGAGTTCTTCATACTCCGCCATGTTGTTTGTAGCCTCGAAGTGGATTTGCAGAATGTAGTGTAGCTTGTCTCCCGTTGGTGACTGTAGCAATACACCAGCCCCCGAGCTGTTGAGCGGCTTTGATCCGTCAAAGTGCATCACCCAATACTCTGGTTCCGGCAACGGAGTAACATCTGGCATCTCTGTCCAATCTGCAACAAAATCCGCCAAGGCTTGTGACTTGATAGCGTCGCGTCTCTTGTCGGTGATCTCGAAGGCGGCAAGTTCAAAGCCCCACTTCGCGACCCTTCCTATAGTGTCGCTGTTATTGATAATGTCGGACAGTGGAGTCTTGCTCATCACTGTAATTGGGTGCTCCTGGAAGTAATGCCTCAGCTTCCGAGAAGCAAGGAATACTCCATAAGCTATCTTTTGGTAGTGCGGGTAACGCTGCTTGGACTCCGTCAAGACCTCGCTCACATAGTAAACTGTCCGTTGAACTCCGTGCTCATAGCCTAGTTCCTTCCGCTCTACCACGACGACAATGCTGATAACCCGGTTAGTTACCGCCATGTAAATTAACAGGGGCTCTCTAGGCTCGGGTGCTGCAAGGATGGGCGCTGAGGAAAGAATCTCCTTGAGCTGCTTCAATGCTGCGTCTGCTTAGTCCGTCCACGTGAATTTGTTCGCTTTCTTCAGCAACTTGTATAGCGGCAGGGCCTTCTCTCCAAGTCGGCTGACGACCTGACTAACTGCTGCAACACAACCTGTTAGTCATTGAATGTCCTTTAGGCATGTCGGACGGTTTATATTTAAGATGGCCTTGATTTTCTCCGGGTTGACCTCGATTCCATGTTGGGAAACGATGAAACCCAACAATTTGCCGGCTGGAACCCCGAAGACGCACTTCTTAGGGTTAAGCATCATGTTGTATTTCCGGAGATTATCAAAGGTTTCTTTTAAGTCAGAGATTAAGTCATTTGACTTTTTAGACATCACCGCGATATCGTCCACATAAGCGTGAACGTTCCGACCAATTTGGTCATGGAGGCAACGTTGGATTGTCCGCGGGTACGTAGCACCTGCGTTTTTCAGCCCAAAGGGCATCGTGACATAGCAAAACGTGCCGTACGGGGTAGTGAACGAAGTGGCCAATTGGTCCGACTTCCTCATCTTGATCTGGTGGTATCCTGAGTATGCATCGAGAAAACACAAAAGCTCCGAGCCAGCCGTCGATTCAATGACTTGGTCAATGCGAGGCAAAGCAAACGGATCCTTGGGACATGCTTTGTTCAAGCCGGTGTAATCAACGCACATGATTAATTCATTGGTTCCCTTTTTGGGGACAAGTATAGGATTGGCCACCCATTGGGTGTGAAGGACTTCTTGGATAAATCTAGCCTTAAGTAACCTAGCTATCTCTTTGCCAATGGCGCGTCTCTTCCCATCTCCAAAGCGTCGTAGAGGTTGTTTCACTGGTTTGCATTTTGGATCAATGTTTAAGCTGTGCTCGGCAAGTTCCCTAGGTACACCTTTCATGTCGGCAGGTTGCCAGGCAAAGATGTCCCTATTCTCACGGAGGAACTCGACGAGCGCGCTTTCCTATTTGGGATCCAGGTTCATCCCAATGGCGACGGTCTTGGAGGCATCGCCTACCACAAGTTCCACCGGCTTGGTCTCGATGGCGGCCTTGAACGCAGGAGCAGAGTCGGAGATCTGCTTCTTCGACGCGGGCATCTCTGAGTCATCGACCTTGCTCTAGATCGATTTGAATTCTTCACTGTAGAGGATAGCTTCTGCAACGACTGCTTCATTGATCTCGCAGTCCCTTGCCTTGGTAAAGCTTCCGGATACGGTGATGACACCGTTTGGTCCGGTTATCTTGAGTTTGTTGTAGACGAAGCATGGTTTGACCATGAAAGTGTGGAAATTGTCGTGGCCAAATATGACGTGGTACACTCTCTTGATCAAGGGGACCACCTCGAAGGTCATGAGCTCTTGGCGGTAAGTATTAACATCGCAAAAGGCAACCTGAAGTGTAATGCATCCAAGGGACTGAGCCTCCCGACCAGGAACTACGTCGTGGAAGATGGTGTTGGTCCGCCTTAGGTTTGCCTCCGTCAAGTTCATTTTCTGCAGTGTATCCAGGTACATGATTTTGATGCTGCTTCCACTATCCACCATACATTTGGTGAACTCCACACCGTCAATCAAGGGGTTGATGACCATGGCGTACTGGTTCTCCGTAGGTATGAGGTCTGGGTGGTCCGTCCTGTCCCAAGTTATTGGTATTGTTCGCAGTTATTCAGCAGGAACATGTGGTTGTCAGGCATAATACTGGCACCCCATGCATGTCTCAACCAGCTTGTCGGTGTCCGCCTTCGCGGCCAGCCAGTAGAATCCTTGCCGAAAGGCTTTCGCGACCAACGATCGAGGAGCGGCGTGATGCCCGCAATCTCTGAGATGGATTTCGCGCAGGATTTCCATACCTTCTAGGTGGGAGACACACTTTAGGTATAAACCAGTAGTGCTCCTTTTGTAGAGTTGCCCATTGATTATGGTATAACCATTTGATCGTCGTACTATTTGTCGTCTTTCGACTTTGTCGTCGGGCAATGTTCCTTGTTCGAGGTATTCCATGAACGGTTTTGTCCAAGCCGGAGGGATCTTAGTCACCATGTTGACGAAAGAGTCATCTCTATCCGGGTTGTCGATGTCGGCCCCCTTCGGATGGTGTGCGCAGGTGCTCTAGGAAAACTCCTGGCGGAATTCGCTTGCGCCCTGATCCAATTTTAGACAGCAGATCAGCCGCCTCGTTTTGTTCTCTAGGTACATACTTGACTTCATAGCCCAAGAATCTCTTGGATATATCGTCCACTTCGTCTCGATATGCCGCCATCATAGGGTTCCGCGCATTCCAGGTGCCAGCCACCTGCTGGGCAACCAAGTCAGAATCTCCATAGCAAACTATGCGCTTGATGCCAATATCCTTGGCTACACGCAATCCATGAATGAGTGCTTCATACTCCGCCATGTTGTTTGTAGCCTCGAAGTGGATTTGCAGAATGTAGTGTAGCTTGTCTCCCGTTGGTGACTGTAGCAATACACCAGCCCCCGAGCTGTTGAGCGGCTTTGATCCGTCAAAGTGCATCACCCAATACTCTGGTTCCGGCAACGGAGTAACATCTGGCATCTCTGTCCAATCTGCAACAAAATCCGCCAAGGCTTGTGACTTGATAGCGTCACGTCTCTTGTCGGTGATCTCGAAGGCGGCAAGTTCAAAGCCCCACTTCGCGACCCTTCCTATAGCGTCGCTGTTATTGATAATGTCGGACAGTGGAGTCTTGCTCATCACTGTAATTGGGTGCTCCTGGAAGTAATGCCTCAGCTTCCGAGAAGCAAGGAATACTCCATAAGCTATCTTTTGGTAGTGCGGGTAACGCTGCTTGGACTCCGTCAAGACCTCGCTCACATAGTAAACTGTTCGTTGAACTCCGTGCTCATAGCCTATTTCCTTCCGCTCTACCACGACGACAATGCTGATAACCCGGTTAGTTACCGCCATGTAAATTAACAGGGGCTCTCTAGGCTCGGGTGCTGCAAGGATGGGCGCTGAGGAAAGAATCTCCTTGAGCTGCTTCAATGCTGCGTCTGCTTAGTCCGTCCACGTGAATTTGTTCGCTTTCTTCAGCAACTTGTATAGCGGCAGGGCCTTCTCTCCAAGTCGGCTGACGACCTGACTAACTGCTGCAACACAACCTGTTAGTCATTGAATGTCCTTTAGGCATGTCGGACGGTTTATATTTAAGATGGCCTTGATTTTCTCCGGGTTGACCTCGATTCCATGTTGGGAAACGATGAAACCCAACAATTTGCCGGCTGGAACCCCGAAGATGCACTTCTTAGGGTTAAGCATCATGTTGTATTTCCGGAGATTATCAAAGGTTTCTTTTAAGTCAGAGATTAAGTCATTTGACTTTTTAGACATCACCGCGATATCGTCCACATAAGCGTGAACGTTCCGACCAATTTGGTCATGGAGGCAACGTTGGATTGTCCGCGGGTACGTAGCACCTGCGTTTTTCAGCCCAAAGGGCATCGTGACATAGCAAAACGTGCCGTACGGGGTAGTGAACGAAGTGGCCAATTGGTCCGACTTCCTCATCTTGATCTGGTGGTATCCTGAGTATGCATCGAGAAAACACAAAAGCTCCGAGCCAGCCGTCGAGTCAATGACTTGGTCAATGCGAGGCAAAGCAAACGGATCCTTGGGACATGCTTTGTTCAAGCCGGTGTAATCAACGCACATGATTAATTCATTGGTTCCCTTTTTGGGGACAAGTATAGGATTGGCCACCCATTGGGTGTGAAGGACTTCTTGGATAAATCTAGCCTTAAGTAACCTAGCTATCTCTTTGCCAATGGCGCGTCTCTTCCCATCTCCAAAGCGTCGTAGAGGTTGTTTCACTGGTTTGCATTTTGGATCAATGTTTAAGCTGTGCTCGGCAAGTTCCCTAGGTACACCTTTCATGTCGGCAGGTTGCCAGGCAAAGATGTCCCTATTCTCACGGAGGAACTCGACGAGCGCGCTTTCCTATTTGGGATCCAGGTTCGTCCCAATGGCGACGGTCTTGGAGGCATCGCCTACCACAAGTTCCACCGGCTTGGTCTCGATGGCGGCCTTGAACGCAGGAGCAGAGTCGGAGATCTGCTTCTTCGACGCGGGCATCTCTGAGTCATCGACCTTGCTCTAGATCGATTTGAATTCTTCACTGTAGAGGATAGCTTCTGCAACGACTGCTTCATTGATCTCGCAGTCCCTTGCCTTGGTAAAGCTTCCGGATACGGTGATGACACCGTTTGGTCCGGTTATCTTGAGTTTGTTGTAGACGAAGCATGGTTTGACCATGAAAGTGTGGAATATGTCGTGGCCAAATATGACGTGGTACACTCTCTTGATCAAGGGGACCACCTCGAAGGTCATGAGCTCTTGGCGGTAAGTATTAACATCGCAAAAGGCAACCTGAAGTGTAATGCATCCAAGGGACTGAGCCTCCCGACCAGGAACTACGTCGTGGAAGATGGTGTTGGTCCGCCTTAGGTTTGCCTCCGTCAAGTTCATTTTCTGCAGTGTATCCAGGTACATGATGTTGATGCTGCTTCCACTATCCACCATACATTTGGTGAACTCCACACCGTCAATCAAGGGGTTGATGACCATGGCGTACTGGTTCTCCGTAGGTATGAGGTCTGGGTGGTCCGTCCTGTCCCAAGTTATTGGAACCTCCGACCAGCGCATGTACTGGGGGACTGGGGGAGAGTTGTAGCATCCCATTTGTCTAACAACTGTAATGCTACTTGGTTCAGTAATATAATGGCTACTTCCTACACATAATTGTTGCATCATCATCATATCATGCTCATGTCATCATGCCACTTTGCATTGAGCATCATATAAAACCCTTTTCAATTTGGATCTTCTCTCATATGCATCATTAATTGTATTTGCCTCTTGATATTGTATTTGGTTATGGATATATTGTTTAATGCCCAAATTTAGTTGGGGGCATATCTCTTTCAACTCCACCACCTTAACCTTGTCACCACCTTATAATTCCACCATCCTAATTATACATGATCTTTTACATTTCTCTTTGGCATTTAAATCTAGCTCATATGTGTTGGGGTGGATCCACTTCTTTCTACATGCTTCCATACATGGTACATGTTGTTCTCACAATATTGGTTATGGGAAGCCTTATGGCCACTCTTGCCTGACATGTGAGTAGAAAGGTTGCATCTAAGTTTCTATATGGATTTTAATTACTATATGCTCATGTATGGAGCTATATTTGGCTACAAGTGCTCTAGTGGGAAAATACACACTACCATGGTCATTTATCCTCATACATGTGCATATGCTAATTATTTCCATATGTCAAGAAAGATTCTTCTTTGAATGTTTTTATCAAATTCTTTGACATGCATGCAAGAATATATGTCCATGATTAAAGATAGTTGTTTTCACAATTAGAATTAGTGGCATTTATTACTTGTGCATGGACCATGCAACATCACCTTTCTCCTCTCCCTTACCCATTCATGTGAGTTTATTTTGGGCAATATTCATTTGTCTTAAGTGGGCTTTATCATATGGGCATCTCCATGCTAACAAGTGTAATCACCCTCACCCTCCTCTCCTTTTCACCTCCATCCTTGCATGATCAAGGTTGATCCTAGCTAAGCCCTAACCTAAACCCCCTCTCTTTATTACTATCTCCAAACCCTACCCCCCACCATGATCCACCCATCGCTCTCTCTCTCTCTCTCTCTCTCTCTCTCTCTCTCTCTCTCTTTTCTCTTTCCTCATCAAAAACCCTAAGCTACCCTCCCTTCCTCTCTCGGCCAGCAAGGGGCCACCACCTCCCCTCTCCACTCCATCTACTCCCTCTCTCTACCCTATCCCAGCAAAACCTAGCCCGAGCCTCCCCCCAACCCTAGCTCCTAACCAAGCCACATCCGAGCCTCCTCTCTCCCTACCCTCTCCCTTCTCTCTGCCTTGCAGGCCCCACCCCGAGCTCCCTCACGCCCTGGCCCACCTGGCAGCCCCAACACCACCTCACCCTGCCCATGCCGAGCCACAGCCCGAGCACGTGAGGAGGTGATGAAAAGGTGGCCGACGCCACCTACCCCTCCCCCATGCCATCTACCCCTCTCTCCCGTCCTTATCTACTTCCCCTCTGCCTCCCCTGCATCTCCCAGATCCCCCAGGGCCGCGCCCTACCCCCCTCTTCCTCCCCTCCTACCTCACATCCACCCGACGACCTCACCGTCGGCCTCCACCCCACCTACCCGTTGCAAGCCGGCGGAGTGTTGATTGGGTTGTCTCGGAGGACCATGGGTGTCCACTGTGTCGCCCTGCACAAGCCAGCGAGGAGGAGAAGCCCCAGGAGCACCAGGTCGACACCGCCCCGACGCGAAACCCTAGCTCCGGTCCGCCTGCATCACTGCTGATTGCCGGTGCCTCTGCCCGAACCACACCGCCAGCAGCCTCGCGGTGAGCTCCCCTACCCCCCTGACATGGTCCGCCTCTCTGTACCACCCTAGCCTCGCCGGCCTTTGCGTCGAACGGCCTCCGTGCGTCACCGCTCGCTGGTGTCTGCACGCCCCGCGACGCGCGAAGCCTCTTCTAGCCGCGTCCCCCCCTCCTGACACCAAACCCACCTAGCCGCAGCGGTCGCCGCCGCCGCGCGCAAGCGCCAGGTCGCGGGTTCGACCTCGCGTCACGCGCCGTTCGCTGTCGCCGTTTGCCGTCAGAGTTTCAGAAAAGAAGAGAAACAGTACCGCGTGGTTCTTTTCCATTAACCCCCCCCCACCTTTTTGCCTGCGCAACCCGCGATCCCTCCGGACCCACCTGTCTACGACTATTGCCTTTTTGCAAAAAGGATCCCGGCAATTGTTTCAATCAACCCGCAGTCCCCCCCCCCTTTTCCTGTGCGCGTGTTGGGCCCAGTCAACCTGGCCCCACCCGTCAGCGGCAGTGGCTAGGTCTGCCTGAGTAGGAAAAGTTTTTCTGTTTTCGGTTTTAATTCAAATCTTTTCAAATTTAATTCAAATTCAAAATTCAAATCAGATTTATAATAACTTTTAAAATACAAATACAAATAATATATGTTTTCAAATCAGAAAAATGTGAGGATTTCAAATATGCCATTCAAAATATTTTTTGAACACTTTAAATTTCCAAGTTGATTAAAATTACAATAAAATGCCCTTTTCTTAATTAATTAATAACTTTTGATTTATAACTCCAAATTTAACAAATGATATGTCTAAAATGATTAGCTCGACGAGACCTTTCTGTTTATGCATTCCATGTTCTGTTTTGCAGCATGCATCATATAAATATAATGTATACAGCAACTAATATGAGGATAAAATGTGGCCAAAAACTCAATAAAAGGATTTATTCTTGTATTCCACACCTCACCCATGCCATGCTACTTTATTGCCATGCAAAGTGTGCATCATTCATCATGGCATGATTGTTTGCTTGTCGCATTTTAACTCATATGCTTGTGCACTTTATTTATGTCGGACCTTGTTTGTTTGGTTCTTCTTCGAATAGACGCTGAGCAGGGGATATATCAAGAGACCTAGGAGCACTACCTAGATCCTTCTCTCGCTACAACTGAGCTGCCAGGCAAGCACTACCACATGCTTGCATACATATAGTACCTATTGCCTCTATCTTATCCTTGCATCATTGAGTCACGATTGCATTAAATTGAATCCCAAGTATTGCATAGCCTTTACTTTCAAACCCCACCGAAGCTTGTTCCTCCATCCCATGAGCCATTACTACAGGAGTTGTTTGGGCCATGCGAGTCGTAGAACAGCATGTGTAGGGTATGTGAGCGTCTGATGGATAACGAGGTACCTAAACAACTAAACCTGAGTAGTAATGGGATAACTAATGAAAGTGGCACCGGTGAGCAATATCTGCTATTTGGTTTTTCCTGCTCACTTGTGTCCCGTAGGACCCCGAGTACTTGATTCCTGTTCCTTGATTATTCGCGCTATCCACATCCGGGAGGCTTATGGGACCCCCCTGAGCCAGAGCTTGATTCATTCTTATTTCTTGGGGCCACAAACTAGTTTGAGGTTTTATTTACTATCCTGTACTTATGCCATGCTTTACTGCTTTATTACGATTGTGCGAGGAGCACCTGTACTGTTTAGGATCGGGACACGATTTCACGGTATCGACAAGCCCAGTCACACTTTCGGGTTCCCAGTCGTTTACAGCCGTCCACCCAAACCTTGAGTCCGTCTCGGAGTCAGCTAACTTCATTGCGGGTAGCTTAATGGGGTGGCCCCCTGAAATATTTCTGAATCCTGTGATTGCTTTGTCGTGAAGGCCTCGTTGGGTTTTGATTTGGTTTTTCTGAGGTTGATCGAGTGTGTGTTGCTATTTGTGCACCCCTGCAGGGTAAAACTTTCTGAAAGCCGTGTCCGCGGTTATGGACGACTTGGAGCACAGTTTCTCGATCATAGACAAGCATAACTAAAGTACCGCTTTTAATTTGACTAAGTACCTGACTAGTAAATAGTGCAACACTCAAGGAATGGTTAATAAAATTGCCAACGGATGGGGGGTTGTTCGTCCGCTTCCTCGTTGGTAAGCGAGGAGGAGGATGGATCTGATGGTATTACTGTTATAACTGTTGTCATTATTTCACGGACATCCGTCTATCTTTGGTTAGACGGATGGTTAGCGAGTATCTATAGAATTGTTAGGGTTTATCTTTTGATGCAATTGCGTCACCCCAGGTTGTGTCCCCTTTAGAGGCATAAAGACTTGCTGAGTACCCCTAGGGTCTCACACGATAAATTATTTGATTCAGATGAACAGGTACACTCTCAAGATGGATACTGGGTGGAGGAGGCGGATGATGTGGGCAACGATCGTTCGGTGTAGAGATTCCGGGAACGGGGATCCGTGAGATCTGTGGGCGGGATGTGCTTATTTATGGGGAATGTTATGCCGATTTGCTTCTTATCCGTACTCGGATCTTGTTTGCCGCTTCCGCCTGATACTCTGATGTGTGATGTATGAGGAGATATCCTAAATTATTATATCTATCTAGGACATTTGAATCTTGCCGTATGGCATTGCTATATTTCCTTTCTTTTTAGATGGAATGGCTCTGATGTACTATTGTATGGTGGCTTGCATACATACTCATTTGTGTATGTAGTTGATCCCTTCGCCTGCCGATTACGCCGCCCGTTCTTGTCTCGATGTTTGGGAATGGTTGGGACGGCCGAAAGGTCTACCTGTGAGTGGCATTTGGGCCCCACCGTACTATTTCAACCATTTCCGCTCATCCAGGCTTGTAACTAGGAGCGTAATTCACCGAGGTAGTTACAATTGGTATCAGAGCCATCCCGACCTTCAGGGTCTCAGCCAAATGGTCGTTGTCAGTCTAGCAAATATTTTTGGTAGTTATGTATACTAGGGAAAAACAAAACGCGAGAGTAGGACTGCTTCCACTTTTCTTCTTACCCACCCACCCACCCTTTTCTGGTAAGGAAGTGTAACATTTTCAATCCTCTTTCTTAAAATTCAAACTAGGATTCACGTGTTCTGGGTTTCCGTAGTACCATAGGTTGTGTGTTTGTGTGTGTGTGTGTGTGAGTGTGTAATTCCTTGTCTATCTGTTGCATCCAAGTTGTTATCTTAATCGGCCTTTTGGTTATCAACTGTTGGTACATTCCATACCGACAGGATTTTGCAAACCGACGAGATCTATCTGATTCGTTGTATACCGCCGCGATCTATCTTACTCTTTGTTATCCGACATTATCTTGTTTGGGGTGTTCGTTTTCGTAGTTACTAATCTTTAGGTTCATCGTGAGAAGAAGGTGTTGGGATATGTGTTTTACTTATTCATGTGCGGAGTAATGCTTTGAGTGCGGGATGGAGTCGCGACCATACCACTACTCTTATCATTCGCTTTTGTATATTGAATTGGTAGAGTCACTAATCTTGATTCGTTAAGTGATTTTGCGCATCTATTGGTATTTTAATGCCGAAATTTGTGGAAAATTTTTCTTTGATATATTTGTGTACCACACTCCTTTTCAGTCGTGTGCGATATGCTTAATATCTTCTAGGTGCTTTGAACTTGGTTGATATTTTAATATCATCTTAGTAAATTGTATCCTTTAATCTTGATTAATTCCATCTTGGTACTATTTTGGATTATTATTATTCTCCATTATAGTACTGACTTGTGTTTTATATCAATCACAGGATGGCTCCACCACGCCGTTCTGATGAGGACATACCACCTGAACTGGGGTCCGCGTTGTCAAACATCGCCAATGCCTTGGCAGCAATGCAGCAAAACCAGCAGCGTTTTGAGGAAAGTGTCAGGAGGAATGAGTTTGCTCCACTACCTCCACCTCCCAAGCGAGGAGACATCAAAAGCTTCCTGAAATTCAACCCACGCCAATTTGACGTTTCTGATCAACCACTTGATGCTGATGATTGGCTGCGTGAGATGTCAAGGCTACTGGAGACTGCTGATGTTCCTGAGCAAGAATGGGTAAAGTGTGCTACTCACCTTCTGAAGGGAGATGCAGCTCTCTGGTGGGAAAATTACCTGAAGGCAAACTGCATTGGTTTTCAGCCTACTTGGGAACAGTTCACTGGAGGCTTCAAAGAGCAGTATCTGTCAGAAATTGTCATGGAAAGGATGAAGGAAGTGTTTCTCAACCTCAAGCAGGGAAATGACAATGTCAATACCTACATCAGGAACTTCATGAATCTTTCTCGTGATGGTGGCGATGAGATCTCTGATGACAAGAAGAAACAAAAGAGGTTCCGGCAAGGGCTCAACGCATCGATTAAATATGCAATCACACATGCAAGGCCGGCGTCTTTCCTGGAACTTCAGCATACAGCTCTGCAGGAGGAAGCAAGTAGGCAAGTGTTTGAGGAGTCAAAGAAACACAACCGTGATGCACCAAGCTCTTCAGCTATGTCAACTCCTTCTAAGCGTCGTGTTTGGGTTCCTAACACCCCACCGTCGCTCCCGGCTCCACCAAGACCTGCAAGCTACGCGGCAAGGCCACCAAACTTCCTCACTGCTGCTCCCAGGGGCTACAACCACCACTACCCTGGAGCGCCTGGCGGAGTCCCTGGCTACGTTGCTCCACGTCCACCTGGTGCTTGCTTCACGTGTGGAGACTCTGGGCATCTAAACTGGAACTGTTCAATGAAAAACAAAGCTCTTCCGCCACCACCTCCAAGATCTGCGGCAAGCTCTCCTTTGGTTCGTGCACCACCACCTCGGGCTCTCAACATCAACACCAAGCCCGGGTCTACTGTTGCTCGCGCCAACTGTGTCAACGCCGCTCAAGCTGAGCATACACCTGGAGTTGTGATGGGTATGCTTCCCGTTAACTCAGTCCCTGCACGAGTTTTGTTTGATTCGGGTGCATCGCATTCGTTTGTTTCTCACAAGTTTGCAAATAAAAATGAGTTAGTTATGGTTCCTCTCCTCAAGCGGTTAATGGTCCTTTCTCCTGGAGCAAACATGAGGGCTGCTCAAATCAGCCATGGCAATCAAATTGAGATTGGTGGCTCTTCGTTCTCGGCATCCTTAATTGTTCTGGGCAATTCTGACATTGATGTCATCTTGGGCATGGATTGGTTGATAGCAAATGCAGCTGTGATTGATTGTGCCGAACGCTCGGTTTCTCTGAAGATTCCTGAAGGCCATATAGTCTTTTCTCCAAGTCTGACTCCTGCTATCCAGCTTTTCTCTTTGGCGGCTCTGAATGATGATGCTATGGAAGCTATTCAGAGTGTTCCGGTGGTCTGTGAGTTCCCAGATGTCTTTCCTGAAGAGTTGCCGGGTATGCCTCCGGATCGTGAGGTTGAGTTTGTAATTGAGCTTGAACCTGGAACGACTCCTATCTCCAAGCGGCCTTATAAAATGGGTCCTGCTGAGTTGGCTGAACTCAAACGTCAGCTTGATGAACAAGAGAAGTTGGGTTTCATTCAACACAGTACTTCTTCTTGGGGTAGCCCAACAATCTTTGTGAAGAAGCGAGACATGACTGATAGACTTTGTGTTGACTATCGGGCTCTCAATGCTAAAACCATCAAGAATAAATATCCCCTTCCGCGGATTAATGATCTCTTTGATCAGCTAGCTGGAGCTGTGGTATTCTCTAAGCTGGACTTGAGAAGTGGTTATCACCAAATCAAGATTCGCAAGGAAGATGTTCCTAAAACAACTTTCACCACCCGCTATGGCCTGTATGAGTACACGGTCATGTCTTTCGGTCTCACCAACGCACCTGCTACCTTCTCGAGGCTTATGAACTCGGTTTTCATGGAGTATCTCGATAAGTTCGTTGTGGTCTATCTGGATGACATCCTAGTCTATTCTAAGTCAAAGGAAGAGCATGAAGAACACCTTCGGTGTGTCCTAAACAAGCTTCGTGAGAACCGCCTGTATGCAAAGTTCTCCAAGTGTGAGTTTTGGCTGCCTCAAGTAACCTATCTTGGTCACGTCATCTTTGCCAAGGGCATTGCAGTCAACCCGGAAACCGTGAAGACAATTGTTGAATGGCTTCCTCCTGTTAATGTCAAAGAAGTGCAGAGTTTCCTTGGTTTGGCTAGTTATTGTCGTCGCTTCGTTCAGAACTTTTCGAAGATAGCGAAGCCTCTTACCGATCTCCTCAAGAAAGGCAAGAAATACCTGTGGACTCCTGCATGTCAAGCAAGCTTTGAGACACTCAAAGAGAAGCTCACTTCCACGCCAGTCTTGGTTCCTCCGGACACATCTAAGCCTTTCCAGATATTCTGTGACGCCTCTTTGCAAGGATTGGGTGCGGTCCTTATGCAAGAAAAACAAGTTGTTGCTTATTCCTCTCGACAGTTGAAGACACATGAGATCAACTATCCTACACATGACCTCGAGCTCGCAGCAGTTGTCTTTGCTTTGAAGCTATGGAGGCACTACTTGCTTAGCAACCGTTGTGAAATCTTTTCTGATCACAAGAGTCTGAAGTATATCTTTACTCAGCCTGATCTCAACCTTCGGCAGAGGAGGTGGATTGAAGCAATCAATGATTTTGATTTGACCATCAACTACACTCCGGGCAAAGCTAACGTCATGGCCGATGCTCTCAGCCGCAAAGCTTATGTTAACAACCTCATGATGGAAGAACAACAACCTCTCTTGTGCGAGGAATTCCGTCAGCTCAACCTTGAAATTGTGGAACAAGGGTATCTCCTGAACCTCCTAGCAACCCCTCTCTTGGAAGAAAAGGTTCGCTCTCGTCAGCTTGGCGATCCGCACACCAGAAAGATCATCTCCAAACTTTAGCTTCCGAAGTATGAGTCCTTCCACGTCGATGATCAAGGCACGCTTTTCTTTGAACACCGGATGTTTGTTCCGAACTACCCGGGTTTGAGAGAGCAAGTTCTCAAGGAGGCGCATGATTCTGTTCTTTCTATCCACCCTGGCAGCACAAAGATGTACATGGACTTGAAAACACAATATTGGTGGCCGGGGTTGAAACGATATTGTGCCAAGTATGTCTCGGAGTGTGATGTCTGCCGCAGAGTGAAAGCTGTCTATCAGAAACCTTTCGGTCTTCTACAGCCATTGAAACCTCCGGAATGGAAATGGGAGAAAGTAGAGATGGACTTCATCACTGGTTTTCCAAGGTCGCAGAAGGGCAACAATGCAATCTTTGTTGTCATCGACAGACTTTCTAAAGTGGCTCACTTCTTCCCCGTCAAGGAAACAATTTCTGGAATTCAGTTGGCTGAGCTCTATATCAACAGAATTGTCTCTCTGTATGGGGTTCCGCTTGAGATCAGTTCAGACCGTGGGAGCATCTTCACTTCCAAGTTCTGGGAGAGTTTCCAAAATGCTTTGGGAACAAAGTTGAACTTCAGCACAGCTTACCACCCTCAGTCGCAAGGACAAGTTGAAAGGATCAATCAGATTCTGGAGGATATGCTTCGTGCTTGCGTCATCTCTTTTGGCATGAAGTGGGAGGAATGTATTCCTTATGCTGAATTCTCGTACAACAACAGCTTCCAGAAAAGTCTGAAGATGGCACCATTTGAGGCTCTATATGGCCGCAAGTGCAGAACTCCGATTGGTTGGTCGGGTGCAGGAGAAAGAATATGGTTTGGCCCTGACATTGTAACTCAAGCGGAGGAGAAGGTGCACATCATTCTTGAAAATCTGAAGATTGCTCAAAGTCGCCAGAAGAGCAATTATGAAAGGAAGCACACGGACATGGTGTATGTCCCTGGTGATCTCGTTTACCTTCGTGTCACTCCCATGAAAGGCACACACCGTTTTGGTATCAAAGGAAAGCTGGCTCCTAGATACATCGGTCCTTTCAAAATTCGTGGAAGAAGAGGAGAAGTTGCTTATGCTCTTGAGCTCCCGGAAAGACTCAAGGTCCATGATGTTTTCCACATCTCTCAACTCAAGAAGTGCTTCAAGGATCCCGGCAGGACCGTGGATCATGAGCTAATCAATCTCCAAGAAGACCTGTCTTATCAAGAACACCCCACAAAAATCCTTGAGACCGCAGAAAGAAGGACTCGCAACAAGTCCATCAAGTTCTGCAAGGTGCAATGGTCGCACCATTCCGTTGATGAAGCCACTTGGGAGCGTGAAGATGAGCTCCGTGCCAACTATCCCACCCTCTTTGAGTCTTCTTCTTCTTCTTCTTCCTAGAATCTCGGGGCGAGATTCCTGTTTAGTGGGGGAGAGTTGTAGCATACCATTTGTCTAACAACTGTAATGCTACTTGGTTCAGTAATATAATGGCTACTTCCTACACATAATTGTTGCATCATCATCATATCATGCTCATGTCATCATGCCACTTTGCATTGAGCATCATATAAAACCCTTTTCAATTTGGATCTTCTCTCATATGCATCATTAATTGTATTTGCCTCTTGATATTGTATTTGGTTATGGATATATTGTTTAATGCCCAAATTGAGTTGGGGGCATATCTCTTTCAACTCCACCACCTTAACCTTGTCACCACCTTATAATTCCACCATCCTAATTATACATGAGCTTTTACATTTCTCTTTGGCATTTAAATCTAGATCATATGTGTTGGGGTGGATCCACTTCTTTCTACATGCTTCCATACATGGTACATGTTGTTCTCACAATATTGGTTATGGGAAGCCTTATGGCCACTCTTGCCTGACATGTGAGTAGAAAGGTTGCATCTAAGTTTCTATATGGATTTTAATTACTATATGCTCATGTATGGAGCTATATTTGGCTACAAGTGCTCTAGTGGGAAAATACACACTACCATGGTCATTTATCCTCATACATGTGCATATGCTAATTATTTCCATATGTCAAGAAAGATTCTTCTTTGAATGTTTTTATCAAATTCTTTGACATGCATGCAAGAATATATGTCCATGATTAAAGATAGTTGTTTTCACAACTAGAATTAGTGGCATTTATTACTTGTGCATGGCACATGCAACATCACCTTTCTCCTCTCCCTTACCCATTCATGTGAGTTTATTTTGGGCAATATTCATTTGTCTTAAGTGGGCTTTATCATATGGGCATCTCCATGCTAACAAGTGTAATCACCCTCACCCTCCTCTCCTTTACACCTCCATCCTTGCATGATCAAGGTTGATCCTAGCTAAGCCCTACCCTAAAACCCCTCTCTTTATTACTATCTCCAAACCCTACCCCCCACCATGATCCACCCATCTCTCTCTCTCTCTCTCTCTCTCTCTCTCTCTCTCTCTCTCTCTCTCTCTCTCTCTCTCTCTCTCTCTCTCTCTTCTCTTTCCTCATCAAAAACCCTAAGCTACCCTCCCTTCCTCTCTCGGCCAGCAAGGGGCCACCACCTCCCCTCTCCACTCCATCTACTCCCTCTCTCTACCCTATCCCTAGCAAAACCTAGCCCGAGCCTCCCCCCAACCCTAGCTCCTAACCAAGCCACATCCGAGCCTCCTCTCTCCCTACCCTCTCCCTTCTCTCTGCCTTGCAGGCCCCACCCCGAGCTCCCTCACGCCCTGGCCCACCTGGCAGCCCCAAAACCACCTCACCCTGCCCATGCCGAGCCACAGCCCGAGCACGTGAGGAGGTGATGAAAAGGTGGCCGACGCCACCTTCCCCTCCCCCACGCCATCTACCCCTCTCTCCCGTCCTTATCTACTTCCCCTCGGCCTCCCCTGCATCTCCCAGATCCCCCAGGGCCGCGCCCTACCCCCCTCTTCCTCCCCTCCTACCTCACATCCACCCGACGACCTCACCGTCGGCCTCCACCCCACCTACCCGTTGCAAGCCGGCGGCGTGTTGATTGGGTTGTCTGGGAGGACCACGGGTGTCCACTGCGTCGCCCTGCACAAGCCAGCGAGGAGGAGAAGCCCCAGGAGCACCAGGTCGACACCGCCCCAACGTGAAACCCTAGCTCCGGTCCGCCTGCATGACCGCTGATCGCCGGTGCCTCTTCCCGAACCACACCGCCAGCAGCCTCGCGGTGAGCTCCCCTACCCCCCTGACATGGTCCGCCTCTCTGTACCACCCTAGCCTCGCCGACCTTTGCGTCGAACGGCCTCCGTGCGTCGCCGCTCGCTGGTGTCTGCACGCCCCGCGACGTGCGAAGCCTCTTCTAGCCGCGTCCCCCCCCTCCTGACACCAAACCCACCTAGCCGCAGCGGTCGCCGCCACCGCGCGCAAGCGCCAGGTCGCGGGTTCGACCCCGCGTCGCGCGTCGTTCGCTGTCGCCGTTTGCCGTCAGAGTTTCAGAAAAGAAGAGAAACAGTACCGCGTGGTACTTTTCCATAACCCCCCCCCACCTTTTTGCCTGCGCAACACGCGATCCCTCCGGACCCACCTGTCTGCGGCTATTGCCTTTTTGCAAAAAGGATCCCGGCAATTGTTTCAATCAACCCGCAGTCCCCCCCTTTTCCTGTGCGCGTGTTGGGCCCAGTCAACCTAGCCCCACCCGTCAGCGGCAGTGGCTAGGTCTGCCTGAGTAGGAATTTTTTTTCTGTTTTCGGTTTTAATTCAAATCTTTTCAAATTTAATTCAAATTCAAAATTCAAATCAGATTTATAATAACTTTTAAAATACAAATCCAAATAATACAAATAATATATGTTTTCAAATCAGAAAAATGTGAGGATTTCAAATATGCCATTCAAAATATTTTTTGAACACTTTAAATTTCCAAGTTGATTAAAATTACAATAAAATGCCCTTTTCTTAATTAATCAATAACTTTTGATTTATAACTCCAAATTTAACAAATGATATGTCTAAAATGATTAGCTCGACGAGACCTTTCTGTTTATGCATTCCATGTTATATTTTGCAGCATGCATCATATAAATATAATGTATACAGCAACTAATATGAGGATAAAATGTGGCCAAAAACTCAATAAAAGGATTTATTCTTGTATTCCACACCTCACCCATGTCATGCTACTTTATTGCCATGAAAAGTGTGCATCATTCATCATGGCATGATTGTTTGCTTGTCGCATTTTAACTCATATGCTTGTGCACTTTATTTATGTCGGACCTTGTTTGTTTGGTTCTTCTTCGAATAGACGCTGAGCAGGGGATATATCAAGAGACCTAGGAGCACTACCCAGATCCTTCTCTCGCTACAACTGAGCTGCCAGGCAAGCACTACCACATGCTTGCATACATATAGTACCTATTGCCTCTATCTTATCCTTGCATCATTGAGTCACGATTGCATTAAATTGAATCCCAAGTATTGCATAGCCTTTACTTTCAAACCCCACCGAAGCTTGTTCCTCCATCCCATGAGCCATTACTACAGGAGTTGTTTGGGCCATGCGAGTCGTAGAACAGCATGTGTAGGGTATGTGAGCGTCTGATGGATAACGAGGTACCTAAACAACTTAACCTGAGTAGTAATGGGATAACTAATGAAAGTGGCACCGGTGAGCAATATCTGCTATTTGGTTTTTCCTGCTCACTTGTGTCCCGTAGGACCCCGAGTACTTGATTCCTGTTCCTTGATTATTCGCGCTATCCACATCCGGGAGGCTTATGGGACCCCCCTGAGCCAGAGCTTGATTCATTCTTATTTCTTGGGGCCACAAACTAGTTTGAGGTTTTATTTACTATCCTGTACTTATGCCATGCTTTACTGCTTTATTACGATTGTGCGAGGAGCACCTGTACTGTTTAGGATCGGGACACGATTTCGCGGTATCGACAATCCCAGTCACACTTTCGGGTTCCCAGTCGTTTACAGCCGTCCACCCAAACCTTGAGTCCGTCTCGGAGTCAGCTAACTTCGTTGCGGGTAGCTTAATGGGGTGGCCCCCTGAAATATTTCTGAATCCTGTGATTGCTTTGTCGTGAAGGCCTCGTTGGGTTTTGATTTGGTTTTTTTGAGGTTGATCGAGTGTGTGTTGCTATTTGTGCACCCCTGCAGGGTAAAACTTTCTGAAAGCCGTGTCCGCGGTTATGGACGACTTGGAGCACAGTTTCTCGATCATAGACAAGCATAACTAAAGTACCGCTTTTAATTTGACTAAGTACCTGACTAGTAAATAGTGCAACACTCAAGGAATGGTTAATAAAATTGCCAACGGATGGGGGGTTGTTCTTCCGCTTCCTCGTTGGTAAGCGAGGAGGAGGATGGATCTGATGGTATTACTGTTATAACTGTTGTCATTATTTCACGGACATCCGTCTATCTTTGGTTAGACGGATGGTTAGCGAGTATCTATAGAATTGTTAGGGTTTATCTTTTGATGCAATTGCGTCACCCCAGGTTGTGTCCCCTTTAGAGGCATAAAGACTTGCTGAGTACCCCTAGGGTATCACACGATAAATTATTTGATTCAGATGAACAGGTACACTCTCAAGATGGATACTGGGTGGAGGAGGCGGATGATGTGGGCAACGATCGTTTGGTGTAGAGATTCCGGGAACGGGGATCCGTGAGATCTGTGGGCGGGATGTGCTTATTTATGGGGAATCTTATGCCGATTTGCTTCTTATCCGTACTCGGATCTTGTTTGCCGCTTCCGCCTGATACTCTGATGTGTGATGTATGAGGAGATATCCTAAATTATTATATCTATCTAGGACATTTGAATCTTGCCGTATGGCGTTGCTATATTTCCTTTCTTTTTAGATGGAATGGCTCTGATGTACTATTGTATGGTGGCTTGCATACATACTCATTTGTGTATGTAGTTGATCCCTTCGCCTGCCGATTACGCCACCCGTTCTTGTCTCGATGTTTGGGAATGGTTGGGACGGCCGAAAGGTCTACCTGTGAGTGGCATTTGGGCCCCACCGTACTATTTCAACCATTTCCGCTCATCCAGGCTTGTAACTAGGAGCGTAATTCACCGAGGTAGTTACAAGAGTGGCCATCTGGATCCTCAGAGAGGTCTTCTATTGTCGGACAGTGGGGGTGCCAAGGAAAGTGTGGTAGACTGGAGCCTTCTTTGCGAAGGGGTTCTTGCCCTTGTCGTCGCTCTTGGCGGCGTGCTTGGGGTTAACGTCTTCGTCCATGTCACTTGAATCCTTGGACTCATCCTCCTTCTTCTTCCCCTTGCCCTTGCCTCATGGTCTGTTCTTCCGACTTTGCTTATAGCCGGACTCCGGGTCTTCCTTGAGGTCGTTGACGAACTTGTAGTGTCGATTGGTATGGGTGGCCTTGCCGTTGGCGTCGAGGTGTACGAGGCACGGCATATCGTGGTACTCCTTGTAGGTTTGGGGAACGCGGAGCAGCTCGTTGCTACCCACGACCAGCTCCCCTTCCTCGGCCATGTTGTCCACCTTCTCCTCGTCCTGCAAAAGTCATAGCGACCATGTCGGTAGATTGCTTTTCTTCTGGAGCGGTTTTCCGATTTGTACTGCTGTTCCTCCGAGCTTGAGTTGGAACGGCCGTTGCTGGCAAGGAGCCACGAGCATCGTCGTCGGCAGCTGTGAACTCACTAGCCAACTGAATCATCTGGTTCAAGTTAAGCTGGTGATTGTCCTGCAAGCGCTTCAGCTTATGCCGGAGCAGCGTGCCCCTTTCCAACCCATAGATGAAGGCGGCCATGGCGGTCTGAGCATGCACTCCTGCGCAGGAATTCTTCATATCCAGCCAGCGGGAGAGGTAGGCACGAGATGTCTCGTCTTTCTCTTGCACGTACCGCTGTAGATCACCCATAGTGCAGGGATGCTTGTATGTACCCTAAAAGTTCTTGGTGAACGCCTCTTGCATGTCCAGCCAGTTGTAGATAGATTTCTCTGGCAAGTCGTCGATCCATTGACGGGCCGTGCCCGCCAACATTAACGGGAGGTACTTGACGGCGACGTTGGGGTTGCCTCCGGTAATCTCCACCGCGTTGTCGTAGTCCTGCAACCATGTGGCTGGCTTGGCGGTGCCGTCATAGGGCTTGATGGTCTTTTCAATTCGGAAACCTTTGGGGTAAGTTGCGGACCGTATTTCAGGTCCAAAGCAACATGGTCCCAGGTATGGTCCTTCCCGGGCCTCGTGGATCTTATCGATCCGCGAACGTGCATCGTATGGCTCCGGGTTCTTCTTATGTTTGTCAACAGGGGATGGGCTGCATGAACGACGCGGGCCTCCTCCGCCATGGTGACTACTTGGTGGTGACAGAGGCGGAGGTGGCGGTGGGTTAGCCTTCTTGTTGTTAGCCTCCTGCGATGCCTCGCGCCTGTCACGGTTACTTGTCGGACGTGGAGGGTCATGGCGTGACCTACTCTGGTGTCCTTGGTTGCGCTCTTCGTCATGACGGGTCTGCTCCGTGTTGTTGCGGATGACGATGCCGCACTGCTTTGGTGGGGGCATACCGCACGATGATGAGTCTTGTAGTCTTCGCGATGTCGGGGGGACCAGGGCGATGGCGATGGGCGACGAGGTCGTGCCTTTTCTCCGTGGTAGGAGGATATGGGGATAGCATCCTTCCTGTTGCGCGCATCCCTCCGTCTTTGTTCTGATGAACCCGTCTGGGACCCGACATCAAGAGGAGATCTGTCCCTTGGCGGCTTGTACTGGCTAGATTGGTAGAGCGCTGGGTCAGACTCAAGCCTCTGAGAGGTGGCCTTTTCCTGTTGCTTCATCACCTTGGCCACTAGGTCATAGACATGTTCTACTGCCTCAGGCGATCTATCCTGCTCCAGAAGGGTCTTGGCGACGGCGAGGTTAAGGAGTGGGGTGGGCATCACCTGCTTGCCTTCACTGTCAGTGTATGGCTTGGCCTGTGCCGGCTTCGAGGGATCCCATCCTAGGTTGCGCCGTACACCAGGATCGTTGATGACGCGAGCCGGAGATTTCTTGGCCTTCTGCTACTGTAGCAAAGTCTTGTACTCGGCCTCCATTGCTCTAGTTTTCTCTATGGACTTCTACGCATTGACCAGATCTCGATCTAGTTTAGCGCCTTGCTCCGCGATGGCCTGCGTTTCCTCCAGCAGCTGCTGGCGCTTCTCGTCAAGCTGGGTCACGTTCCGGATATGAGCAACGGTTAGTGGCTCGACGAGGAGATTGCCATACATCACTCTATCAGCTGGAGTAACTTGGGCTGCTGCAGACGTAGATGCTGGAGGCGGCAAGTTTGCAGTGTTATTGTTTCTCGGACCGGTGCCGAGTTCCTGCGGCTGCTGCACTAGGTTAGGTGGAGGAGGCATGACTTTTGTGCGATCATTGTCGGCCACAACAAGTGGCCCCTTCCCCTTTTCCAGTGTTGTAGGCGGAGCTCGTCCGGGTTGATCTTCATCCATCGCCGTCCCAATGGTGACAAACACCCCTCGAGACGTGACGACGTTGTTGGCTTGCTCGTCACGCGAGTAATCCTCCTCCATCTCCTGCATAGAGGAGTCTAGCTCTTATGGACTGAAGTCTATCTCCTCTGAATCTGTACTGAAATCATCATAAAGCGCATCAATGACAGAGTCGAAGGGTGCTAGGACTTCCTCGATGACAGGCGGTGGAGGTTCAATGGCCTCTACAATGATTGGAGGTGGTGGCGCTGCTGTGACGATGGCGGCAGGAGGCGGTCGTGGCGGCTGCTGATTCAGAGGTTCTCCGCCTCTGAGCGCAAGCTCCATCTGGGTTGCTGCGTCAGCTTACGCATAGCTGTTGATGGTGCTCACCATCTCCTCGAGGGTAAGGCATCCTGTTGCCTGCTGCCGTCTTAAAGAATGTCAGAGAAGCGTGCCACGGTCCAGTCCTTCCACGAAGTGATACAAAACATTGTCATCGGGGTAGTGGGCTAGATCGGCTCGTATACGGAGCCACCTGCCAGGTAATCGCGGGGGTTTTCGCCTTCTCTCTAAATGAAGCGCGCCAGATCTAAGATGGTAACCATGCCGACGAACTTGGATCTCTGTTGTCCAGACGCATGGGCGAAGCCGGTGGATTTGCAGCGATCTTCCACCTTTATATCCTGCACATGGGCGGTTTAGGTGGGCCTTGAATTTTTCTGATCTTTGTCGGCAAACTCCGAGGAGAGATACGACATCAATCCTTCTGCGAACGTATCCTGCCCGTAGGCGGTCCGTGCGGGCCTTGGTGCCTTCCGATCTTTGCCGGTAAACTCCGAAGAGAGATCCAGCATCGATCCTTCCGCGATCGTATCCAGCCCGTAGGCGGTCCGTGCGGGTCTTGATGCTCCTCCGACTCTCAGGGAACTAGTGCCCGAGTCGGTTTCGCCGATGAAGAGGTGGATGTCTCTGATAGGAACGATCAAACACCGCGTAGGGTTCGTCTTCGCCGGGATCCAGAACTCGTCAGGAGGGACGATCAGAACGTTGCGGAGAAGAGAACGCGACCGATGGCTACAGTTTCGCCGATTCCCGCGAAGATCTTGGTCCTCGCCCGCTGAATAGCCTGAAGCGCCTCTTGCCCCACGGTGGGCGCCAATTGTCGTGGTATTGCCGACGAGTATGCCATGGAGGGGTCCTCACAGTGCGTGTTTAGAGACGTGGGGTAAGGCGGACGGTTGACGGGTACGAGGTAACACAACTTACCCAGGTTCAGATCCCACGACGGTGGCGGAATCCTACTCCTGCTATAAATCACTATAAGGGCAATACGCCGAGTTACAGGGATTGGTTCGCTGTGCGAGGTGACTAGAGAGTCTAAGTTATTGTTCCCTAAAGGCTGCCATAGGCCCGACTTATATGGTCGCCAGGTCCTAGGGTTACAGGGAAAAGTCCTAGCCAGACAGGTTACCGAGTCCTACACCGCCTATTAGTAGTCTTGTGTATCTTGCACTCCAAGGCTCCGGGTACGCTAGTGACTCCACCGTAGCCTTCCTTTATCCGGCATGGGCCTCCCTTCTAGATCCATCTAAATGGGACGCCCAGCAGGCCATAGGCCATGCTACCAACTGTGGGCCACCCGAGTTAGCCGGATAAGAGACATGCTATGAGGATACCCATATAGCATATCCACAACACTGATAGTTTGATTTCAACCCTCGAGTCACCCTTGTGGGGAAAATAAGCTTGCTACAACACTCTACACTTGGAGTCCCAACGAAAAGTGGACACGATTGTTGCCATCATCGGGGTATCTTACTTACCCTTTATAATAGTTAACAGCTCATCTACTTTTGCCATAAGCTCTTCATTTTTTTGGTGATTGAATTCACCTTCCTTAAGGAGGATCTTTCTATATGCCATTGGGCATGGTTGCTTTGCATATCATTAAGAATCTCTTTGGTCACATTTACTTTCCTGTCCATGAAAGTGCCTCCTGCTACAGTGTCAAGAATAGACTTATACATAGGGTTAAGACCATTATAAAATAGATGGAGGATCATGCATTCTTCCATCACCTAGCTGGGACAACTCATTATAGATTCCTGCACCATTTCCCATGAAAGTGCTAGTGGTTCGTGATATTTCTACCTAAAGCCTATAATATTATATCGAAGTTGCATAGTCTTAACTGAAGGCAAAGACTAGCTTACTCATGAAAAATAGTAGTGCATTCCTCCTAACAAGTGATAGTGCCCTTAGGCAAAGCTAGCAATAAATCTTTTGATTTTTCCTCTAAGTGATAAAGGAAATAAATGCAGCTTGACCGCATTGGGGTCAACACCTTCTATACACATCATATCGCATATCACAGTAAATGTATTTAAGTGCAAACATGAATCCTCACAACCCGAGCCTCTAAATTGTCATATTTCCAACAACCGTCAAACCGTAACAGGGTGACCATAAAGGTGTATATTAGGTATTCTAGAGAGATATATTTAGGCATATTCATCAAGATCGGTATTTGTTCTCCCACATGAATGGAAGATAAACAGGGACCAGTCGGTGAGATTACATCCATAAATGTTGTGCAACATATTACTAGGTCACGGGGATGAAATATCATAGAACGAGTAAAGCAACACTTGTTAGTAACGATATTGAACAAGGTATAATGATACCAATGATTAGATCTTGGACGAGTCAAGTATCCAAGTAACAAAGGGAATTGGACTCAACGATTATGGTTCAAACAACATTGAAATCATAGAATACATAGGGGTCATTATGGGCATCCTGGTCCCGCTAATGATCATTGACATGAGATATGTCTTGATCATGTCTATGATATTCCCGAACCATAGGGTAACACGCTTAAGGGTTTCACGACGCTCGGATATCGTTTTGGATTTATCGGAATCATAGGAACAAAGAGATGGGAATGCCGGAAGTATTCCATGAGAGAACCTGGATCATTCTGGGAGGATCCGAAGGTGTTCAGAGTAAACCGAAAGGTGTTTCGGATCAAAAGGAATTTAATAATTGTATTCCATACTAATTATTAAATATATATTTAAAATTAAATTTTTCGCTCGGTATATCGTCAGCTACCGAGCTAGCGCTTCCGCGGCAGTAAGGCATTAACTCCACGACCCACTGTAGGCCGACACTTCCTAGGTGCCACGGCAGCTGTGCATGGCCGACATAATTCAGTGCCATCCTATATACCCGTGCATGACACAAATTTTAGTGCACACAATGATCTTTTTCGGAGTAGCATTTCAGCCTGCAGTTTCTATATTTAGGGTTAGCTTAATTACTAGAAATTATAGATAATCATAATAAGAATAATAGACATGATGCTTGAAATATCATCACAAGCTCAAAACACATACGAATATGTCAGGTAGCTATCAGTTCCATAGTACTACATAAATCTAAACAGAATAGAATACCTTGTTTAGTCCATGACCTAACAAACATCATCCTATGAAGAGATCCCAAATTCTTCCCATAAAAAAGTAGCATGATCGTGCTTGTAAGGGTTGTCCTTGCATTTATAATCGTATGGCTCAATGTCAGAGTCATCTTATAAAGGATTAGGCTTGCACCAGCATGTGTGACGATCTTGAATTCTAGTAAGGTTCTCATCTTCTTGTATAGCCGATTGCAGAAGTTCTTCAACTTGTGCGTCCAACTATGACAACATATATCATGTTGATGTCTCTGCCATCTACATTACCTGCCTCTGGATAAAGTGTTGGGGATATGCTATATGGGTATCCTTATAGCATGTCTCTTATCCGGCTAACCCGGGTGGCCCATAGTCGGTAGCATGGCCTATGGCCTGCTGGATGGCCTAGTTAGGTGGATCCAGAAGGGAGGCCCATGCCGGATAAAGGAAGGCTACGGTGGAGTTACCAGCGTACCCGGAGCCTTGGAGTGCAAGATACACAAGACTAGTAATAGACGGTGTAGGACTCTGTAACCTGTACGGCTAGGACTTTTTCCTGTAACCCTAGGACCTGGCGACTATATAAGTCGGGCCTATGGGATCCTTTAGGGCAAAACTTCAGACAACTTCAGAAAATCTCATACGATCATAGATCGATACACACAACCTCGCACAGCGAACCTATCTCTGTAACTCGGCGTATTGCCCTTATAGTGATTTATAGTACGAGTAGGATTCTGCCACCGTTGTGGGATCTGAACCTGGGTAAGCTGTGTTACCTCGTACCCATCAACCGTCCGCCTTACCCCACGTCTCTAAACACGCACTGTGAGGACCCCTCCATGGCGTACTCGTCGGCAATACCACGACAGTTGGCGCCCACCGTGGGGCAAGAGGCGCTTCAGGCTTTTCAGCGGGCGAGGACCAAGATCTTCGTGGGAATTGGGGAAACCGTACCCATCGGACGCGTTCTCTTCTCTGGCAACGTTCCAATCGTCCCTCCTGACGAGTTCTAGATCCCGGCGAAGACGAACCCTACGCGGTGTTCGATCGTTCCTATCGGAGACACCCACCTCTTCATCGGCGAAACCGACTCGGGCTCTAGTTCCCTGGGAGTCGGAGGAGCATCAAGACCCGCACGGACCGCCTACGGGCTGGATACGTTCACGGAAGGATCGATGTCGGATCTCTCTTTGGAGTTTGCCGACAAAGATCGGAAAGCATCAAGACCTGCACGGACTGCCTACGGGCTGGATACGTTCACGGAAGGATCGATGTCGGATCTCTCTTCGGAACTTGCCGGTAAAGATCGGAAAAATTCAAGGCCCACCCAAACCGCCCTTGTGCAGGATATATTGGTGGAAGATCACTGCAAATCCGCCGGCTTCGTTCATGCGTCTGGACAGCAGAGATTCAAGTTCGTCGGCATGGTTACCATATTCGATGTGGCACGTTGCGTTCAGAGCGAGGGCGAAAACCCCCGTGACTACCTGGCCAGGTGGCTCCGTATACGAGCCGATCTGGCCCACTACCCCAATGATGATGCTATTTATCACTTCGTGGAAGGACTGGAGCATGGCACGCTTCTCCGACATTCTCTAAGACGGCAGCAGGCATTAGGACGCCTTACCTTCGAAGGCATGGTGAACACCATCAACAACTACGCGGAGGCCAAAGCGGCAGCTCAGACAGCGCTTGCGCTCATTGACGGAGCTCCCCCGATTCATCCACTACCACCACTGCCTCGGGCCGCCATCGTCGTAGCAGCAGCACCACCTCTAGTCATCGTCGAGGCCGTTGCACCTCCACCGTCCATCATCGAGGAAGTCCTGGCACCCTCTGACTCTGTCATTGACGCGCTTTATGCTGATTTCAGTGCAGATTCAGAGGAGATAGACTTCAGTCCAGAAGAACTAGACTCCGCTATGCAGGAGATGGAGGAGGAGTACTCGCGCGACGAGCAAGCCAACAACACCGTCACGTCTCGAGGGGTGTTCGTCACCATTGGGACGGCGATGGATGAAGATCAACCCGGACAGGTTCCGCCTACAGCGCTGGACAAGGTGAAGGGGCCACTTATTGCTGCTGACAATGATCGCGCAAAGGTTATGCCTCCCCCGCCTAACCCAGTGCAGCAGCCGCAGGAACTCGGCACCGGCCCGAGCAACAATAACACCGCAAACTTGCCACCTCTAGCATCTACGTCGGCAGCATCCCATGTTACTCCAGCTGATAGAGTGATGTACAACAATCTCCTTGTCGAGCCACTAACCGTTGCTCATATCCGGAACGTGACCCAGCTTGACGAGAAGCGCCAGCAGCTGCTGGAGGAAACGCAGGCCATCGCGGAGCAAGACGCTAAACTAGATCGAGATCTGGTCAATGCGTAGAAGTCCATAGAGAAAACTAGAGCAATGGAGGCCGAGTACAAGACTTTGCTATAGCAGCAGAAGGCTAAGAAAGCTCCGGATCGCGTCATCAACGATCCTGGTGTACGGCGCAACCTAGGATGGGCTCCCTCGAAGCCGGCACAGGCTAAGCCATACATTGACAGTGAAGGCAAGAAGGTGATGCCCACCCCACTCCTTAACCTCGCCGTCGCCACGACCCTTCTGGAGCAGGATAGATCGCCTGAGGCAGTAGAACAGGTCTATGACCTAGTGGCCAAGGCGGTGAAGCAGCAGGAAAAGGCCACCTCTCAGAGGCTTGACTCTAACCCAGCGCTCTGCCGATCTAGCCAGTACAAACCGCCAAGGGACAAATCTCCTCAGGATGTCGCGTCCTGGACGGGTTCATCAGAACGAAGACGGAGGGATGCGCGCAACAGGAAGGATGCTATCCCCATATCTTCCGACCATGGAGAAGAAGCCCGACCTCGTCGCCCATCGCCACCGCCCCGATCCCCCCGACGTCAGGAAGACTACAAAGCTCACCATCGTACGGATATGCCCCCACCAAAGCAGTGTGGCATCGTCATCCGCGACAACGCGGCTCAGACCTGTCATGATGAAGAGCGCAACCAAGGACACAAGAGCAGGTCACACCATGACCCTCCGCGTCCGACAAGCCACCATGACAGGCGTGAGGCGTCACAGGAGGGTAACAGCAAGAAGGCTAACCCACCGCGACCTCCGCCTCTGTCGCCGCCAAGCAGTCACCATGGCGGAAGAGGCCCGCGTCGTTCACGCAGCCCATCCCCTGTCGACAAAAAGAAGAAGAACCCGGAGCCATACGATGCATGTTCGCGGATCGATAAGATCCACGAGGCCCGGGAAGGACCATACCTGGGACCACGTTGCTTTGGACCTGCAATACGATCCGCAATTTACCCCAAAGGTTTCCGGATTGACAAGACCATTAAGCCCTATGACGGCACCGCCAAGCCAGCCACATGGTTGCAGGACTACGGCAACGCGGTGGAGATTTCCATAGGCAACCCCAACGTCACCGTCAAGTACCTCCCGTTAATGTTGGCGGGCATGGCCCGTCAATGGATCGACGACTTGCCGGAGAAATCTATATACAACTGCCTGGACATGCAAGAAGCGTTCACCAAAAACTTTGAGGGTACATACAAGTGTCCCTATACTATGGGCGATCTACAGCGGTGCGTGCAAGAAAAAGACGAGACATCTCGCGCCTACCACTCCCGATGGTTGGATATGAAGAATGCCTGCGCAGGAGTGCACGCTCAGACCGCCATGGCCACCTTCATCGACGGGTTGGAAAGGGGCACGTTGCTCCGACATAAGCTGAAGCGCTTGCAGGACAACCACCAGCTTGACTTGAATCAGATGATTCAGTTAGCTAGTGAGTTCGCAGCTGCTAACGACGATGCTCGTGGCTCTTTACCGGCAACGGCCGTTCCAACCCAAGCTCGGAGGAACAGCAGTACAAAGCAGAAAACCGCTCCAGAAGAAAAACAATCTACCGACATGGTCTCTATGACTTTTGCAGGACGAGGAGAAGGCGTACAACGTGGCCGAGGAAGGGGAGCTGGCCACGGGCAGCAACGAGGAAGTGAAACCACCTAGGCGCCTCTCCGCGTTCCCCAAACCTACGAGGATTACCGCGATATGCCATGCCTCGTACACCTCGACGCCAACGGCAAGGCCACCCATACCAATCGACACTGCAAGTTCGTCAACAACCTCAAGGAAGACCCGGAGTCCGGCTACAAGCAAAGTCGGAAGAACAGACCGCGAGGCAAGGGCAAAGGGAAGAAGAAGGAGGAGGAGTCCAAGGATTCAAGTGACATGGACGAAGAGTTTGACCCCAAGCACGCCGCCAAGAGAGACAACAAGGGCAAGAACCCCTTCGCAAAGAAGACTCCAGTCTACCACAATTTCCTTGGCACCCCCACCGTCTAACAACAGAAGACCTCTCTAAGGATCCTGATGGCCACTCTCCCTCCAGTCCCCCAGTACCTGCGCTGGTCGGAAGTTCCAATAACTTGGGACAGGACGGACCACCCAGACCTTATGCCCATGGAGAACCGGTACGCCATGGTCATCAACCCCTTGATTGAGGGCGTGGAGTTCACCAAGTGCATGGTGGATAGTGGAAGCAGCATCAACATCATGTACCTGGATACACTGCATAAGATGAACTTGACGGAGGCAAACCTAAGGCGGACCAACACCATCTTCCACGGCGTAGTTCCTGGTCGGGAGGCTCGGTCCCTTGGGTGCATTACACTTCATGTTGCCTTTGGCTATGTTAATAATTACCGCCAAGAACGCATGACCTTCGAGGTAGTCCCCTTCAAGAGCGTGTACCATGTCATATTCGGCCACGACATATTCCACACGTTCATGGCCAAGCCATTCTTAGTCTACAACAAACTCAAGATACCCGGACCAAACGGTGTCATCACCGTATCCGGAAGCTTTACCAAGGCAAGGGACTGCGAGATCAATGAAGCAGCCATTGGAGAAGCTGTCCTCTACAGCGAAGAATTCAAAGAGATCCAGAGCAAGGTTAATGACTCAGAGATGCCCGCGTTGAAGAAGCAGATCTCTGACTCCGCTCCTGCGTTCAAGGCCGCCATCGAAACCAAGCCGGTGGAACTTGTGGTAGGCGATGCCTCCAAGACCGTCGCCATTGGGACGAACCTGGATCCTAAATAGGAAAGTGCGCTCGTCGAGTTCCTCTGTGAGAATAGGGACATCTTTGCTTGGCAACCTGCCGACATGAAAGGTGTACCTAGGGAACTTGCCGATCATAGCTTAAACATTGATCCAAAATACAAACCAGTGAAACAACCTCTACGACACTTTGGAGATGAGAAGAGACGCGCCATTGGCAAAGATATAGTTAGGTTACTTAAGGCTAGATTTATCCGAGAAGTCCTTCATACCCAATGTGTGGCCAATCCTGTACTTGTCCCCAAAAAGGGAACCAATTAATTAAGGATGTGCGTTGATTACACCGGCTTGAATAAAGCATGTCCCAAAGATCCATTTGCTTTTCCTCGCATTGACCAAGTCATTGACTCGACGGCTAGCTTGGAACTTTTGTGTTTTCTCAATGCATACTCAGGATACCACCAGATCAAGATGAGGAAGTCGGACCAACTGGCCACTTCGTTCACTACACCATACGGCATGTTTTGCTATGTCACGATGCCCTTTGGGCTGAAAAACGCAGGTGCAACCTACCAGCGGACAATGCAACGTTGCCTTCACGACCAAATTGGTCGGAACGTTCACGCCTATGTGGACGATATCGCGGTGATGTCTAAAAAGTCAAACGACTTAATCTCCGACTTAAAAGAAACCTTTGATAATCTCCGGAAATACAACATGATGCTCAACCCTAAGAAGTGCGTCTTCGGGGTTCTAGCCGGCAAATTGTTGGGCTTCATCGTTTCCCAACGTGGAATTGAGGTCAACCCGGAGAAAATCAAGGCCATCTTAAACATAAACCGTCCAACATGCCTAAAGGACATTCAGCGACTAACAGGTTGTGTTGCAGCAGTTAGTCGGTTCGTCAGCCGACTTGGGGAGAAGGCCCTGCCACTGTACAAGTTGCTGAAGAAGGGGACAAATTCGCGTGGATGGAAGAAGCAGATGCAGCATTGAAGCAGCTCAAGGAGATTCTTTCCTCAGCGCCCATCCTTGTAGCACCCGAGCCTGGAGAGCCCCTGTTAATTTACATGGAGGCAACCAACCGGGTTATCAGCATCATCGTCGTGGTAGAGCGAAAGGAACCAGGCTATGAGCACGGAGTTCAACGACCAGTTTACTACATAAGCGAGGTCCTGACGGAGTCCAAGCAGCGTTACCCGCACTACCAAAAGATAGCTTATGGAGTATTCCTTGCTTCTCGGAAGCTGAGGCATTACTTTTAGGAGCACCCAATCACAGTGGTGAGCAAGACTCCACTGTCCGACATTATCAGTAATAGCGACGCTACAGGAAGGGTCGCGAAGTGGGGCATTGAACTTGCCACCTTCGAGATCACCTACAAGAGAGGCAACGCTATCAAGTCACAAGCCTTGGCGTATTTTGTTGCAGATTGGACGGAGATGCCAGATGTTACTCTGTTGCCGGAACCAGAATATTGGGTGATGCACTATGACGGATCAAAGCTGCTCAATGGCTCGAGGGCTGGTGTATTGCTACAGTCACCAACAGGAGACAAGCTACACTACGTTCTGCAGATCCACTTCGAGGCTACAAACAACATGGCGGAGTATGAAGCACTCATTCACGGACTACGTGTAGCCAAAGATATTGGCATCAAGCGCATAGTTTGCCATGGAGATTCCGACTTGGTTGCCCAGCAGGTGGCTGGCACCTGGAATGCGCGGAACCCTATGATGGCGACATATGCAGACGAAGTGGACGAGATAGCCAAGAGCTTCTTAGGCTACGAAGTCAAGTATGTGCCTAGGGAGCAAAACGAGGCGGCTGATCTGCTGTCAAAGCTTGGGTCAGGGTGCAAACCGAATTCCGCCAGGAGTTTTCCTAGAGCATCTGCGCACACCATCCATGAAGGGAGCCGACATCGACAACCCGGATAGAGCTGACTCTTTCGTCAACATGGTGACTAAGGTCCCGCCAGCTTGGACAAAACCGCTCATGGAATATCTCGAACACAGAACTTTGCCCGACGACGAAGTCGAAAGACGGCAAATAGTATGACGAGCAAAGGGTTATACCATAATCAATGGGCAACTCTATAAAAGGAGCACTACCGGTGTATACCTAAAGTGTGTTTCCCAGCTAGAAGGTATGGAAATCCTGCACGAAATCCATCTCGGAGATTGCGGGCATCACGCCGCTCCCCGATCATTGGTCGTGAAAGCCTTCCGGCACGGAATCTACTGGCTGACTGCGAAGGCGGACGCCGACAAGATGGTTGAGACATGCACGGGGTGCCAGTATTATGCCCGACAACCACTTGTTACTGCTGAAGAGTTGCGAACAAAACCAATAACTTGGCCGTTTGCAGTCTGGGGGCTAGACATGGTGGGACCGTTACAGACGGCACCTTGTGGGTTTACACATCTGCTTGTAGCAGTTGACAAATTCACCAAATGGATAGAAGCTAAACCCATTAGAAAGCTTGATGGGGCAACTGCCCTTAGGTTTGTCCGTGATCTAGTGGTGAGATTTGGTCTCCCACATAGCATTATCACCGACAACGACAGCAACTTGTCACTCAGAGAAGTGGAGGCTTATTGCTGGGAGAAAGGCATCCGACTTGACCTTGCATCTTTGGAACACCCACAATCCAATGGTCAGGTTGAGCGAGCCAATGGATTAATTCTGTAGGGAATCAAGACACGTCTTGAGGCGCCGCTACATAGAGCAGCTGGAGCCTAGGCGGAAGAATTGCCATCTGTGTTGTGGAGTTTACGAACTACATCCAACAGATCCACCGGCTACACCCCTTACTTCATGGTATATGGAGCAGAAGCCATCTTGCCTTCCGACATCCTCCATGATGCACCAAGTGTTGCCACCTACGACGAGGATGACGCTGAAGAATCCAGACGCCTGGATGTGGACCTTCTCGAGGAGGAGCGCGTTTTGGCATGCCAAAGATCCACCATCTACCAGCAGAAGCTACGCAGCTACCATAGTCGCCGCGTTCGAAATCGCTCGTTTAAAGAGGGGGATTTGGTGCTCCGACTTAAGTAGAAGAAGTCACACAAATTATCCCCGCCATGGGAAGGAACGTTCATCATAAGCAAGGCGCTGCTCAATGGGTCTTACTACCTTGTTGACAATCGTGAACTAAAGGATATAACCAACGAGGATCATAAGCGTAAGCGACGTGACCCGGATGATGACTACCCAGAGCTTGATCGGCCATGGAACATAGCACAACTACGTCCTTTTTACACTTAGCATTTTTTTATCTAATTGTGTACCTCTTATATGATCAATGAAATAAAGCTCTTTGGTTCACTCATATTTTTGAGTCTTTTACCTCCTTTAGTGTTCATTTTTTGGATCATGTAAAACCTTTATGCACAAGTATTGCGTTCTTACTTGTGAAAATTCCGCCTACGGGCGTTAGCTTAAGTTTTCTGGTCTACACGTTCTTTGTCGTTTTTATGTGGATTCTGGAGTAGTGACTTTTGGCACTTATTTTCGGCGATTTTGTGCTCAGGTTATCGATGGTGCCAATGGGCATCATCACCTAAGCGCTTGGTTCCGACAACGAGTCTTCCGACTCACGAAAAGTCAAGAATAAGAACCAAAGTAATGGATAAGCCAGCACTTGCTAAAAATATATACATGCTGGAAACTAGTTCTTAAGTAGCAGGACATAACAACCATTGTTTTCCGCCTTAAAGTTAGATCACCAAGTTTTTTCCATGCACACACCAAAGGTGAAACAAATATTACAAAGTGTTTTTCATTCCTTGGGCGCAGGAGACTTGGAAGCAGCATCGTCACCAGCCGGAGAATCACCCTCAACTTTGGCCCTATGATGAGACTCGGAGGAGTCTTGGTTGACGCTTTCGATGGTGTTCATGGGCATGAAGACGTCGACGTCCACCAACTCGGCAACTCTGGTGTCATAACCCGTGAGTGATGACAAGATGGCTTCATGATCAATCTCTTTGCCGTCATCGTCAACGTCGGGGATACCAAAGGTCACCGTGTCGATGTCGGCATCTTCATAGTGTTCCTTCACCATTGATAGCGCCATCCTTGCGCCAGCCCGTGCACATGAAGCTTTCTATCTTGTAACACGCTCGGGGTCTCGACGCAGAATCTCCGAGTACTTCGTCACGGAGTCCAAGGCCTTGATGTATATCTGGAGGGGCTTGGCAATCTCTTTGGCCTGGGTGATGGCGGTGTTGATGAAGTTGTCGGCAAGAACCATGCATTCCTTGTCTGAAGGAGGCGAGCGAGTTAAACCCATAGGAGCTGCACATTCCGACAAGGAGCGCATGAGTTCAATAAATTCTAAGTATCTAGACTACAGAAGTACAAGACGGAGGAAACTTACTGAAGATGCTGGCCTTAGCCTGCCAAAGGATGTCCGCTAGGGATTCTTTCTCTTGTTGGAGGAGCTTAAATGCCTTGCTGTGGCATTGGTTTTGCTCATCAGCAGCTTGCTTTTGATCTTTTAAGATTGCAAGATCCTCCTTCAAGCAATTGATTTCCGCGGAGGCGGAGTCCTGCAGGGCCTTCATGGAATCCTCATGCATTTTCAGCATCTCCTTCCTCTCCTCCTTAAGGATCTTGTTCTTGCTGTCCAGCTGCTGGATGTGCTTGGAATGCTCGACAATGTCCTTGGCCTTGGCAACATGTTCTGCAAGTCGGAGAAAATAAAGTACACAGTGAGTAATCGGAGAATGAAGGGACAGAAACAAGACAGAAATGCGCAAAAAGAAAACAAACTCTTGTTTTTGATGATTTGTTCCTTCAAGATGGCAGTTTTACCCCTTTCGGCTTCAAGATCTGCACGCATCTTCTGGTACTTGTCGTTGGCCATGCCCCTCCGAGCATTCTCGTTCTGTGGAAAAAAGGAAAAAGTTAAACAGTTGTTTAGTCTGCTTGGAGCATCTAGTCTGAAAATTTTCTACCTAGATGCTCGGGGGCTACAGCGAGATTTTTTTAACTTAGCAATATACTTAGCTTTTCTTTAGGCATCTAGTCGGAGCTAATTCAGTTCTCGATTAGAAGCTTGGGGGCTACAGTATAAAGTTTTTAACTCAGAATCTGCTTAGCTTTTCTTTAAGCATCTAGTCGGAACTAATTCAGTTGCAACTAGAGGCTTGGGGGATACAGTATTGAATTATAAACACTGCTTATGTTACTCTTAAAGCATCTAGTCGGAATAATTCATTCCATCTAAATGCTTGGGGGCTACAATGAGAGTTTTTCTAACTTAGTCACTCTCAGAGCATATAGATGCAAAACCTATGGTTTTCCGTCTACATCCTCGGGGGCTACAGTGGGATACTCATATGAAATGCAAAAGGCAAAGTATAACTTACAAGTGCAATAATCTTGAGGTTTGTAGCGCTCTCGGCTAGCAGCTTGCCAAAAGAGATGCTATTTCCTTGCAAGATATCCGCTTGTCGGAGTAGCTCCTCAAGACCGCACGTCGGAGATGATGGTACTCCTCCATGAACCATAGTTGTGTTACTCGGCGTGAGCGCCGGGTAAACTATCTTCGGAAACTCAAAGGGTTTCTGGGGAGCAAGGTCACCGCCTTCGGCAGAGGTACCAGCTTCCACCACCGCCTTGCCGCCACCGATGGCATCCTTAGCCAGAGCTTCAGCCATTTGTTGAGCGGTGCTCTCCTGCGTCGCCTTCTCGCCGACAACAACGAGTTCGGTAGAGGCGCCAGAATCCACTTCCATGACAGAAGGGCCTGGTGCCTCCTTAGCTTGTGAGCTTGTCAGGGCAGCCGAGGGCTTGACGGCAGGGGTAGCAGGGGCGATGACGGGGGAGGCGTCGCGATGCAGGGGCTTGGCAATCTCTTTGGCTTGGGTGATGGCGGTGTTGATGAAGTTGCCGGCAAGAACCATGCATTCCTTGTCCGAAGGAGGCGAGCGGGTTAAACCCATAGGAGCTGCAAGTTCCGACAAGGAGCACATGAGTTCAATAAATTCAAAGTATGCAGACTACAGAACTACAAGGCAGAGGAAACTTACTGAAGATGCTGGCCTTAGCCTGCCAGAGGGTGTCCGCCAGGGATTCTTTCTCTTGCTGGAGGAGCTTATACGCCTCGCTGTGGCGGTGATTTTGCTCATCGGCAGCTTTCTTCTGATCTTTAAAGATCGCAAGCTCCTCCTTCAAGCAATTGATTTCCGCGGTGGCGGAGTCCTGCAGGGCTTTCATCGAATCCTCGTGCATTTTCAGCATGTCTTTCCTCTCCTCCTTAAGGATCTTGTTCTCGTTGTCCAGCTGCTGGATGTGCTTGGACTGCTCGACAATGTCCTTGGCCTTGGCAACATGTTCTACAAAGTCGGAGAAAGCAAAGTACACAGTGAGTACTCGGAGAATGTAGGCACAAAAACAAGACGGAATGCGCAAAAAGAAAACAAACTCTTGTTTTTGATGATCCGTTCCTTCAAGAAGGCAGTTTTACCCTTTTCGGCTTCAAGATCTGCACGCATCTTCTGGTACTTATCATTGGCCATGCCCTTCCGAGCATTCTCATTCTGTGGAAAAAAGGACAAAGTTAAAATGTTGCTTAGTCTGCTTGGAGCATCTAGCCGGAAATCCTCCACCTAAATGCTCGGGGGCTACAGCGAGAGTTTTTTAACTTAGCAACATGCTTAGCTTTTCTCTGAGCATCTAGTCGGAACTAATTCAGTTTTCGATTAGAGGCTTGGGGCTACAGTATAATTTTTTTTAACTCGGCTATAGGCTAGCTTTCTTTAAGCATCTAGTCAGAAGTAATTCAGTTACAACTAGAAGCTTGGGGGCTACAGTATTGAAAATTATAAACACTGCGTATGCTACTCTTAAAGCATCTAGTCAGAATAGTTCATTCCATCTAAATGCTTGGGGGCTACAGTGAGAGTTTTTTCTAACTTAGTCACTCTTAGAGCATATAGATGCAAAACCTATGGTTTTCCGTCTACATCCTCGGGGGCTACAGTGGGATACTCATATGAAATGCAAAAGGCAAAGTAAATCTTACAAGTGCAATGATCTTGAGGTTTGTAGCGCTCTCTGCTAGCAGCTTGCCAAAGGAGATGCTATTTCCTCGCAAGATGTCCGCTTGTCAGAGGAGCTCCTCAAGACCGCACGTCGGAGATGTCGGTACTCCTCCAGGAACCAGAGTTGTGTTACTCGGCGTGAGCGCCAGGTAGACTATCTTTGGGAACTCAAAGGGTTTCTAGGGAGCAAGGGCGCCGCCTTCGGCAGAAGTACCAGCTTCCACCACCGCCTTGCCGCCACCGATGACATCCTTAGCCGGAGCTTCAGCCATTCATTGAGCGGTGCTCTCCTGTGTCGCCTGCTCGCCGACAACAGCGAGTTCGGTAGAGGCGCCAGAATCCACTTCCATGGCGGAAGGGCCTGGTGCCTCCTTAGCTTGTGAGCTTGTCAGGGAAGATGAGGGCTTGACGGCAGGGGTAGCAGGGGCGGTGACGGGGGAGGCGTCACGATGCAGCATGTCTTTGATATTTCTAGAAGCCCCCAAAGTTTTGGAGGTCTTCTTGAGGCTAGTCGTGGCTTTCTTCCTGATACGTGCAAAATGCATAAGTACATGAACAAGACAGATAAATAGACAATGTCAGAGAATGAGAAGCTTACACTAGGGGGGCGCTTTGGCAAAAATCCCGGTGACTTTTCTCTTTTCTGCCTCCAGGGCGGCGATAGTCTTCTTAGAGGCTCCACCCTCCTTCTTCTTCTTCTTGCCTCCGTCGGCAGCGTCAGAGGTGGAACTCTTCCGCTTTCGCACCAACGGGACATCGTCGTCGGACATGACCGTGACTTCCTTCATCTTTGGATCGTAGATTTGGGCAGCCAGGTTTCCCTCATCTAGATCGCTAAGCTGTTAAGTGAGAAATCATAGTGTTAGATAAGATGGTATTGGCAAGACGGAAAAACTGGAGCATATGTCATAAATGGAAAATAAATACCTACCTTTGGGCACTTGCCTTCTATGAACATGTGATAGGTGATGGTGAATCCACGCTTCTTATCCTTCACCTTGACGACGTCCTTTAGGCGGAGCTTGACGGAGTCGCTCGAGAAGTTATCCACGGAGATCCAGAGGGTATCCCTTTGATCACTGGTATACGCGTGCATGAACTTCGCGCGGTGCTGCAGAGGTTGGATTCGCCTGATGAACCAGCACATAGCTAGGTCCAAGCTGGTCAAACCTGTCTCTACGAACCATTCGATCCGCCTTATTGCGCGAGAAGCATCGAGGTCGGAGGGAAGGGAGGCATGGGATCTCCATGTAGAAACTTCAGCGGCGGCTCCATCCACGAAGTCCGGGTACATCACTTCTCGGCCCGCCAAAGGAATGTCGGGGCCATAAAAGTATGCCCGCTGCCAGTTCTTGCAGGACTCGTGATCGACGATGTCAGGGAACCGCCGGCCAGGTCGAATCTTGAAGCTTATGGTGCCGCAGTTCCTAAGATCCTCCTTACTATGTCCGGCTTCACATTTGACAGTGAAGAAGTACACGAACAAGTCTAACCTAGGCCTTATACCTAGGTAACCCTCGCAAAGTGCCGCGAAGTTGCTAAGCACTAAGATACTATTGGGGGAGAGGTTATGGGGCTGGACCTTGTAGTGGTTTAAGACGGAGAGGAAGAAGTGGGAGATGGGCAAGGAAACGCCACGTACCAGCTGAGCCTTGAGGTACACCTTTTCTCCGGCTTGGGCAGAAGGTGTCACCTCGCCGGCCGGCGCCGCCCACCAGGCGAGCCCCTCCGTCGCGGGGAGGTATCCTTCGGCGACCATCTCTTGGATGTCGCGGTCGATGATGTCTGAGCCGCGCTAGTTGCCCTTGTGCGAGTCTGTCTCCTCTTCCAGTGGCTCTAGCACCGCCAAATATGGTCGCCGCCGGTGGATTCGATCACCGCTGATGCAGGGATGACCAAGCCCTCTGGGGGCACGACGATGGAGCTTGCCAGCTTCGCCGCAGCTTCGCTCGACGCCGCCATCGATGGGGAGGAGATGCTGCTGGCCATGGAGTGATGGACGGGTGCGACTGACTCAGATGGAAGCTAGGGTTTTCGAGGTTTCTCGCGGAGAGCTCGAGGAGGCGTGCGGTTGGAGAAAGAAGACGACGCGATAAGAATGGGGTAAAAAGTGGAAAATTCCCCATGGTTATTATTTATCATCCTCGGCGTCAAGATTCGTGCAGCTAATCGGATGGTTGCCGTGTAGACAACGTGTTCGCGAGCGTGCGCGGAAATTTCGCCACGTCTCCAACCGCCATCGCCAACGGTTCGTATCGCTCGTGCGGGAAAATCGGATATGATTGCGTTCTCTGCATGTGTGAGTTACGAGGCGTCGCTGACCTAAGCCTACGTCGTCCTAGCTGACACGGGTAGATGAGCCGTCTCATCGAAGATTCCGGCATGGACGGATTTAATCCGACTATGGAAGAGTACGATGGAAGATTCATCATTTCTCCGGCTTACAAATCGAAGACGGAGAAAACCTTGCAGAGTTCTTTGGGAGGACTACAAGATGTTTCTTGACGATCTGCCGACATCCATCTAGACGGAGCATTCCACGTGAAGAGGCAAGACGGCGCAAGATCTCAGAGTTCTCCAGGGGCTACTGTTGGGGATATGCTATATGGGTATCCTTATAGCCTGTCTCTTATCCGGCTAACCCGGGTGGCCCATAGTCGGTAGCATGGCCTATGGCCTGCTGGGCGGCCCAGTTAGGTGGATCCAGAAGGGAGGCCCATGCTGGATAAAGGAAGGCTATAGTGGAGGTACCAGCGTACCTGGAGTCTTGGAGTGCAAGATACACAAGACTAGTAATAGACGGTGTAGGACTCTGTAACCTGTCCGGCTAGGACTTTTTCCTGTAACCCTAGGACCTGGCGACTATATAAGTCGGGCCTATGGGAGCCTTTAGGGCACAACTTCAGACAACTTCAGACAACTTCAGACAATCTCATACGATCATATATCGATACACACAACCTCGCACAACGAACCTATCTCTGTAACTCGGCGTATTGCCCTTATAGTGATTTATAGCAGGAGTAGTATTCCGCCACCGTTGTGGGATCTGAACCTAGGTAAGCTGTGTTACCTCGTACCCTTCAACCGTCCGCCTTACCCCACGTCTCTAAACACGCACTGTAAGGACCCCTCCATGGCGTACTCGTCGGCAATACCACGACATAAAGTGCCCACACACCCGTCTAGGCTGCTAGTGGTTCCCCACAGTGGGCTAAGCCTGTGCGCGTCCATTGAATGGTTTGTGCTCATTCTCGTTGTTAGAACGAATCAAGTTTGGGAAGAAGAAAAAAGATAGAGAATAAAGGGGACATCTACTCTTATTCTAACCGCTAGCCGAGATGGGCCACACCAGTTAGCGAAACACATGTCATGACTAAACGAAGTGTAATTTGGGCCTGTCCACACTGCATTGCGGTAAAAACATTACAAAATTTCATATAAACATCCTTTTTATATACATTGATAACAAAGGGTAACGTAAACATTAAGAAATATTAAAACTAATAATCTATATTGATAGACCATGCATATATGCACAGACGTGAACCCTTATTTTTGCATGCCATCCCCCAAAGCCGGAGCGGCCATCCCAACCGCTGACAAACCCTAGTGATTAGCCACCTCTAGTAGTCCTACAAGGGACATTCTATCGCCAACTCTGTATCCATCTCGAACTACCTATCCTCCTAGGATTTCTTTGGGTCGGCTTCCATCTTCAATTACTACTCCATCATCACAAGGATATGCGCTTCTCGCGGATCCTCCTTTTGGGTAACGCACTATGTAGAAAAAATCTAGCGCATAACCAGGATCATATGTAAGGGGAGAGGCAGGAGATCATACCCTCGAAGATCGAACTAGCGGAAGTTTGTCGATGACGAGGTTGGTCGTCCATCGATCCCCGCAACAAGCCTTAGCGCATCACGAGGAGATGTATTATCCCACAGACATCTCCCATGAGAATGCATCAATGAAGACATCGTTGTAGAAGTACTTGGTGCATCGATTCCCGCAACTAGTCAATTAGCCGCGAGAATAATTCTCCTTGTGAAGATCTGCATGATTAAGTGCTCCAAGTGTCACACCTCCACCAGTATCCACATGTACAAGATCAGAGGCACCGCATCGAGGTGTGATCAAGAACACACGGTCGAAGCAGGAACATGTCAACAAAGATCCGGCAGTGCTTCCACAGTTCTGTCTAGATTCGATCCAAACGGAGGTAGAACTTGGATAGCACTCTGGCGTCATAGTGGAAGAATACCTAGGGAATACCATGCTAGGGTTTATCACCACACCATGTTTATGGAGGAGAGAGGAGGGTGGCGGTACCAGCGCGGGGCAGCGATGTGGCATGAGGCGGTGGCGGCGCCCTCTAGGGTTTTGGTTAGGGAGGAGGCAGAGGATTGGGGGAGGCTAGGAGGCGACTTGAGTGCCTTTTGGGGTGCCCCTTGGTGCTCTTTTCCGAGTGTCAAGGCCCCCTGGGTCTTCCTTGACCCAACCCCAATGTTTGGATGAGTTCCGGTAGGTGTAGGTCAATCCAAACCTAGTCAAAAACAGCTCCTTTTGCAAGTCCGAATTTGACTAGTGTATCTTTATTTGCCCTTTATGGCAACGTGGCTGCACCTATTATGGAACCTTCCGAACATCCTAGGATGACCTAGGTCACCCCGGTACCTTTAACAACCTTCCATAATCTTTCTAAACCTTCTGATCCTTCCAAAACCTTCCATATATGTCCGGAACCATTCCAGATACTCCTGGGACCATTCCAGACACTTTCAGGATCAACTGAGACCTCTCGGAACCATTCCGAGACCATCTGAGGCACTCTCAAAATGCTCCTCTCATCTCATTAATGCTCAAAACTTATTTAAAAAACTCTTAGCAATATTCTGGACACCTCCGATATATTTTGGGACACTCTGAACACCTTCGGAATTACTTCTCTACTAAATCTTAATACACACTCAAATGCCATTGAAATCTTAAGTGTGTGACCCTATGGGTTCGTATATTTGCGTACATGTCTGTAACTCATTCCGCGACAATGATTACTATTGGCGTCTTGATACACGTAGTAACCCCCGCAAATAACACAAATATCTTTATCATGTGAACCGTTGTATTATGTTTGATACATATTTGTATTGCTCCATCGATACTTTACATTTCCTGAGATGAAACACTAGGTTGTTCTTGTTACCTTACATGTACTCTTTACTCATACGACACTATTGATGTTCATGTGTTCAATAACTTGATCACGTGTCCGGCCAGACGATGACGAACATCATAGTACATGAGCGATCCCAGAGTGTATCTCTCCATCATCAAGAGTAGCAACTCCCATAAGCACCCCATGTGAATAATTGGCGTATCATTTGGTAAGACCAAGTATCAACTTTATGATTACTCCATTAAGAGTAACGTTTGAAAAATCTTGCCATGTCCATATCCTACCCAAGTTCACATGTGTACCCAAGTTCACATATTAAACTATCGATAACAATATTGACGATGCGTTTCATGGTACATCATATTGGGTATATCCATAGTCGTTGTTCTCCCAACAACTCTGTTCTCATATATCACTGGCAACTCCACAACACATTGTCATTTTTCCCATAGTCAGGAAACCGAGACTATCGATGATACATTAACTAGTCTTAGAGGCGAGACTAGGGATATCTAAATGGTGTTTAAGATTCCTCACATGTATTAGGGTTTTCCTAAAAATGTTCATTATCCAGAACTAATACAATTATAGCATAGAATAATAAACTTAATCATGAACAAGAAATATATAATAATACAATTTATTATTTCCTTTAGGGCATATTTTCACCAGTCTCCCACTTGCACTAGAGTAAATAATCTAGTCAATATTTTAGCACTTAACACCTATGGCATACTGGTGCCTTTCGTGCCTTGCATGTGGTAAACTTTATCAATAGATCTGACAAGTTCAGGTCCGTGTGTATTTGCATATCTTTTCGTCTTCACGCATCACTCATTTTCAATGAGATGGCATTTGTATATGTTTGGTTAACTAGTGGGACCTTAGTTCATTTGCCGGAACGATTTGTCCTCTATTGTATCACAATATCTCCATAGTACTAGCATGCTCAGAGCTACACTAAGTTCAAAAATAAACCTTTTGACTCATAATGCCCTCCTTTGCTGTTGTCATGACAATGATATACTCAACATTTTGTAGTACTTTGGAACCCATCCAAATCCAACATAGAATTTACTTCCATCCCACTATGGGACCTTCTATAATTCACGTAGCCTAATTGAGATAGAAATTATTTGTATATGTAACAAGCCGAGTATCGATGTAACCCCTTGCAATGAACTGCTTGTCACTTATGCATACAAAACATATTCTTTGTACTTCTAAAGTATATAATAATATACTTACTATTGTCATGTGATCATCATATGTATCACTCTGGTATATGTCCATAACATTTTTTAGCATAAGATATATCTGGTTATGTACATATCATGGTGTACATGATTGATATAATCTTTCCTGCTATTTTACTCGTCAAGTGTCAACACACTTGATTCTTGCTTCAACCTCCATGCAACAAGAACTCTTTCTTGTCGTCTCCATATTGAACCAATTCAATATTTCATCTATGTACTTTGGCAAAACTATATTAGGCGCCTCAATCTATCTATATAGATATTGATTTCAAATATCCCTGTTTATCCTAAGACTTTCACACAAATCTAATTTTAGTGAAATATTACTTGTGTCAAGAAAAGATATGGTGGGGATATGCCTACCGGGGTATACCCAGTAGGACGTTTCCGACCGGCCAAGGAACTGGCGAGTGGGCCTGCAGGACGGCGACTGGATCAAGGCCTGGCGTGGATCCAAGCGACTGGAAGCTGAAGGCCCAGGCGAGTAGATAGACCCAGTCGGATTAGGTTAAACGAGTACCGAAACCTTAACTGATTCGGTTGAGATATGTAAACCCTAGGGGGGGTGAGTCTATATAAACCTCCCTACAGGGTGTGTAGAGGATACGTTCCACCATCCACCAAAGCGACTCACCGCCTAGCCGTCGAGCTCGCCTCATTGTACCTTCATCATAATATAATCTAGCAGGAGTAGGTATTTACCCTCCGGGGGGCCGAACCTGGGTAAACCCCTGTGTCTCCGCCCTCATCTCGCACCGCAGATGGCTGGCCGCCCTTGCCCTTCGTTCTACTACTCGCTGCCGATTGCAGCGTCTGCCGTGGTCATTCCCACGACAGTGGCGCCCACCGTGGGGCCTGGCCGGTGTTCTGCGGCGAGATCCAATCTGCCCATCAACGAGACGGTCGCCACCGGCCGCATGATAGCAATCGGCGAGATTCTCCAGATCTTGCCGAGTAGCTACGTCCCGGCGGCGCGACCCATCACGCACAGCATGATCTTGCTAGTCGACACGATCAGTCTCTTCGTCGGCCTCATCGACGTCATTGTCTCGGAGGACTCGGCTCGCATCCGCGAGTCTCCACCGCGCGACCGGCTCTCCGAGAGCCAGGTCCGCACGATCCATCGCCTCGCCTCCGAGTACAACTCGGCCCACAGCGACGTGGCCAAAAACACCGCAGTCGCGGAAGACGCGGCCCTCAACGACGACTCCGGCGTCACTCGTCGGATCCATCACCGCGGCTTCACCCGCGGGTTCCATCACCCAGGTCTCCAACGGGGGAGACTCGAGGATCCCTCCATCCTTGGGATCTTCGACTTCGACTCTGGGTCGGAAAACTCCGCCGATCTCCGCGACGGGACCGGTCGCCACGCCGCGACTTACATGGCGACTGGCACCGATCCGCCGGAGGACCCCTTCTCCACCCCGATCCCTCCTAACGCCACGGCAACGGAGGTCGAGGAGCTCCGCCTGAAACTGGCGGAGGCAGTCCACAAGGAATAAGCCGAGCACGAAAAATTTCGCCTCGAGCAGGTGACGGCGCAGGAGCTGTCACACTACCACCAGCAGCGAATCAGGTCGCGCCTGAACCCCACCGTCCAGGGGCGTGCCCTAAACTTCGACGATGAGAACGACCCGGCCCGCATGGCCGAGCACGCGATCTGCGAGAACGCGCCACCCGAAGGAAGTGCCCGGCCCCCACCAGGGTCGACGGCGAACGGCGCCCCACCTCCACCCAATCGCACTCCTCCCAGGGACCAGCCGCGGATCGTGGTCTCTTCGCGGGAGTGAGACGCGAACAGCCTACCACTGTTCTCCAAACCAATGCACAACCTCGTGGCGGGCCGAGCAGCGGCCGACAACATCATGGCCACCGGTGACGGCGCCCTACAGATCCAATACGTCAGGGCCCTACTCGTAAAAGCGGTCGAGCAGCAAAACGCAGGCGCCGACTCGCAGGGTCGGGTGTACTCGCGCTCTTCGGGCAGCAGAGCGGCTTCAAGTGGCCGTCCATTGGCGGCAAACACCCTCAATTGCCCGCCACCCGAGCCACTGCAACTCCAACACCGACCCGCGAACGCGCAACTCTCAACCAACGACCCCAGGCCAGCGACCAACTTCATCGCCGCCAACGGTCAGCCCGTCGATGCCCGCACCCACATCATCAACAACCAAAGCTGGCGCGCACGCCAGCCCGACGACCTGCGACACACCCTAACCAATCGCCGCGAAGGCGAGCCAATGGGGTCGCTAAGCCGACTCGGGCCCCGGTGCTTCGGACCGATGATCCGAGGCGAAAAATACCCGGCGAACTTCAAAGCGCCGAAGGAAATAGAGAAGTACAACCCATCGTACGATCCCTCCGTGTGGCTGGACACCTACCTCATGGCGATGAGGATCGCTGGCCACACCGACCTACTAGCCGCCCGTTACCTCCCCCTGATGATGGAGGGAACGTGCAGGCAGTGGATCAACACTCTTCCCCCGGATAGCATCGACTCCTGGGAAGAGATGCGCGATTCCTTTGTCAGGCACTTCGAGTGCTCCTACACCCGCGCCACCACCATCGAGGACCTGGAACGATGCGTCCAGGGACCCCGCGAGTCGATCCGCAGCTGGGTCCAGCGGTGGCAAGAACTATGGTACAACGCGGTCGGCATCCACCCAGACACCGCGATTCACTGCTTCAAGACCTCGTGCCGCTACGAGCCCCTGGTCACCAAGCTCAAACGACACTCCTGCACACTCGACAACATACCGGATCTCCTCGAGATCGCCAAGAGATACGCGGAGCAAGACCCAAACCAGGAAACCGACGACGAGTTGGGCGGCCAACGCCGCACAAACTCCACCGACAACGGACGATGGTCCGACCTACGCTACAGCAACACTCGCCTCACCGGCAAGCGCCGCAGTGACGGGCGAGTCGACTTCGTCGCCAACGCTGGGCACGCGCAGCGCGAGCCCAAGAGCTTCCGCCGTGATGGAGGGCAACGCCGTGACGGCGGCAATTACAAGGTGAAACCAAGGTTCGACCCCGCAGCCCTCCTTAACCAACCTTGTGCGTTCCACAACAGGGAAGTGAAGCCCGCCACGCACACGACCGCCGACTGCCACTCTCTCAAGGAGATTGAGAAGGCACGGCGAGCGCGGGAGGACCCCGACAACAACCCGCCAAACGGCGGAAAATTCGGCAGTGTGGACGACTCACTCCACACCTTCACAGGCTTCAACACGAAGCGCGAGAAGAAGGTCATCGCCCGTGCCGTCGCCGTCAACGCGGTGGCACTGGTGGACGTTCCCCAGTTCCTCAACTGGTCGGAGCAGCCCGTCACCTAGAGCCGCCAGGACCACTCGCCACGCATCGAGTACCCAGGCCGAGTCGCCCTGGTGGTCAAGCCCAAGGTGGGAGACTACTGGCTCCCCAAGACACTGATGGACGGCGGCAGCTCCATCAACATCATGTACCTGGACACCTTCAGGCGACTGCGGCTCCCACAGTCGATGGTCGAGACGACCTACACCATGTTCCACGGCATCGTCCCCGGTCGGAAGGCGTACCCGATCGGCAAGGTCACACTGCCAGTCACCTTCGGCACACCAGCAAACTTACGCACCAAGCGGATCGTTTTCGAGCTGGTACCCTTCGACAGCCCCTACCACTGCGTCCTGGGGCGCCAGGCATTCGCCAAGTTCATGGCAGCGCCCCACTACGCGTACAACGCGATGAAGCTCCCCGGGCCGCGCGGCGTCATCACCATCAACGGCGACCCCGACATGGCCGCCGAGTGCGAGGCCAAAGGAGCCGAACTCGCCGACGCCGTCATCGCGGCAGAGACCAACCACGCCGACGAGCTCGCCAAATACGCGAGCGGGGTCAACAACGACGACCCCACCATACTCAAGAAGCCCAATTCGGAGGGCGTCAACACCTCCGCCTTCGAGGCGACGATGCACACCCGCACCGTCGAGCTAGTCCCAGGCGACTCTAGCCAGACGGTGACGATCGGGACGGGCCTGAGCCCAGCATAGGAAGGCGCGCTCATCGAGTTCCTCCGTGAGAACAGGGACATTTTCGCATGGAAGCCCTCTGACATGCCTGGTGTCCCTAGGGAACTCGTTGAGCACAAACTTAACACCGACCCCAAAGTGCGACCTATCAAGTAGTCGCTGCGGCCCTTCAGAAGAGCGTCGCCGAGCCATCGCCGAGGAGGTGCAGCGTCTACTCGTTGTAGGCTTCATCCGGCCAATAAAATACTCCAAGTGGCTGGCAAACCCAGTCCTGGTCGAGAATAAGAATGGGACCTGGAGGATGTGTATCGACTACACAAACTTAAACAGCGCCTGCCCGAAGGAGCAATTCGTCCTCCCGCGGATCGACCAAATAATGGATTCCACCGCGGGTTCGGAGTCCCTGTGTTTCCTCGTCGCCTACTCTAGGTACAACCAGATCAAAATGGCTGTCGAGGACGAGGAAAAGACGGCGTTCATCACGCCATTCGGAGCCTTCTGCTACACCGCCATGACCTTTGACGAGGAAAAGCGGTGCATGCAGGAATGCCTTGCGAGCCAAATCGGCCGCAATATCCACGTCTACACCGACGACGTGGTAGTAAAGTCCGCTCGCCAGGGCGATCTACTCGCCGACCTGGCGGAAACATTCACCAACCTACGGAAATACAAGATAAAGCTAAACCCAGGCAAATGCACCTTCGGTGTACCAGCAGGGCAACTACTGGGGTACGTCGTCTCCAAGCGTGGGATCAAAGCGAACCCCACCAAGATCGACACAATCGCTCGACTCGGGAAACCCGAGTGCCTGCGCGACGTCCAGAAGCTGGCCGGGCGAGTCGCGGCTCTCAGCCGCTTCATCCCCCGATTGGGCGAAAAGGCGATGCCCCTATACCGCCTGATGCGGAAGAACCCCACCTTCCAGTGGGACAAGGAGGCGGACGACGCACTCCACGACCTCAAGAAGGTGCTACTCGCAGCACCGCTACTCGCCGCCCCCGTCGACAAAGAACCCATGCTGGTCTACGTCGCGGCTTCCGAGCGCGTCGTCAGCGCCGCCATGGTCGTCCAGCGGCCAGAGGAAGGAAAGGAGCGCCCAGTACAACGACCGGTGTATTACATCAGCGAGGTCCTCACCGAGTCGCGCCAGCGGTACCCACAATACCAGAAACTTGTGTACGCAGTCTTCAGAGCACAGCGGCGACTGCCGCACTACTTCCAGGAGCACCCGATCACGGTCGTCTCCTCGGCACCGTTGCAGGACATCATCCGCAACCGTGAGGCGACCTGGTGAGTCGCCAAGTGGGCCGTCGAAATCGGCGTCCACAACATCAAGTATGAGCCACGGAAAGCGATCAAGTCGCAGGCTCTCGCGGACTTCATCGCCGACTCGGAAGAGGCCCAGCAGCCAGAAAAGCTGTCGTACCTCCATTACTGGAGCCTGCACTTCGACGGCTCCAAGAACGCGGACGGCGCAGGAGCAGGGATCGTGCTGACGTCCCCAAAGGGCGACAAGCTCTGCTACGTCCTGTGCCTCGACTTCACCCCTGCACCAACAACATGGCCGGGTACGAGGCACTACTCCACGGCATACGGGCTGCCAAGGAGATGAACGTCAACCGCCTACGCTGCTACGGAGACTCCGACCTCGTCGCTGGGCAAGTCGCTGGCACCTGCGACGCCGTCTCTCCCACCATGGCGGTGTACCGCCAAGCAGTAGACAAGCTGGGCGGACACTTCGCAGGCTACTCCATCGAGTGGATCGACAGGCGAAAGAACGAGGAGGCCGATGCACTCTCTCGCATCGGGTCGGCTCGACTCGCACCACCCGTCGGCGTCTTCCTCGACACGATCACTAAGCCATCCGTCTCTACCCCAAGGGAGATCGACATCGGAGTCCCGCTGCAACCAGAGGCAGCCTTGGTCGCACTCATCGCCGAGCCGGAAGACTGGACTAGGCCATACATGGCCTACCTTGAGGGAGGCACCTTGCCGGCAGACGAAACAGACGCCCGAATGATAACGCGACGCTGCAAATCCTTCGTCATCATCGACGGCGAGCTACACAAGCGCAGCGTGACCGGCGTGTTCCAACGCTGCGTCCAACCCGCCGAAGGACGCAAGATCCTCCACGACATCCACTCCGGCAACTGCGGCCACCATGCCGGAGCCCGCTCTCTAGTCGCAAAGGCTATGCGACACGGCTTTTACTAGCCCACCGCACACGCCGACACCGTCGACATCGTCCAGCGGTGCGCCGGGTGCCAGAAGTACGCCAACCAAACATATGTGCCGAGCTCAGCGCTCAAGACCATCCCCATCACCTGGCCATTCGCCGTATGGGGCATGGACATGGTAGGCCCCTTCAAAAAGGCCCCTCCGGCTTCACCCACCTCCTGGTCGCGGTCGACAAATTCACCAAGTGGGTGGAGGCCAAGCCAGTCCGGAAATGCGACGGGAAGACCGCCACAAAATTCCTACGCGAGCTCATATATCGCTACGGGTTCCCAAACAGCATCATCACGGACAACGTCACCAACTTCGCCAAATGAGCCATGGCCGAGTTCTGCGAGGAACATCACATCCGACTCGACCTCGCGTCAGTCGCCCACCCGGAGTCCAACGGCCAGGCGGAACGGGCCAACCAGAGCATTCTCCACGGCCTTAAGCCGCGGCTCCAAGTACCACTCGAGCGCACCGCCGGGTGCTGGGTCGACGAGCTACCCTCCGTCATCTGGGGTATCCGCACCTTGGTCAACAGGTCGACAGGGTTCACCCCCTTCTTCATGGTGTATGGCACCGAGGCAGTCATGCCCACCGATCTCGAACACGACTCACCAAGGGTCGTCCACTACATGGAGGCTGCGAACGAACTCGCACGTCAGGACGGAGTCGATCAACTCGACGAGGCGCGCGACCTGGCTCGCTCACGCATTGCCATCTACCAGCAAGGACTCTGCCGCTATCACAGCCGACGGGTGAAAACTCGCACCTTCCAGGAAGGCGACCTGCTGCTGCGCCTCATCCAGGACAAGAAGGGCATGCACAAGCTCTCCCCCCGTGGGAGGAACCATTCGCCATCAGGCGAGTACTCGGCAACAACGCCTACTACCTCATCGATGTCCGCGGGGACGGCAAGCTCGACGTCAAGCGACCATGGAATGTAAACCTCCTACGGAAGTTCTATTCCTAGAACTCCACACATGTACCCTCCAGTCGCTATGAAATAAAAAATATTGGTTACCACAAGTTGCGTCTACTCTCCGTGTCTTGTGCCACTCGCACTCGTAGTAACAGCACCAAGCTAACTGCAGGAGTCAACCTCTAGTCAGCGATCGGCATGGCCAAGTAGTGCGCTACAAGGGCATTGGGTTACCCCAGGTCTTGTAGCGTCCACGAAAAATGCCTACCCGGAGCCCCATTGGAGTCGCCTAGATCGACTGGCTTAACGAGTCAAGACAACTGCCTTCGCTCCTCATAGCGACCATGATCCTCCGCATCCTCGACACAGCGACTCGAACGGCCAAGTACCACGCTCGGGGACTGACGACCAGTTCAACGCGAGCGGCTAGGGAAAACACCAAGTATGAGAGCATGCCTAGGACTCGCCATGCGACTAACCCGACGGGCCAGGCAGGAGTGATGCGCTCACTCTAACGCGCCAAGTCCTCACCCACCCTAGAGTCGTGCCTAGAACAACCAAGTACCACGCTCGGGGACTCGGCTACCCGACCTCGTTCGCACAAGGGAAAACGGTGAAGTACAGAGCACTCATGGGAGTCGCCTTGCGACTGGCTTTCCAAGTTCGGGCGAGTCGACCTCAATAACAAAACGTTCAAAACCGCAAACACATAACAAACGAGGTAAACCACATAAAAAGGGCGGACGCGCTCGGCGACTCGTTCAACCCTCAATCACCAACACAAGACAATCCAGAAAATAAAACGATATCTCATTATAGAATATCACAAATGTCACAAAATACAAAGTATGCCCAACGGCAGAACTGCTACTAACGACCCAGGGCAAAATGATTTACTCCGCAGGCTTCGACGACGACTCGCCGCCATCGCCGCGATTGCGAATGAAGGGAGTGTACGGGTTTGACGGGTACGTCGTCAGCTCACCCGCCATCGCCGCACGGAAGGGATGCTCGATCTTGAAGTCCCGGTGCTGTGGCTCGGGGTCGTTGGGTGCAACGATCGTCTCCTGATAAGGAAGGAGGTCGCCCATCACCCAGACGCGATCGGAGTACACCGCGGCGTGGTCCGTCAGATTCAGCACCTCAGCGATCTCCACCGAGCCCGTCGACGACGGGTAGCCACTCGTCACGTCGTCCAGATCGAAATCTTCTGGGAAGTGGGCGAGCCCAAGGCTCAGCGCCGTCGTCGCCCCGCGCCGGAACGCCGACCGCGTCATGAACTCGACGATTGATGGCGCCTTCTCCAGGTACTGCCACACTTCGACGAGGTCGCTGGGAATCACTTCCGTGGGCGACATCTCTTGAAGATACGCCCGAATACAAGTCGCGGACAGCATGGCCGAGTCGACCAGAGTGGCCACACACTGCCGCGCGTCGAATGACTGCGCCTCTTCCACGCTATCAATAATCCGACCTGTGGACAGGAAGAGTAGTGAGCACATCAAATATCACACAATGGAAACATTATAGGCAGAGGCGGCACACATACCAATCAAAGGGCGGGAGAGCTCCGTGATGAAGTTTTGAAGAGAGGAGTAATCGTCTTGAAGCCCAGCAACAAGGGCGTCGGAGACCTTACGCTCCTCAGCGGCGGCCGTAACATCAGCCTTGGCTCGCCCATCCGCCGAACTCGCTTCCTCCTTCGCGTCCGCAAGCTCGCGCTCAAGGTCGGCGATCCGCTTCTTCGCCAAACTCAACGCCGATTGCGCCGCTATCAGCTCACTCGCCGGGACAAGGCCCTTGCGAACCTCTTCTGCCTTCGCAGCAATCGCTTGGAGTCCCTTGTTCGCTTCTTGAACGACGACAAGTTCCTTCTCCGCGCGACACTTCGCAGCAAGCCGGTCGGCTGATTCACGCTGCAAACCCTGTGCAAAAGTCAAACAGTTAGCAAAAACGAAATCCTAAAGTGCCCACTCGCTGAAATTCAACGACTGGACACTCGGGGACTGGAGATCAAAAATCCTAAGTGCCTAACCACTGAAATTCAGCGACTAGACACTCGGGGACTGGCGATCAAAAATCCTGAGCGCCCACCCGCTAAAATTCAGCGAAAGCGCACTCGGGGACTGGGCGCAAGAAATAAAAGCACAACACCAAAAGAATCTGACCACTGCAATTTAGTGGCCCGATACTCGGGGACTGGACATACCTGGATGGCTGAGCCCAGCATGCCGTGAAGTTGTAGTGCGTCCACGGATGTGAGAAGAGCCGGAGTGTGCCTGCGACGCTGCTCGACCTCCGTCTCGGCGACCCCAGGTGCGCGGCTCGATGGCGTGGTACCACTCGCCGTGGCCGCTCTGGCCATGAAGCAGGGGAAGGTCGCGATGGATGCGCCGGCACCAAAAGAGGCCGGCTCGGCCATCCCAGGCGAGGAAGCACCCTCCTTGGTCGCCGAGGCCGCCCCCGCCGCAGGATCACTCGGAGCAATCCTCGTGTCGTCAGACACCATGACGACTTCGTCGCTCTTGGCCTTCTTGGCACTGTCTGTGGGGGCAGCGACCTCATCAGCCTTCCTCTTCCGAGAGGGGGCCTCCTCGGTGACGACTGGCGGCACCTTGGCCACGGACGAATGGCCTATCTTTTTAACCATAGTCCTGCAAATTGAGTATATGAGCAAAGTGGTTCGACTACAATGAAAAATAAAGCAGGTGAATAAAACTCACTTGGCGACTGGAATGAACCGCAGCCCCGTGCGGATGCCAGCCGGCTTCTCTAGTTCGGGGCCCAGTCGTCGACTGAGGCCCATCTCCAGGACATCATGCGCCCAAGACACAGACGGCCTCTTTGTCGATGAGGCCGCGACAGGAGCCTCCACAACGTCTTCGGCAGGAACTTTCCTGGGAGGCGAAGCTGCTGCGGCTGCAGCGACCCCTGACCCAGAGACTGGGGCGAGTGGGGGAGGAATCGAGGCCAGAGGCACCTCACTCAGGACGGCGGTGGCATCCGGTGCTGTCGTCGTCTGTAGCGCTTCGTCCCTGGCCGGGCTGATGCCATCGGAGCTACTCGCGGAATGAGGCGGAGATGCTTGTTTCGCCGGCTTCGTCTTCCTCTTCGGAGGGGCCTTCACTTCTTTCGTCTTCTTCTTTTTTGATAGAGTAGCCTCGTGACGCGAGGTGTGCTCGGGGAGCTCGTCGTCGTCGTCGTCATGACATTCGAGGCTTTTGCTCGCTTCGAGCTCACGCTGACGTTGTCCGCAAGTTTTGTGGACCAGCGGGGCGACCTCTTCCTCGGACTCGTCGTCGTCGCTGCTCCTGTCACTCTCGACGCTGCCCCTCGCGGGAGGCGATTCGCCCCCGTCCTGGACGGACGAGCTCGAATTCTCGTCGTCCGCGGGTGGGAGCCACCCTTCCACCACTTGAAATAACTGCAATAGGCATGAGACAGTATCAGTATAACCACGACATCATCAACTACGATTGCGAATGATAGAAAAATGACTTACCATCGGGGCTGGATGCTTCGCGGTGTAGGGGCGACCCCAGCCTTCGCGTCCAGGTACACCGCTTGGGTGATCTTCTTCAGCGCCGGGAGGTAGTCCTCGAGTTGCCACTCGGCGAGGCAGGATTTCGTCGAGTCCTCCCGGCCCGTGTACTCGTACATGTAATGGTCACAGCGGGCCAGGGGAACGAGTCGCCGCCCGAGCCAGCAGTTGTACAAGTTGATGGTCTGAAGACCCTTCTTCTTCAGGCCGTGGATGGTTTGAAGCATCTCATCCACGACCGTCCGCTGGTCTGTTGGAATCTTGCCGACTTGGAGTCGGCGCGGCTCGGGCCGGTCGGCGGAGTATCTCGGAATCGCTACCTCGCCATCTGGAGTCGCCTCGGTAACGTAAAACCAAGACTTCTTCCATTCGCTCGCCGCCTTGGCAGGCAGCATCAGATCGAAAAAGGAGGCCTTTGACTTCAATTGAAACGTCAGCCACCCGCGGCAAGCATTGGACCGCCTGCTTCTTCGCGACTGATCCTCATGTGGAACAGATCTTGCCACAGGGGAAAGTAGGGCCTGCAGCCCATGTAGCACTCGCAGAACTCCACGAAAATGGGGAGCTGCTCGATGCTGTGCGGGCCCAGGTCCGATGGCTGGATCCCGTAGAAGGCGCAGAAGCGCCGGAAGAAAAGAGATGTGGGGAATCCCAGCCCCCGTTCCAGGTGGCTGGTGAAGCAGACGAATTCTCCCTCGCGTGGGTCCGGAGTCACCTCTCCGGCCACAGGGATGCGCCACCTGCCAGCGCGCAGGATCCCGGCCTCCTCGAAGGACGCCAGTAACGCTCTCGTACACTTGGACCTGCCCCATCGTTCGGTGGAAGGGGCCATTGGCGGAAGGGTTCGTGGAGGTATGAGAAGTTTGGATCGGATGAGATCGCGATGCGGAGGAAGACGGAGGTGCGCGCAATTGGAGGAAATGACGAGGAGATGGCTCTCCGATCGCTTACCATTCCCTTTATATAGCGGTTGTTACCCGCCAAATCAGGAAGTCGTTACTACGCGATGATTACGCCAAAGGTTACCGTTGGATTACCCCAACGGCTAGTTTTGACTACGTTTGACGGTCCAACTTCAGCCACTCGGCTCGCCGACCCGACCACTACAACAGTGGATAAGTATTTCGCCGACCTATTCGCCGAGCTGCGACCAGAATGACTTGTTTTTTTCCTTTATTCAGGAGCCCGCCGCTGATTCGACTGGATGTCCGCATTGGACCCGAATGCTCCGACTGCCAGCAACCACCTGCGCCCAATAAACGACAGCTTCGGGGACTACTGATGGGGATATGCCTACCGGGGTATACCCAGGAGGATGTTTCCGACCGGCCCAGGAACTGGCGAGTGGGCCTGCAGGACGGCGACTGGATCAAGGCCTGGCGTGGATCCAAGAGACTGGAAGCTGAAGGCCCAGGCGAGTATATAGGCCTAGTCGGATTAGGTTAAACGAGTACCGAAACCTTAACTGATTCGGTTGAGATATGTAAACCCTAGGGGGGTGAGTCTATATAAACCTCCCTACAGGGCGTGTAGAGGATACATTCCACCATCCACCAAAGCGACTCGCCGCCTAGCCGTCGAGCTCGCCCCATTGTACCTTCATCATAATACAATCTAGCAGGAGTAGGTCTTTACCCTTCGGGGGGCCGAACCTGGGTAAACCCCTGTGTCTTCGCCCTCATCTCGCACCGCAGATGGCTGGCCGCCCTTGCCCTTCGTTCTACTACTCGCTGCCGATTGCAGCGTCTGCCGTGGTCATTCCCACGACAAGATACATCATTTCCACTCAATTATATGTCATACAAATAAAGTATTAGAAATATATCTTAGCGATGCCACTTAATTTCTTGTAAACATACAAGCATTTCCATAGTTCCTGATGAAACCAAATCTTTCAATTCCATCAAAGTGAAGATTTCAACTCCGTGATGCCAACTTATACCAATAAAGTTTGCACCCATTTGTAGCATCCTTTGAACTAATAAAACCATTGGGTCGTGTCAATAAACATCCTAGGTTAACACTCCTTAAAAAGAACTTTGTTTTGTAATTCAACTACCATTTATTGAGAATATGTACTAGTTACTAGAATAATCCCAATATAATCGCTTCGGAAGATTCCAATCTTATCGTAGTCAACTCTTTGAACTTTGTTGTAAACTCCTTTTCGACAAGTTGGGCTTCTATAAATGTGAACAACCATGTTGTAATACCTCGAACACTACGCTCTAAGAAACAAGCCGGTATGAACCAAAAATGGATAGAACATACTACTGTGGGGCCGCGCAGCCACACATAGCGGGTCAGGGTATTGGCGGGGCACGGTACCGGCCAACCATCCCACCCACTTTTATGAACATAGCATCAGGTGCGAGCGGCATAGTCGACAGGTATGCGAAAAAAACATACACAAATCAGTATGTATGTCAGCGACATATAATAGTATATTAGAGCCAGACCAAAAATAAATAGAACTATAGAAATGTCATACGACAAGATCCAAATATCCTAGATAGATATAATAGTTTAGGATACATCCTCATACGTCCCACATCAGAGTATCAAGCGTAAGTGGAAAACAAGATTCGAGTACGGATAAGAAGCAAACTGGCATAAGATGCCAAGAAATAAGCACATCCCACCCACAGATCTCATAGATCTACAATCCCCGAAATCACTATGCCTGACGGTCGTTTCCACCATCATCGGTATCCTCGACCCAGTAACTTTCCTATGGATATTCCTGTCCATCTGAACAATATTTGTCGTGTGAGACCCCAGGGGGCTCAGCAAGTATTTATGCATCTAAATGAAACAACCTGAGGGTGACGAAATTGCAGTGAAAATAAAGCCTAGCAGTTATATAAAGACTCGCTACAGCATCCTCCTAATTAAAGATAGACGAACATTCATTAAATCAACAATAGTTAATTACCCAAAAAAATATAACAACATAAATACGGACCGCTCGCCCTCCATCCCGTTCCCCGAACAAGAAGGCGGAAGAACATCTTATCCATTGGCAGTTTTATTAATCATTCCATGAGTGTTGCACTAATTACTAGTCATGTTTAGTCAAATTACAGATAGTACTTTAGGTATAGTTGTCCATGATCGAGAAACTGTGCTCCAGGTAGTCCATAACCGCAGACACGACTTTCAGAAAGATTTACCCTGCAAGGGGTGCACAAATAGCAACACATGCATGATAAACCCCGCGAAGAACCAAATAAAAAGCAACAATGCATCACGATAAAGCATTCGCAAGATTCAAAAATGATTTTAGAGGCCCGCCCCACTAAGCTACCCGCTATGAATTTGGCCGGCTCCATGGCAGACCCAGGGTGTGTGGCAACGACTATAAACAATTAGGAAGCCAAAAGTGTGACCAGGCTTGTCGATACAGCAAAAACATGGCACATGGTTCCTAAACAGTACAGTAGTAAATGCTCCTCGGGGCAACAATAGTAAATAAAGCAATAGCATGGCATAAGTACATAATGGTAATAAAGCGTCAATCTAGTTTGTGGCCCCAAGAAATAAAATGCGAATCAAGCTAAGACTAAGTGGATTCATGGTCCCACATGCGGATAGTGTGATACTAAAAGAACAAGAATCAAGTACTCAGGTCCTACGGGACATAAGTGAGTGGATAAAAACCAGATCTCAAATATTGCCCACTGGTGCGTCTTTCTTTAGCTATCCCATTACTACTCAATTAAGTTGTTTAGGTACCTCGTTATTTAAAGACTCTCACAAACTCTTCGTATGCAGTTCTATGACTCGCATGGCTCAACCAACTCCTGTAGTAATGGCTCATGCGATTGAAGATAAAAGCTTCGGTGGGGTTTAAAAGTAAAGGCTATGGAGTACTTGAGATTGCAATTTAATTTGGAGTATGACTCATGATGCAAGAATAAGATAGATGCAATAGGTACTATATATAATGCAAGCATGGGTAATTTCTTCCATGTTAGCTCAGTTGTAGAATAGGTGGGATCCGGGTAATACTCCCGAGTCTCCAGATATTTCCCTTGCTCGGTGTCTATCCGGATAAAAACCAAACACATAATAGCCATAATAGATAAAGTGCGCAATCATATAAATCATATGCAACAAGCAAGACAAGGTATGCCATGATAGAATGATGCATAATTACATGGTATAACATAGCATGACATGGGTGAGGTGTGGGGTACAAGTATAAAGCATTTCATTAATTATTTAGTCATATTTTTCTCCCATAAACTTTGCTGTCCTTTAAATATTTATATGACACATGCTTCAATTCATATCATGGAATGCATAGCTAGAACAGGCTTGTTGCGCTGATCATTTTGGACATATCATTTATCGAATTCAGAGTTACGAAATTGAAGTTATGAATTTATTAAGAAAATGACATTTAATGGTAATTATTAATTCGAAAATTTTAAATTCTCATAATATATTTTGAATAGCATGTTCATATTCCTGGCGTTTTTTTTATTCAAAAACATATATTATTTGTATTATTTGAAAATATGAATTTAAAACAATATAAAATCAATTTAAATTCAAATTAGGGTCAAAGTCCAAGATTTGACTGATTAGAGTTGACCCATGAAATATTTGAATAATTATTTGAATTCACATTCAAAAACCAAACATATTTCATATAAAGTTTGTATTCAAATTGTAAACCATTTGAAAGATGTAATTATATTTGTATTTAAACTAAGTTAAAATTTGATTTGAAATTGAATTTGGAAATAATATTGGGTTTTCTCACACAGAGGCAACCTACACACAGACACTTATAGGTGGGGTCACGGGATCTTGCGGGTCCATGCACGCGCAGGGCAGCTATGGCATGACACGTGGCGGATCCGGGACCATGGGTTAGGAGCAGGAAAATGACGGGGTGGTTTTATAAAAGTTTTCTGGAGGTTTGATTGAATTCTAACAAACAGATTTTTGCTAAAACGCGTTTGATAGGTAAAAGGGGACATCTTGCGAGGAATCTCGGCTCAGATAGAAGACGAGTCTGCTGTAGGTGTAAAATAGGAAATTTGTAGATCTAGCTTAGCTCTACGACTCTCGTGTACAAAGTTTCTCCAACGGAGGCCTGTATGTGCTGGAAAACAACAAGATTCATAGAGAAAACGTTGAAGCTGATTTTGGAATAATTTTGCAGAGAAAAGGGCTGATTTCACAAGACAATGGCGGCAAATCTACTACGAATTCGAAGATGATGTAAACATGATAGTTGGAGGGGAAAGGTGACGAGGGTTCAAGTCGTCAATGCTCATTGTTATGGACTTGGTTTTTGGAGAAGATGGGGATGCGGAAGTCGTGAGACGGCTAACAGGCAAGAAACACGGGGACACTAGGTTTACCCATGTTCAGGCCTCCGGAGGAAAAACGCTACTCCTGCTTGTCTATTCTTAATTACGGCGGAACCGAAGGTTACAGGGGTGCGCAGATGTAATCTGGAGTGGAGGTGTGTGTATGAGGTGTTGAGATCTATTGTGGCGTAGCCTCCTGGCCTTTATATAGATAGGCCAGTCGGTTACAGATTAGGGTTGAACCCTTTGAAATTATATCTAATCTAGACTTGTCTACCAAGGAGTCGAACTCGCCATGGGCTTGGGCCACCCGAAATTTTCCTTGGATGTAAGTCTTCATGTGGGTCTTTCTTGGGCTGGACCGGGTATACCAACGTTATGCACCCGTAGGGTATATCCATATCAGTAGCCCCCGAGTGTTCAATCGAATCGCAGATTCGACTAGAGACTCTATAATCTTTCAGCTGCTTTCTATTTGAACCTGTCTTTAGGAAAAAATGTTTAGTTCATAGGGATTGTTGATGCATGTGCCTGGATCACCCGATGGATCAGGGTCAGTTAACTGTCATAGGACAAAACAACATGATCTTCATTAGACTCGAGTCCCCTAACTCGAATCCGAAACGAATGCTGGTGTAATTCGACTCAGGCCATTGAGGTCTTATAGGAGTCGAATCCCAATGTTTTCCAAGTGATATACTAACGCGTCCATCGAGATTTTCATCGTTCCTGTTGACAAGGAAATTTACTGGCAGAGTGCAGTCTGGTGCGTTACCAGCTGTCAGATGATATCTATGGGGCTTATCTTTGCGTCACAGACACCACATCCGAAGTTTTATCACCACGGAGGTGTTTCTGGTGACCAATTAGACTGCTTCTTTCTTAGAGTTAATTTGGGCAAAGTTTCCAAAAAGGTTTTTGGCGCACATGATCCGAAAGATCTCAATCGAATAATTCATAGGGTGCGCGACCAGCGCTCCCTATGGGAGTAGCCCCCGAGTGTCTGTTCGAGTCATAGACTCGACAAAGACTTTAGTTAAATCATTCGCGCTTGCTTCCATTATCTTGTCCGAAGGACGCATTTTTTCGAATGCACGACCAGTGCTCCCTATGGGAGTAGCCCCCGAGTCCGTAGTGGAGTCGCGGACTCGACGTAGGACTCGAAGATCTTTTAGAGGTGTTGTTATCGTTGTAATTTCTCAGGTGCGCGGCCAACACTCCTGATAGGAGTAGCCCCCGAGTACCTGGTTGAGTCGTAGACTCGAGTAAGTGCTTTATGCTCAGTCGAAATCTTCGAGCCGTTGCTGGCTTCACTTTTATGACGTCATTGCTGACGATCGGTGAGCTCAACCGTCTGTGGTAGTAGAGACGATGCGATAGGATGATCGTGGGTCTCACCGCCTGACTTGAATTTGACTAGTAACGCATAACGTGGCGAAATTTACAGCTTCTCCTCTATTTCCGCGCATAGTGGACGTTGTGCTGGCGACGGTTCAGTTTGGTGCTGACACGTGGACGATGAGATCTGGGGCACGCGTTGGGGCTTCTGAATCGACGACTCTGCTTCGTTGTCCTCGCCCCTTTTATACCGTGTGGAAAACAAGGAAGTTTTTTACCCTTCGCCATTTGCCTCTGCTAGTTTGCCATTGCCACCATTTCTTGAGCTCTTGATCTCATCGTGCATTGGACATCCTCCGTGTTTTCCCTCAGCGTTTCTTCGTTCGCACCTCCGCAGTCGCTGCTACACAATGGGCAAGTCCAAGAAGGCTTCATCCTCTACAACGGGTTCAAGCGCCACCGGCGTCGGGAAGGGATCCGCTGCTCCGAGCCGCATCACCGACGGCAGGTGGTGGCCTACGGAGATGCGTGAGTCAGACTTGCACAAACTGCGTGAGGCCGGCCTGATCTCGAAGACCAAGGAGGACGCCATCCTTCTAGACTGAGAGGTAATCCCGCGCCCACCCGAAGGGTTTCGGGGTATGTTCTACGCCTTTATCATCTGGGGTCTCTCTTTTCCCACCCAAGAATTTCTTCGTGGGCTTCTTTTCTTCTATGGGATTTAGCTTCACCATCTGTCTCCCAATTCTCTCCTCCATATCACTTGTTTTATTACCCTTTGAGAGTGCTGGCTCGGAATTGAGCCTCATTTTGTCCTCTTCCGGAGACTCTACTCCGTGAAGATGCAATCTGGCACCGGTGGTGTCTATCCACTAGGTGGCTGCGGAATTTCTATCCGCTCTACTGTCCAATTCTTCTCTTTCTCCCTTTGCGAGTCCGTCCATGAATGGCGCAGGAAGTGGTTCTACATCCGCGACATGAAGCTGGACGGTCAGCATTATGGGCTCGCCCCCTTCGACTCCACCCAAGAGATCATCCAGAATAGTTTGTGGGGGGAACGACATCTTGGAGGGTGAATCCGAAGAGGTGGATAAGATCTACAAGCGGGTGGAAGCTCTCGAGCTGGTGGCCGGCAAAGAGTTCAATGGTGTCGGCATCATACGCACCTTCCTCAAGCGTCGGGTGCAGCCACTCCAAGCGAGGGCACACCCGATGTTTCTCTATGCTGGCCCCAACAACCCGACAAGGGTATTGCCTGAGGAGATGTCCTCGGGTGACCTTGATAAGGATCTTCGGCCGCTACTGAAGTACAAAGCCGATGAGGACCTCCCGGGGAAGTCCTTGACTGCCCCTTTCAGGGCCAAGAAAACTGCCCCCAAGTCTTGTATTGCGCGTAGCGCTATTTTCGAGTGCTTGTTGTTTGTTATCTGTTGTTATAATGTTGCATCTCTTGTCTTCAATTTGCAGGGCCTCAAGGTAGCGGGGATGGTGCCCCCTCTACCTGAGAAGTACATGGATGCTCCGTACCACGAAGAGGCAGAGTCCGAGTCCGAGCTTCCCCCGGTGCAGTCTCTTTCTATGGAAGCCCCTGAGCCGAGCGAAAGGCAGACTCGAAAGAGGTCGCGAAGCAAAACTTCGTATGGAGCGACGCCACCGACGCTGAAGGGTCCTTCCTTCCTCGAGCACCACGGCGGGGATGAGGGTGCAACCTCCGCCCCTATCCCGACTATGCCTATTCGTGCGATGGCTCTGCAGCCGCCGGCCAAGAAGAAGAAGAAGAAGAATAAGAATAAGAAGAAGAAGAAGAAGAAGAAGAAGAAGGAGGCTCATGTCTTCAACCTGTCAGACATACCATCGTGAGTTTCTCTGGTCAAATCTTGTCATTTTATTGATGTGCTAAGCATTAGCTTGTGAAAGGGCATGTTTGCCCCATGTGTGGTTCTGGTAATTAATGACAATCCCTATGGACTAATGTGTAAATTAAGTTTCACTTGTAGGTTTGTCCATTGGCATCACTTGGGCCATGTTTTGGTCTCAAGAAGTAGAAGAAGATCAAGTGTGTCTTGAAGAAGAAGATGGAGTTCCTCATGTGCATCTTCAAGACACCATCATTATGGGGATAGAGGAAATGAAGTGCAAGCTCAAGATGCGCAATCTCTAGAAGATCTCGTGCTCGAAGCTTGCCATCCTCGTCATTCATGGAGTGATTAAGACAAGTTCAAAGAAGAGAATTGCAAGTCTTCATCAAGCAAGAGCGAGCAAGATAAATCAAGAAGGGTGTTCCATCTTGAGAAGGACAAGACGGTCTACATCAAGCTCAAGTGGAATGCTCAAGGCAAAGGTATGATCTTGATAGGTTTTCTATTTTATAGGTATCTTGTAGTGTTGGGAAACTGGGTTTAGGATAGATAGCCATACTATCAAGAGGGGCTCTCGAGTGAGTGACTCGATCGCATCTTTTAGAGAGAGCTCAAACCTTTGCGTAAATAGCATAATCTTTCTTGGTTGTTATTTGGATCTTGTGCATGATAGTATCTAGAGCTTGTGGTCATCATCATAACAAGCTCTAGTTCATCAAATAAGGTTTTCCCTTGCATAACTTATTGCGGTTCTTGATCATGCGGTTTTTTCTGGATCCACACCTTGGGACATATCTCACATATATATACTTGATATTTTTCCCATGGTGGTATCCAATATTTCACATTTTGTTGGTTTCTACTTGGTTTTATCTTTCCAACAAAATTGGTTTCATCCCAATCAGAGTTTCCAAGCTCAACTTCTTGTATTTTGGGTTTTGGAGGTTTTACCGGTTCATCGCTTCTAGAGAGGTCATACCTTTCTCCATTTTATTTTATACTTCCCTGTTTTATTATGACTTTTCTTTGCATAATCTTGTAAAGCTTGTCGTTCTCTTCAAAATGAGCCCAAGATCATAAAAACGGAGTCCGAAATCAAAAGTTATTGAAGTTTTTGTGCAATGTTGTCCTGCGTTTTTGCTTGAGAGGAAATTCCGGCCCATGTTCCGACCAAAGTTCCGGTCAGGTTCAGTAACTTGTGTTTTGATTTACCGGAAGTTCTGGTGGAGCATCGGAAGTTCCGGTGATGCGCGAATCTGGACCAAACGGGCAGATTTTTCTTGCCCTTTTTAAGGGCCCCCTCTTCCCTATTACTTTCCCAACTTTTAAGGCCATTTTTGCTAGATCTTACACTCTCTCCTCCATTGTTGACCTTCAAAAACTTTCCCTCTTCCCTTCTCCCTCCCATGATTCTTGCATCTCTTTAAGGGATTTGAGAGAGGAGATCTAGATCTACAATCCCGCCAAATCAAATCCATTCTTTGTGAAGGAATCATTGATCTAAATCTTGAAGAGTTTTGTGTTCTCCTCTTGTGTTCTTCCTCCCTTATTACCCCAATAGCTTGTGTAGCTTTGTTGGAATTTGGGAGTGAAGTACTGGACCTTGCATTTGTTGCATAGGTTTGAGTTCTCCATGGATATTTGGCGAGTGCAAGATTGTGGGCTTGTTACTCTTGGTTTCTTGGAACCCTAGATGGTTGGTGTGTTGATTTCTTGTGGCCTTTTGCGGCCTTGTGACCTTTTGTGGTCTTGTAGCCTGTTGTGGCTTTGTAGCATTTGTGGCCTTGTTGTTGGGAGCCTCCAATTGAGTTGTGGAGATTGCCCCAATCTTGTACATGTTCGCCGACCGTCCTCAAGTGTCCCATAGTGGAGCAAGTGCCCGCCTTTTGTGGTGAGAACTTGGGAGAATAGGGTGAGCCTTTGTGGTGTCAGTGAGTTGCGTGCTTCTGCATCCAGGGTGAGGCCTTGTGTGGCGTTGGGTGAGAATTGAGCCATGACACCCCGAGGTGAGCCATTTGTGGCGCTCGGAGAGCATTGCGCCATCGCACCTCTCCAACGGAGACGTAGCTTCTTGGGAAGTGAACTTCAGGATAAAATCTTCGTCTCCGTGTCCATCGGTTATCTCTCAACCGAGCCCTTTACTTATGCATTTTACATTTTGATAGCCATCGTGCTTGAAGTATTTTACCTTGCTATCACCTTGTTTCTTGTATTGCTTAGCATAGGTTGTTGGTGCACCTAGGTGAACCTAGTGGTTAGGTTTTGTGCTCAATAAATTAAACGTTAGCTTTTATTCCGCATTTATTTCAGCCTAAACCGTAATATTTTTAAAAGCCTATTCACCCCCCCTCTAGGCGACGTCCATTGCACTTTCAGCTTGTTGTTGATTTGGTTCTTTGTAAGTGCTAGTACTCATCACTCGGAGGAGTCCCTCGACGAGGAAACCTAAGATATGATCGCGGAATCGAAGTCGACGTCTTTGTTTCCCAAGATGGTGGCCAACTCCGATAATGAGGATTCGAGCTCCGCGAGGCAGGAGGCTCGTGCACTCGTTATGCGGAATAAGATAGCAAATCCTTTAGAGTCCACAACAGACCACGTGAGTCTCTTTCCTCTTTTCCCTAAGGGGAGCCCCCAAGCACTTTTATTCAGCAAGCTGATGCAGCGCTAGTCCAAGTGGGAGCACTTCGTCGGGAAACCCCAATAGCAAGGTGTGAAGCAACACATCAGCAAATTTTCCCTTTGTAAGAAATCGAGGTTATCGAAATAGTAGGAGGAAGGAAACGTCACACAGGTGTTGCAAGAAACGCAGAGACCTGCACAACACAAACTCAAGATTTTGCCCCAACGAATTAGTGAGGTTGTCAAGCTCACCGGTTTGCTATAACAAAGGATTAAACGTATGGTGTGGAAGGTAATGGTGGTTTGCATCAAGTAAACAGTAACAATGGAAGATGTATCAACGGTAAGGATTGGACCGGGGTCCATAGTTCACTAGAGGTTCTCTCCTTAAATAAACGACATGGCACGAAGGGTAAACAAATTACAGCGGGGCAATTGACAGGAACTGAGCAAGGCATAACAATGCAATACTAGTCAGAAAGATCCCATGAGGTTGATTGGGAAATACAACAATATACATAGACCGCCATCCAACTACATGTATGACTAGAAGTCCAGCTTCAGGTTATCATTCGAACCCCGTCCAGTATTAAGTTGCAAGCAACAGACAACTGCTTTAAGCAAAGTGTGTAAGGTAAACAGTCCACATGTTCCATAAACAAGAGATCGTGGTTTTCTCCCTAGTAGCAACAGCACATCTACAACCGAAGAGATTATTGTCACTTACCTTGGAAACTAGAGGCATGAACCCACTATCGAGCATAAATACCCCCTCTTGGAGTCACTAGCAACTACTTGGCCAAGATAACCACTAGAAACGGAGAGCATGCAAGATCACAAACAACACAGACATGATAGAATCATCAAGACAAAACCATTAATCAAACCAACATAATAATCTCAATATCCATCGGATCCCCGCAAACACAACATGCCTAATTACAAATAGATTAAATCTTGATCATGAAAGGAGCTCACAAGATCTATACATGAAAGCACAAAGGAGGAGATACAACCATCTAGCTACTACATGGACCCATAGTCCAAGGTGGAACTACTCACGCATCATACCGGAGAGAAGGCCTCCGGGATGATCTCCCCTCCGGCAAGGTGCCGGGAAGAACTTCAGATCCCCGCGATCTAGGGACGATGGTGGCGGCGGCTACAGATGGTTTCGTGGATTTCTGATCGGGTGATCAGGGTTTCTGCATCGGGGGATTCTTATAGGCGAAGGGGTAGATCAAGGAGGCGGTCAGGGCCACCAAACCCTAGCCAGGCGTGGGCCCACCTGTGTTCGCGCCTAGGGGGTGGCCCCTCTGACCGGCCCCTTCGGCTCTCCTCTGGACTTCTTGTTCCCCACGGAAAGTAATTGATTTGTCCTTCATCCCGTCCAATTCCGAGAATATTTCTTTACTAACTTTTCTGAAACCAAAAACAGCAGAAAACATGCATCTGGCACTGTTGGAACTTGTTAATAGGTTAGTAACAGAAAACATGTAAAAAGCACCTCAAAGTGTGGACAAGTAAATCAAAGTAGATACTAAATAAGCATGGATCATCAAAAAATATAGATATGTTTCCAGCGTATCAACATCCCCAAGCTTAACTCCTTCTCGTCCTCGAGTAGGTAAGTGATAAACAAAATAATTTTTGAGGTGACATGCACCCTCACAATAATGATCCAACCATTTGCAAGCATTGAAATCTGGGATCAAAGAACTCTAAACATGTGCATGAAAGATGGAGTTCTAACAACAGTACATAGTAACTATGCATGCAACATGGCAAGCTACAAACAAAGATCATGAATAACATGCATTGAAAATGTTTGTTTGCTTCACATGCAGAGAACATAGCATAGTGGCAATCAGCTTGTCCCTCATAGAGTAGCAATTAGATGCATAGGACACTTGCAAAGTTCACAAGGGTGACTAGAAACAAATAGCACAAGAACAAGCAATAACACAATATGCATCAATTAATAAGCTTTGGAACACTGCACACAGAATGATAACTATGCTCTCTTAATGGTGCCTAAAGGTAGAAGGTGGAGACTCAATCGTGGTGAAAGAAAGGCCTTTTTGTAAAGGAAGCAGGGATTACAAGTTTCAAAAAGATCTTCCAAAAATTATGGTACTTGTTATCTTTCAGCCCTCATTGCCCCTATCATAAGCATCTTAAAGTGGTTAAGGTTAAAGTGGCAAAGCTGGAGTATATGCTTGAAAAAGTATAAGTTGGCAATCCCAAGTCCCTTGAATACGAGGGCCACACCTCATGCATACTCAACTTTGGGTCTAGGTAAGTTCTTGTCACTGTAAGTATTTGCATATCATTGAGAACCGCCAACGGGCACTGGTGGAAAACATGCCTCTAGTCCCGGGCCGCAATGGGCTCTAGTCCCGGTTTTGGGCCCGGGACTGCGAAAACGGGACTGGAGGCCCCCCCACTAGTCCCGGCTCGCTATGGCCCGCGACTGATAATAGCCACGTGGCTGTTTCAGCGCCGCGGGGGGCGGAAACCCTCTAGTCCCAGGTCGTAACACCACCCGAGACTATAAGGTTTCCTGTCATGGCAGAGAATTGTGTGTTTCTCTGCCGCGACAGAGATTGTGTATTTCCTTTTTTTGCCATTTCGTTCCTTTTTCTTTTTGTGTTTCACTATAATTTCAAACATATATTTAAGTACATATATTCTACGCTACTACATACATAGTACACGTTGATGCATCTATATAATTAATCGATCCCTTGGAAGCATACATTGATGATATATATATCAAAAGGAAGAAATGTTTTGAAATTATATGGTCATTGATGAATATATATATATCATATCAGCTACATGGAGATCACTAAGGCAAATCAGGTTCCACGTCATCCGCATAATGCTCTCCATGTACATCAAGGACTTCCTTCATCATAAATCCCGCCAGCTCCTCTTGAATTGTTGTTATGCGCTGGTCTGGCTCTAGTTTCTCCCGCAAATCATAAATATAATGTGAGTCAACTTTCCGCTCACTGGTCAACTCGCAGATGTACTCGCAGACGTAGTATCCACATAAATGAATTCCCGGTGGCTGCTGTAAACTCTTCACCATTTTATAAGTTAGCTCCTCTTTGAATGGACCTGGTATTTTCTATCTGAACCGTGTCCAACACCTGCTCAGCAAAGAAAATGAACAAAGGAGTTATTAGTTACTTGATATCAGGAAATGAATGAAAGAGGACGATATAATGCGATAATGATTGAAACTACTTATGGAGATTGCTTTCATGTCGCTCCTCTGCTCTTTGTCCCAACTTAATGAGTCGTGGACTTCAACTAGGGAGTTGTCAACTTGAATGTTTAGCAAGATCCAGTTGAATCTGTGGATGCTTACATAAGCATACATGCATAGCTCATCGAGTAAGCAAAAATAAAATGTGTACAAGATATAAACACTCACTTGAAGTTGTAAGGAAATAGTATTTCCTTAACAAAATTATTTTTGGTTAAGAACCTGCACAGGTCTTCCTCCACGTCCTTGGGGTGATTCTTTAACGTATATTCATTAACGATATATGGGTCAATGAAACCAACATCGTATCTTCTAGCTCTTTTGCATTCAAGCATCTTCATTCTGCAGAATATAAAATCATCATACAAAAGGATATATAGTTAGGATAATATATTAAATGCAATGAACGAGCTGAGCTACAAACTTAATTATAGAAATAAATCACTTACAGACAGTAGTAACCAATGATAGATTTGTCGAAGGCGTGCTAGTTGTATAACTGAAATAGTTCGATCATTTGAACCTGTATCGAGTATGGTTTGAAGTGATGCTCCTTTCTAACGTCCATCAGAAACCAATCTTTCTGATGCTTTTTTCTGCTTGCGACATGTACCATTCATGTAGATTTCGCATATGTGTGGATAGATGCGCGAGCTCCTCATTACTGACTAGAGGCTCCCCTTGGACATACTTCCGTACCATCTGACCCACTGGCGTATCTTCATAGCCTAAATATTGACCAAGAGACATTTTTGCTTCGGTAGCAAGTGCTTTGGCCTGCGATACAGTGATTCCCATTAGTGCGGCATTATTACGGGCTCTGGGATCCATTATTTGCATGTCCATATCCATTTCAGCTCTGAAGGCCTTCTCGAGGTCTGAAATGACTTTGAGCGGGGCGACCGATTGATTCTTCTGTGCTCCGAGCTGGGCAACTTGCTTCCCGCTTTTTGCACTTGTGATTTTTTTCTTCTGTGCTTGCTTAATAATCTCCCGGCCATAGTCTGATTCCAGATTCATCGATATCTAGGATGGTTGTTGAAGAAAGGAGACTTAGCCCACTTTTTGGTTTTTTCATCATATACCGTCTTTGGCTAAGGCTTTTTGGGTGCAAAATGCGCCTTAACTTGGGCAGCCACATCCGCATTAGTTTCCTCATCGGTCTTGTCATAAGGTCTCTTTCTTTGATGTGAGGCGCGGGGGAGCGTCGAACTTCTATTTCTTCGACGAGGTAGTAGTATTGCACGGAGGCGGAGGTGGAGATCGATTATTGCACGGAGGCGGAGATCGAGTTGATGTACTCCTGCTGCGGCGATCGTCAGTGGGGCGGGGTGGACTTGGAGGTTGGCGATAATCGGGTTGGGGTGGACTTGGAGGTTGACGATATTCGATGCGGGGTGGACTTGGATTCCTCGGAGTCGGTGGCCTTGGCGCCGAGCCTGGAAACTTGATGTACTTCTTATTCCATAGAATGATGTTGCGCTTGACATCTCCTAGTTTCGTAAGGCCTTCAGGCGTAGCGATTTCAATCTCTAGGTCCGCAAAATCCTCCACTATGTCATCCACCGTGACACGAGCATAGCCTAGTGGAATCGGAAGTGAATGGTGGAGTGCTCTAGGTAGACAAGGTAAAGCATTGCTGATCGCCACCTTGAAGGACATGTTGTTCATTGGCTGATGTAGCTCACATTGTGCCATCTCTCCGACATCATCCATGGGGTAGTGAGGAGCCCGTGTATCATCCAGCAGTGCTTGATCATCAGCCTGGACCTCCGTGGAAGCCACGCTGCTTCTCCGCTGGCTAAGATCCAATGCAGGATCATCAGCCCGCGGGTGAGTTGACGACGGCGGCCTTTGGCTAATTTCATGCATGAGGTTCTTCAGATCAGCTAGGTCCTGCTCTACCCTGGAGATCCGGTCTGCCTCCCGGTCCTTCTTTCTCTGACGGCTTCTGTAACTAGCATCGTACTGAGGAAACCCTTTGTTCCACGAGACACCGACGCCTTTGCCTCGTGTTCGTCCTCCCTTTTCAGGATTCCCTAGGGCGCGTGTCTGCTCGTCGTTCTCTCTCTTGGGACGGAACAATCCCAATTGAGCATCGTTCATTGCTTGAATAAGGTCTTGGGAGGGTTTTAGAATTTTTTCATGAAATAATGTCTTCCCTGTTTCTGGGTCCAACGATCCCCCGTGCCCGTACCACCGGTGCTTTGACCTCTCGGGCCATCCATCTGTACCAGGAGTGACGCCTCTAGCCCTCATTTTCTTCTCCATAGTTTCCCACTTAGGGACGACACTCTTGTACCCACATTCCCCATTTTATGATGGTATTTCTTTTGGGCAGAATTTAACGCGTTCTTTGCCGACTTTGCCTTTGTTTTATCAGATGCTTGTACTGTACAAAATCGGGCCACTGTTCTCTCAACTTCTCGTTTACTCCTTTGAAGTCTGGAGTTTTCTTTTTTGCGACATATTTCGCGTATAAACTTTTCTTGTGGTTCCAGTACAGTTCAGCCATCTTGCTCAGAGCCCACTCCTTGACTTTCGCTCTCTTTTCAAGCCCACCCGGCCTTGGGGTAATACCATCTACCTCAAATTCTTCATACTCTGGAGGTAGTATGAAATGCGCTATGAGCTTCTGCCAAAGGTCATCTTTGGCATCATCGGTGACATAGCTGTTGGATTCTTCACCGGGTTTCTTTGACTGATTCCATTCTTGGATGGTGATCGGAAGGTTGGCCCTAACAAGCACCCCACATTGATTTATAAACATCCTCCGGTGCTTTTCTGGAGCAATCGGTTCACCGTCATCATCTATTTCTTCGATGGTGAACCTCTGATTACCATCCAACTTTTTGTTCGTCCCTCGTTTTGTTCGAGCTGTCGATTGCTTCGATCCGGTGGGCTAAAAGAAGAAGAGAGAGTGATTAATATATATCTAGATCAGTTAATGAATAGAGGTAACACGAGGCTTTATATATATGTACCTCGTTGGATCCTGTCGAGGGGCCATCATTATTGTTGTTATTTGTTTGCCCTTCGTCCATCCGGTCTTCCCCTTGGTACATTAGGTTTTCCTCTAGTCCATCAGCGGATGGATTCAGATATGAGGATATCTCTTCCTCGAGCAAAATATCTTCACCGGTATTAATATTAAGAGGAATTTCACCTCTTATCATGCCCTGAAGAAAACCTTCACCAATGCGACCAGGATCTTCGGATGGATCCATAACTTACTTAACTATAAAAAAAGAGAGTTAAACAGGTTAAAAAAACAATAACCCTAATAACTAAAACAAAAAAATAACCCTAATAACACAAATTGATAACCCTAATAACACTAATTAATAATCCTAAAAAACAACTAAAAACAATTATATAAACAATTATATATTCCTAAAAACAACTAAAAACAATTAATATTCCTAATAAACCTAATAAACAATTATATATTCCTAAAAAACAATTATACATTCCTAAAAAAACAAGTGAAAACAATTATATATTCCTATAAAATTATATAAACAATTATATATTCCTAAAAACAACTAAAAACAATTATATATTCCTAAAAAAAGAAACTAAAAACAATTATATAAACAATTATATCTATATCTATATCTATATCTATATATATAATAATAATATAATAATCTATATCTATACCTAATAATAAAGGACGAAGTGTTTCTTCTGGTCCAACATTTTTTTAGACAATTTTACTCCTGAAGTTGCAAATAATTATCCACCATGCCATCCGTAAGTCACGTATCGTTTTTTCTTCTTCAACACAGCCTCCCATTGGTAGTCGTTGGTAGCGCCGTGGCCGTGCCGCTGGGATTTGTCTCATGGGCCGTCTGCAAGGCTATCTGCTGGGCCTGAGCCACATGCGGCTACCTGCGTAGTAGCAGGGGAGGCGGAGATCCAAGTGGAACGGGGCCTGATGGAGGCAATACACGAGGAGCATGTAGTCGTAGATTTTTATTTTTTTGACAATCACGTGCTGTCGTGGATGTCCTTCACAGGAATTGGGCTGCGGGATGGCTGTGTTTGAGGGTTGGCTATATCGCTGTATTGATTAATACCACATCGCTACATGACATTAAATTCCACCGATTTATATACTCTTACAGATTGGCTATCAACAAGCCAAGTAATTCAATCAAAGATAGAATCGAACGAGGATGGTTACTAGCAGAGCAAGGGCAGACACGATGAAACGATTTATGTGTGAGGGCAGGGCGTAGCTGTCGAAAGAACAGCTGCCAACCGAACTGACCCGTCACGCTTTGAGGCTCAGGATTTCAAACTAGCCAAAAGGCAAAGCCTAATACCCATTATTCCACTTTCAACTACCAGCCAGAGTTGATGCTGCTCGAACTTATAGTGTAGTGATTCTTACATCTATCGGATTGTCAAGGTATGTTTTGTTTTTGTATGTCTGCCTCTCTTTTTTGCTTCATGTATGACGCACCCATAATTCACACTAATGCTGTTTATGAAATAAAAGAACAAACAAATAGATGAAAATGGAGAGGCTCTATCAACCGGTGAGAATATTAAGCTTCAAGCAAGAGGGAGTGTGAGCACCACGCCATGTCCATGTCCTAGCTTTTAATAAGAGGAGAAAGATGCCATAGACCTGGTCTTTCATAGCGCTATACTGTGCCTTAGTGAAGAAGACAGGAACTTGCCGGCTATAGATCAGATGTTTACTATTCTCCAGAGGGGCATTGCTGTGCACCACTCTGGACTATTACCCATAATTAAGGAACAGGTCGAGCGGTGGCTGCTAATTTGCAGGCTACATGTGTTCCCTAAAGAGTATCCGAAAGAGGGGTGTACTAGCTGGAAGAAATTGGTTAGCAAGCATCTTGAGGTTGTTTTGCTCGGATATTCTATATTGTTGTACCGACGAGGTAGTGTACTCAAGTCTGTAATAGAAAAAGTCTTTCATAGAAGAGTAAACAAGTATAGCATAAAGGGCAGGGCCTATGAGACAGCTACTAGTGAACAGCGAGCTCTTGTTTTAAGATTACTCGATCCTACCTAGTATAGTGAACAGCAAGCTACACTACTTCAAATCTCTTCTCTCTTCTAAGAAAGGTTGAGTCATGCCTTTCTAGCCGCCCAACTATTATACCATGATTGGGGAGAGCAAGGCTTTGTGCCCAAAACAATCAACCTAGCTTGTTTAAACTAGAAATAAGGCTCCTTTCTATCTTGAGTCAGCAATATCAATAGGTTATTCCCCATCTTGCACTTCTCGGAAGAAATAGTCCCCCTCTCTAGGACATCCATCTCTTACTCTCTAGGAAGCAAGCAGGGGCAGGCCCGTCCTAACTGACACTGTACTATAATTGGACAATAGCGGCTAGACGGAATGGACAATAGCATGGTTATCCTTAACTAACCGCTAAGCAGTTCGGGACATCGACAGAAGTAAATAAAAGAGATACGCTGCCGTTCACTATCATTTGCAAAAGTAATACACAAGCTCGCTGGCCATTGAAATCAAAGGTATCGGCAGATCAACGAATTCAAACTAGCTTTTCAATCATCAAGAAAAGAAATAAGTATCCCTAGGTTTCGATCAATAAGACGGTAGAGATCTGGCTAGCGGGATAAGGATTTAGGGAAAGGTACCCACCTTTTAACGGGAGAAAGGCCAGGTCATCAGAGCAAGCATAGTTTACTGGGCGAAGCAATCATCTCGTTTTCCCCTCCCTTTTTGGGAAGCACCTCTCTACGCGAATGTTGATGGCGGCTTTCACCACAAGATTGTGTCCCGTATAGATCTGATAACAAGTTTCTAGCTGACAATACGAATAAGCTCTACAGCCTTTAGCTTCTAACTCACCATCTCAGCTACTAGTAATAACATTGCCAAGGTGACCCTGAACAATTATTTCACTTATTTCTAGTTTAAGAAGGACCTTGTGCGCGGTTCACGACTCCCGGTGCTTAGAGATGCGGTTCACTACAGCAGTGGTAAGAAAAGCAATCAAACTGGTATCAAGAGATGGAAGTGAAAGAAGAACTGTTGATCGACCGGTGGTTTGGGTCTTGCCTTTTAGGATTCGGATTCAGTTCAGTCAGATTGGATGGTAGGAAAGTAAGGGCTACTGGTTTGGAAGATAAGTTCCTGCTTCTTCTGCTTATCCTTACTTTCGGTCAATAAGACATACTTAACTAGAACTAGGGGCGTACTATACTTGTCCTCACGGACCAACGTTCTATCTATACCCAGGTTAGGCAGAGCGGGAGGAGCTGATTGAGAAGAGAGGTCCCCTATCTCTGTCGCTTAGTGAAATGCGATATCGGATTTACTTACTTATAGATTTGATAAGGAGCCTTCCTGTATGTGGTCAGTCAAGCGGTGAATGAAATAGGAATGAGGGCTCTAACCTTCACTCGTTTCTGGTTTCTCAAGACCTTGATAAACTACGGATCTGCTCTGTGAAGATCATCGAATTCACGGATTGATCCAGCATTTGATCATGTAGTCTTCCGTATCATTCTAACTAAGCAGTGGAAGGGAATAGAAAGGTTGCTATCTCAAGATGGTCAGAGATAGAATGAGAGATCCACACTCGGTTAGCCCATAAGCTTTAAGGAGGAGAAGATCATTGCCATTCCAACGATCTTAAGATCATATCGTGTACCTGTGCACTGTTCTTTAGAGATCTATGTTCCGTGAACAAGAATGTAGTTAGGGTAATTTAGTGTTATTCCTAGACTGAAGTGAAGTGCTATAAGACTTTAGGCGTGCCAAATAGTGGACCAACTGAGAATGTTTGTTTCTCTTTTCTATAGATATCTCAATATTCCTTGAAAGCCTTATGAATGGTGGCGAGGATGTGGAAGAGCTAGTCATATAGTCCTTTAAGCTTGATTCCTTTTATCGGTTAGCAAGGAGTTTGAAGCTTGAGTACTTTCATTCTGCTTTCGTTCCTGTGGAATGAAGTTGGTTCAGAGGTCTCAAGTAGATCTTCTCATACAGCGAGTAATATCTCTACTACACTTTCCTTCCACTTTATGTTGAGCAAGTTCACCTGTTAGCTTTCCCGCAGCAAGCCAGTAATGTGAATCATCATAGTTTCTGTTTTCAGACAAGTACAGCGTCCACCTTTATCATATTAGCAAATAGCTGATCTTAAGAGATCTCAAATAAGGGACATACTTTTGCGTATTTCCGAATGGAGCAGAATAGTCATTCAACTGATTCTTTGAAAGTCTTAAACGAGGCGATGTGTTTATCTGTCTTTCCTCATTGCATTCCTGGTAAAAAGGCGGAGAACACAATCAAAACTTCTAGTGCACTTGCTTATTCGCAATCCAAAATGCAAGAATCAAAGCGAAAATAGTGTACTTATTCTTCGATGGAATCAATCCCTTAGTTATCCTACTTGTGTGAAAATTAGAGTGGTCGAGTAATGAATTCAACGATTCCTGCTACTTGATTTGTCTTTTTTCCCGACCAGATCGACATCAGAGCTCTGACCTCCCTCGTTACTTGGCTAGAGGAATGAAGATTTCCTTGTTTTTATGATCCTTCGTTTGCCTTTGCGCTACTTCATAAGATTGGGATAAAGCTGGGAATGAAAGTAATAGTGAGGTCAAACGCATATACATAGTAGGGCCCTGATTCTACTCTTTTTTGATTCGTAAAAGACTCCACTATATATAGAATGAATTAGAGATCCATCTTGTCCTGCGGATGGTTCAAAACTAACCCCAGTTGAGAGATATACTCAAAGAAATGCTCCAGGTGCCGTAACTTCTAGGCGAGATTCGATTTAGTTAAAGAAAACGGACCTTGTCCACGTCTAACGGCGGTACCCGCAGATCCTCATGTTTCTTTCCAAATGGACTAAACATTCTTTTTTGTCACTTTGTTCCAGGATCGGGTCGAGCAAACAGGGATCGAAAGCTCCTAACCGTTTCTACACTGTGTATAGGGAAAGAAAGAGGGGAGGTAAAGGCGACAAGACGGTGGGGAAACTTTTGAACCTTACTGAGTTAGTCGATTGGAGAAGAGCGCCACATCACACTATAGACAGATCCGAAGCGAACATATCTGGTACTCTATTTATTATGTCAGCTTATCCGAATCTTTTGACTCTTCATAGTCTTGGTCATAGATAGGAATCAAGGCTATTTCCTTCTTAGGCACCACATTCTTAGCTTAGGAAAAGCGCATTCTAAACGATCTAAACCATTTCCCGCAGGTCGTCTCGCTCGTGCTTCTCGTGGTGAACCACTCACTGTCAAAGTAATTGATCCAAAGCAAGAAGATCCATGCGATCACATCTCAAACATCTCATAAGGAGCTCGAAACTCACCAACGAATGAGATAAAGACAGAATGAACAGTGGGCAAGGATGACGGTTGAAGCGGATCCATTCCATCCTATGCCTCATCAGTCTCTGGAAACTCAGAGATATGTCTTTTGCCAGAAAGCTAGCAGCAAGGGAAAGCGGTCTTCTTTCATGGAATCCCATTCCTTTCCACCTGTTGTAGTGGTTGAAGCCGCAGGCACCAAAACAGTGCATTGATGGAGCGCTATGATGCTATCAGCGATGAAAGTGAATTTAGATGATCCTCAACAAGGGGTTGTTCTATCACTTCCTTCTGCTGAGGAGTCGCCTTTCGTACCTCCGACAAGCTATGATACTATGGTTTTTAGAAAGTCCCCTATTTCTGGAAAAAGGGAGCCTTGTGCAATCTCTCTCGGGATCTCGGAGGAGACCCTTGTCCATTTACAGGTATTCATAGGTATTGTTCTCTTCACACAGAGAAATCTTTTCTAGAGCACGGCATTGAGCACCAGTTATCTGGAACTCTGGAGAAAGATATAATGACATCAACAGTTCTTCTTTTCACTTTTTCTTCCTACCTCGGCAAGACTACTTACAACAGTATTGGTTTGCCTTCAATTCCCCCTAGACCCATCTTTCGTAGAGCTAAACCTCTGTATGTGAATAGATTCCGATCAAGCAAGCAGGAGAATAAATCCAAGGAAAGTAAAGTGGTCTTCTTTGAAGTAATGGACCGAGAATGGTACATGTGAAGGTGATTCCGCTTGTGTTACAGGATATATAAGTACATGAGCCCGGTCCTTTGATTATCGATCTGGAAAAGAGAGAAGAACCGGATCTAGAGATGGACGCGCTTTTTGACTCGAGAAAGTACTAATTAATTAATAGGGGCGCACTTGAGGTGCAAGCCGTTTCTTGTTGCGCCAGAGGAGAAAGCGTGTCGACTGGCTCTAGTGAGTGTAACAAACCTAGGCTAATCTTAGCCAACAGTCGATCTCTCTTGATCGATCAATAGAATATGAGACCTCCGGGTCAGCATTTCCTGTATCTGGTTTCGGGAAAGCTAAGCTATTCGTTACAAAGGAAACAAGTCTCTTCCCCCGAGTCCTAGTAGACTAGTCCAAGTAGTCCGGGACAATAGCGTCCCGTATAATAGCTGACCCCTGGCACACAATCACTATAAGACAAAGCAAGACAAACCTATATTATCCTTCTCGGCTAGAAGTTAATAGCATCTTAAACGATGCTATGTGTTTATCTTATCTGTCTTTCTCATTGCATTCCTATACTTGGAAGCTGATGGTATACTATTAGAAACTTGAACCACTTTCTTTCTTCATTATTACCTATGTATGCAGGGTGCTTCACGCCAGCATCGGGTGAGCTGTTTTTAGTATCCCTGTTGTAATAAAGGTTGCTATCATTATAGCTAAACCTATATATGTGACTCGATCTTTTTCAATCATGGATGGACCCCAATATTGATTCAGTGGAATTATCTCGCGAAAGGGTGGCTCGCGGAGGAAAGCATTTAGCACAATAGCATTGAGATCATCTGTAATCCAGAAGGTGACTTTCTTGTAACCTTCAACCACAGCAGTAGGGTTCAAGAACCTTCCATGTGGCTCAGGGATGAGAAAAGGTTCCGGGAAATGATTGACAAACTTATACCAGACTACTACTCCTATCCCTCCGATAACTAGAATATTAAATAGTATATAGACTTTTCGCTTATCTTGAGGCGAATACACAACTGTTCTGATTTGCACAAGAATCGAAGAGTATATTCCTTCGATAATACATTTCAAACCTGCTCCAGCATATGTACGATGCACAGTGTCAAACACTAGATTGAGCCTGTTAACACAGACAAGACCTAAACGGAAACTCTCACATAATTTGAGTAATCTGTAATAAGCTGGAATAGCATACTTCATATAGTTGGAGGATTGCACTTTAGGTTGACTACTGCCAACAAATTCCGTTTTTGTCTCAAGGAAATCCCTCAAAATGATGATACCTTGATTTTCAGTTTAATAGTCAAAATTCTCTACATAACAAAATCTGTGTGAAGGTGCTCTATATTGCAATGTGAATCGATATCTATTGTAGATGAAAACGATGTATTTATGCATCAAATACAAAAACGGGATAGGTATGAGAAACCAGAAATAATCAACAACGAATTGAGAGCTTTGATAGAATTTCTGAAATATGAAATACGTGAGACCACGTTCACTTCCAATTAAGAGATTATTCAGCGTTCTATCCAGTTTGTTTAGAAAGAGACCCAGAGATTGGATATTGATTTCTACCGGGGTAGAAGAACTACCACCACCACCACCTCGACCCATGAGGCCTAAAAGTAATAGCGGATCTTCTTCTATGGAATTGACACCTAAACTGAAGTTGAGAAATTGGTTTCTGATTTCCGCCTTGTGAGATTGCAAGCAGGAAAGTAATAGTTTCGTTTTCAATAGGTTCATGTGTGTTGTTTTCTTATTTGAGTTTTGTTTCTAGTAGGGATTTTGGATGTATATCTTGGATTTATGTTTCATAGATATCTGTTGTCATGTACCCTGAATGGCTGGCACTTCTATGTGTGTTGTGTTGTAAGTGAAGTGTTTTACCCATGACAACTTGTTGGGTCCCTACTTAAAAATAGGATTGTGACTATGAAGTCGAATAGAACTGAAACGAATGTGTTTAGATTCATGATTTGAATTGAGAGTAGATATTTCCATTTCTTATTGTCTTATTGTTTATTTCTTTTTTCTATAATGTAGAGTTTCTGTTTTCGATTTTCCTTTCAAATCTTCGAATTAGGAAGAGATAAAGGGGCCCTACTATGATCCCTCAATTGAGTGATCGCTCAAGTCATAGACCTGAGCCTGGGCCAACAATCATGATAATGATATCCCGAGGTGCGCGAATCCATGATCTCGAACATTATTCTTCTTCTCGGACAAGATCCACTACAAGATCCTCATATATGAGGAATCTGAGTTTCTCCCCTTAAAGAGTAGGATAATGTGAGACGGGCCTTTTCCTCCCGACCTGGGAAATTCACAGCAGGAAAGACTGGCGCCGATTTAGAAAGCGAACCCTTCAGTACATCGCGTTCATCCCTCCCTCAAAATCCCATTTGTTTTATTGAGGAATCACTCTTGATCCGGCTCTTCTCCGTCTATAACTCAAAGTCCATCTGTCTCTCGTGGAAGCGCTTTAGAGTGCCTAGAAGATCCAACAAACGGGGGTGCCAATGCTGTCCCAAGACCAGATCACGGTAGGTAGCTGCTTTAAAGAGGTTGGGAGACAGACTGGTGAACAATCTTTTTCTTGTTTTCTCCGACCTAGAGCACTCTTTTTTTTCAATCGTATGGAGAAACTCCGTGAAAAACCCAGCTATCACTCCTGGGCATCGAGTCAAAGGCCATGCGGCATAGTGGGTGTGTTGGGCCACGATTGCCCTTGGGCCGTCCAACAAGTAACGACCGATCAGTTCTAATACTGCTGATGTCCTGCGGTTTTTTGTACTATTGGGTCACACCTCGATTTGTTACATTGTGTCCGGCATTTTTATTTTTGAGTTGACATTAGATCTGACCTGATTATATTTCCACGAGTTGCGTGATAATATCCACAGCGCCCACTTAAATAGCAGCGTATAAGGATGTGAGCAGCATGTACATACTTAAACTTTAACTTGCATGGACCAATAGGGAGAAGGAGAAGGACGTGGCTTGCATAGACTTTGACTTGGCCGGCCTTGCATGGAGCAATAACGGCTAGGAACAGCACAACACACGCCTAGAGAAGCCGGGACGACCAAACTCAGTTTGATAAATGAATAATATTGATGCTCCAACATAGGTAAAAGACATGTTGCATTTTAATATCTGCTTTTACAATTCATCTTTTGGTTTGGCTGCTTTTACAATTCATCTTTTGGTTTGGCTGAAGCGGCGGGCAAGAAAGGTAGTAGTGGCACGTCTAATTAGGACGCATAATTTTTCTCCCGTTGCAACGCACGGGCATTTGTGCTAGTAATAATAAAACACGAAGTGTTTTTTCCGGTCCAACACTTTTTTAGACCGTTTTGTCTCTATCCGTGTAAAAATATTACCCTCTATACCACCCACGAGTCAGATAATTGATTTGTTTTTTTCAACTGATTGCGTCGTTTGGTAAAATAAATAAATAGAAGAACCGGAGGTACGTACCGGTTCGTTGGTCTTCTTCTCTCCCAACCAAGCGATATATCATCTAGGTCACGCATGCGCGTGCGGCGGCGTGCCGGATCCTGGATCGATCTGAAAACAGTCCGGCTGATCCCAGGAAAGCAATGCACTTTTTTTTTCCTAATCCGATCCATAAGCTGATCAATATGTTGGTTATGTCATTATGTGCAGCTGCTTACACTCACGATTGATCTCGTGATGATTGATTTTGTCTATCTGCTTGCTCACGTGTGATTCTTTGCTAAGCTTCTAGGAATAATTTTCTATGTAGCTCTACTAGGTGATTGCCTCAATGATTAAATTAGGGTGTGAGCAGGATGTGCTGAAGTTATATAGAGCTTTTAGATAGCCCTCATGATAGACACATTAATATAAATACTTTTTTGATAGAATTTTATGCATCTCATCTAATCTTGTAAATATAACAGTTTTTATCAAAGAAGAAATATCTGTTATGCTATTGTATTGCAGCATCCAATTTCTCTTGACTTCAGATTTTAGCGTCCAAATTATTATGGTTGTTTAGTCTAAAAAAAAACTTGTCTAATAACATTTCAGTCTAAAAGAAAACTTCACATTGTAGGTATCTTATAGACAAACAAACAAGCAAGCATAAGAGAGGAGGATCTCAATGGTTCCATATTTGAGCCCACATTTGGTCAGTCAAGGTTAGATTTTCCTTATATCTTATTACTGAATTTATATGTTATCACATGGGCGAGGATTTTTTAGTGACTACCATCTATTTCTCTCCCGGTGCAAAGACAAATTATTATGGTTGTTTCAGTCTGAAAGAAAACTTGCGTAGTAACATTTCAGTCCGAAAGAAAACTTGCCTAATCACATTGTAGGTACCGTATAGACAAACAAACAAGCAAAAGAGAGGAGGATCTCAATGGTTCCATAGCCTACATTTGATCGGTCGAGGTTAGATTTTCCTTATATCTTATTACTAAATTTATATCTTATCATATGGGCGAGGATTTTTGAGTGCCTACCATCTATTTCTCTCCCGGTGCAAAGCCAAATTATTATGGTTGTTTCATTCTGAAAGAAAACTTGCCTAATAACATTTCAGTCTGAAAGAAAACTTGCCTAATCACATTGTAGGTACCGTATAGACAAACAAACAAACAAGCAAGAGAGAGGATGATCTCAATGGTTCCATATTTAAGCCCACAATTGATCCGTCGAGATTAGATTTTCCTTATATCTTATTACTAAATTTATATATCTTATCACATGGACGAGGATTTTTGAGTGACTACCATCTATTTTTATCCCGGTGCAACGCACGGGCATTTATGCTAGTATATTCCTAAAACACAATACCCCTCCTCCTATATACGTACTAATTAACCGACGCGGCGGCAGCAGAAAGACAGCGGCACGGCGAGGCAGTGGCGTTGCGGGGCGGCGTGGCGGCACGGCGAGGCGCGCGGCAGCACGGTGCGGGGCGGCGGCACAGCGCGTGGCGGCACGGCCGGAGACGAGGGCGGCGGAGCGGTGGAATCGGGCAGCACCTCCCCTGCGTCGATCGAGCTCGTCATCTCTTCGTCTCCACCTCGTCGATTTCGTCAAGTGCTGGGTGGGGGAGGCCAGGGGCGGGAGCAGTGTACTTATACCCCCCTTTAGTCCCGGGCTAAGCCACCGCCCGGGACTAGAGGGTCACTAGTCCCGGGTCGTGGCTTAACCCGCGACTAAAGACCCCCCTTTAGTCGCGGGTTACGCCACGGCCCGGGACTAATATGTTTTTTCGGCCGCTTGGTTTTCGCGCGCGCACGCACCCTCTAGTCCCGGGTCCATCCACGACCCGCGACTAGTTTATTTTTTGTAAATTTTCTTTTTTTTAATTCAAATCAAATATAAAACTTTGAAAAATCATATGTTTTATTGTAGAAATCCAAATAAAACAAATAATATGTCTATTATTATCAGAAAAATATAAAGAATCTTAATATAATATCCATTTTGTCCCGGTTGTAGTCACAAACCGGGACTAAAGATATTTCCCGCCATTTTCCACCGCTTTCCGCCAAGTTTTCCCGCCCTTTCCTTTTTACGAGAGCTTTTAGTCCCGGTTGTAGTCACTAACCGGGACTAAAGATATTTCTCGCCATTACCCAAAGCTTCCCACCAAGTTTTCCTGCCCTTTCCCTCTATATCTAGGGCGATCGCGCCATGGCTATCCACACATCCACACCTTCCTGTCTTAGAACAATGGAGAACGCCTACTGGGCCATTCCGACCCTCGAGGAGACCGAGGCGCTGTGCGCCTCCAACTACCCTTGTCTGCCGGGCTACCGGCCGCCCGCCGGCTGGATGCTAAGCGCTGGAGGGGTTCCTGCCCCTCCTGTCTCTCAAGGTTCCGCACGCCAGGCGGCCAACGAACCACTTCTACCACGAGCTCACGCCGGAGCAGTGGATGGATCCCTAGTGGGATCCCGACAACTACGACACCTGGAATGCCTTCTTTGCAAATAGGCGGGAAAGGGAGCTCGCCAGGTAAGAGGGTGATGGCCCGCTCCCAGTGAACCACAACGAAGCCGGCCGCCGTCTGTGGTGGGCGAACTGTACTATCATCAGAGTGATGCGCTACATCGTCGGGGGAGACCATCCTCGCCTGCGGTGCCCACAAGTCCACCCGCCACAGAGCCACAAGAAGGCCCCACCCCCGCCCGGCGGTAGCGGCATCGTCTTCCAGGAGACCCCTCCCCCGCCTGCCGTGAATCCGAGGCCGGAGTGGCCCCTGGTATATGCCATGGCTGGGCTGAGGATCCCCGGAGTGGCAGGTGACGATGACGATGATGATGACGATGACGAAGAAGACCCTGAAGTTGTGTACTAGAGGACTAGGAATGATTATGACTAAAGGGGGCGGCTTTAGTCCTGAGTGTTAGTTAGTCCCAGTTTGTCCCGGTTTTTAATATTAATAAATGTCTTGAGTGTTACCTAAATATGAAGATGTTGTATTTAGAGGGAAAGGCCTATAAATAGAGGAAAGGGCGGGAAGGCTAGATCGAGCATCCTAGAAATAGAGGGAAATGCCTATAAAGAGAGGGTTCATCTTTAGTACCGGTTGGAGAAACCAACCGCAACTGAAGGGATTGCGGCAGATTGGGCCAGGCAGCACTAATAATAGGGGTGAGTGTCGACATTATGTCCTGTGGCTTGTACCTTGTCCCGGATGGTGTCACCAACCGGGACTAAAGATGAACCTTTAGTCCTGGTTGGAGACACCAACCGGGACAAAACATGAGTCAGCACTAATAATAGGGGGTGAGTGTCGACATTATGCCGAGCTGCTTGTACTATAAATAGGCGTCCTTATGAGTCCAGTCCTCCAGCCAGTTTGAGGCATCTCCAAGATAGTTTTCGAGAGCAGGGACACCACTACGGCCAGTTTCAGGGAGATGTCGTCGGAGCCCAGTCCTCTAGCATCTCCAAGAAACTGGTCATAGAGGCACTCCCTAATATGTGAAATTAGTTAGCTCCCAGGCGTATTGATCTAGTTAGAGAAGTTACAAGCTGCAAGATGGTTTTCGAGAGCAGGGACACCAATACGGCCAATTTCAGGGAGATGCCGCCGGAGCCCAGTCCTCCGGCATCTCCAAGAAACTGGTCATAGAGGCACTCCCTAATATGTGACCTCACGCGTTTGGAGATCAGATCTTTAGTCCCGGTCCAGCCACAAAACGGGACTAACACACTCAAGATTGTTTGCAGGCAACACTATAAAAATGGACACATGGAGCATCTTCACTCATAAAATGTTACAATTATTACACATCATTTCTTCGCGTGTGTTCCTTTCTGATCCCGCCGTATCCATGGAGCATCTTCATTCATTAACATGATTCTTGGGTCATCCTTCACCGTGAAGGGCGGAATTTCATGAAACTTATCACAATCTTCCGACATGTCTGTCTTGTCCTCCACTCCCACGATGTTTCTTTTTCCTCAAAGAACTATGTGGCGCTTTGGCTCATCGTCTGATGTATTCTTGTTCTTATTTTTTCTTTTTATAGGTTTGATAGACATGTCCTTCACATAGAAAACCTGAGCCACATCATTGGCTAGAACGAATGGTTCGTCTAAGTACCCAAGATTGTTGAGATCCAAAGATGTCATTCCGTATTTCTTGTCTATCTCAACCCCTCCTCCTGTCAGCTTGACCCATTTGCACCGAAACAAGGGGACCTTAAAAGTAGGTCAATAGTCAAGTTCCCATATCTCCTCTATGTAACCATAATATATGGTCTTTGACCCATTGTTGTCTGTTGCATCAAAGCGGACACCACTGTTTTGGTTGGTGCTCTTTTTATCTTGGGCTATCGTGTAAAATGTATACCCATTTATCTCGTACCCTTGGAAAGTCGATATAGTCGAAGATGGTGACCTAGACAACAAGTATAGTTGATCTCCAAGAGTGTTGTTTTTTATAAGATGTTGCAACCAACCGCCGAAACTCTCCATGTGTTCATATCTAATCCAAGAGTCATGCTTTCCAGGGTTGTTGGAGCGTAAGATTTTCTTGTGTTCCTCGATATATGGGGCCGCCAAGATAGAATTCTGTAGAATGGTGTAATGTGTTTCGATGTAAGAATGTCCGTCCCTACATATTATTGATTTCCTTCCTAGAGTACCCTTTCCACTCAGTCTCCCCTCATACCGCGATTGAGGAAGACCAATCGGCCTAAGGTCAGGAACAAAGTCAACAAAAAATTCAATGACCTCCTCTGTTCCATAGCCCTTGGAGATGCTTCCTTCTGGCCTAGAACAGTTACAAAAATATTTATTTAAGATTCCCATGAACCTCTCAAAGGGAAACATATTGTGTAGAAATACAGGACCGAGAATGGAAATCTCTTCGACTAGGTGAACCAGCAGGTGCGTCATAATATTGAAGAAGGATGGTGGGAACACCAACTCAAAGCTGACAAGACATTGGAACACATCATTCTGTAACCGTGGTAGATCTTCAGGATTGATTATCTTCTGAGAGATTGCATTGAGAAATGCACTTAGCTTCACAATGGGTACTCAAACATTATCTGGTAGAAGCCCCCTCAATGCAATCGGAAGCATTTGCGTCATAATCACGTGGCAGTCATGAGACTTTAGGTTTTGGAACTTTTTTTTGTCATATTTATTATTCCCTTTATATTCGACGAGAAGCTAGAAGGGACCTTAATACTGCTTAGGCATTCAAAAAATATTTCCTTCTCTTGTTTGGTAAGAGCATAGCTGGCATGACCTTGAAACCATTCTGGATGTAGGCCATCTGGGTCTTTCATATGTTGATGGTCCTTTCGTGCTTCCGGTGTATCTTTTGTCTTCCCATACACGCCCAAGAAGCCTAGCAAGTTCACGCAAAGATTCTTCGTCACATGCATCACATCGATTGTAGAGCGGACCTCTAAGAATTTCCAATATGGTAGCTCCCAAAATATAGATTTCTTCTTCCACATGGGTGCGTGTCCTTCAGCGTCCTTCGAAACAGATTTCCCCCAGGACCCTTTCCAAAGGTTACCATTTGATCCAAATCTTTGACCATATCAAATATATCAGCACCAGTATGCTCCTTAGGCTTCGTCTGGTGACATGCCAGACCGTTGAAATGCTTGCCTTTCTTTCTTAAGGGATGCTTGGCCAAAAGAAATCGACGATGCTCATTGTATACATTCTTCTTACAATATTCCAAATATATACTTTCAGTCTCATCTAAACAGTGTGTGCATGCATTGTATCCCTTGTTTGACTGTCCTGAAAGGTTACTAAGAGCAGGCCAATCATTGATTGTTATGAAAAGCAATGCTCGGAGGTTAAATTCTTCCTGCTTGTGCTCATCCCACACGCATATCCTGGGTTCGTGCCACAACTGTAAAAGTTCTTCCACTAATCGCCTTAGGTACACATCAATGTCGTTGCCGGGTTGCTTCGGACCTTGGATCAACACTGGCTTCATAATGAACTTCCGCTTCATGCACAACCAAGGAGGAAGGTTATAGATGCATAGAGTCACGGGCCAGGTGATGTGACTGGAGCTCTTCTCCCCAAAGGGATTCATGCCATTTGTACTTAGACCAAACCTTAAACTCCTTCCGTCATCTACAAAGTCCGGGTACTTTCTGTCGATTTTTCTCCATTGCGACCCATCAGCGGGGTGTCTCAACATCCCGTCTGACTTACATTCCTCTTTATGCCATCACAACAACTTGGCGTTCTCTTTGTTTCTGAATAAGCATTTCAACCATGGTATTATAGGAGCATACCACATCACCTTGGCAGGAACCCTCTTCCGGGGGGCCGCCCTCAACGTCACCAGGGTCATCTCGTCTAATCTTATACCGAAGTGAAGTGCATACCGGGCATGCATCCAAATTCTCATACTCCTCACCCCGGTAGAGGATGCAGTCATTAGGGCATGCATGTATCTTCTGAACCTCTAAACCTAGAGGGCATACAACCTTCTTTGTTTCGTACGTACTGGCGGGCAATACATTATCTTTTGGAAGCATATTCTTCATCATTTTCAGCAACTTTTCAAATGAGGAGTCAGGTATAGCACACTCGGCCTTCCATCGCAGCAATTCCAGTGTGCTGCCCAGCTTTTTCAGACCATTTTCGCAATTTGGGTACAACAACTTTTTGTGATCCTCTAACATGTGATTGAACTTCTCCCTATCATTTTCAGTTTCACAATATCTTCGTGCATCAGCAATGGTCCAACCAAGATCATCAGCGGGTTCATCATGTGTCTCTTCTTCATCCTCCCCTTCAGCATCCCCCATGGAAGTATCTCCGTACTCAGGGAAACCATGATAGTTGTCATCCTCCTCCTCTTCTTCATTGTCTTCCATTATAACCCCTCTCTCTCTCCGTGCTTGGTCCAACAATTATAACTGGGCATGAAGACGGACTTCAACAGGTGGCTGTGAAGGGTTTTTGAGTCAGAGTAATCCTTCTGATTCCTACATCCACTACATGGAGAGAATACAAAACCATTGCGCTTGTTTGCATCAACAACACAGATGAATTCATGCACGCCATTAATGAACTCGCCAGAGCGTCGGTCAGTACCGTACATCCATTCCCGGACCATCTGCATTATAGTAAAAGTATATCAAAAACCATTACACAACATGATAAAATGATTAAAGGTCATATTGAGAGCTTCTAGAGCATTAATTTTGAATTTTGAAAAATTTACATGCACTAATCTGTGAATTGGAGAAAGCAATCAACATGATAAATGTGGAGTTTTTTTATTATTGTTCTATCAGTGAAAACCTCATTCCATTCTAAGCTCTGAGACTCTAAAATTACAACTATGTGCCTAATCAAAATTTGTTACACATATATATCAAAATCCTTCTACTTCTAGAGCATGCATGAATTGATCCATATCTCTATACTTCTAGAGCATTATAGAGCTAAAGTAGCAATAAGAGATGAAAGAATGAAGTTCTAACCTTTTAAAGATTTGGATTTAGGTGTTGCAAACTAAATCTTGACAAATCTTGAGAAAAAAATGGCATGAACTATCTTGCTTCTTTGAGAAAAATGGCCACCTTATGCTTTAGGGCAGCAGGACAGAAGCAGAATATATAGTGGTGGACAACTAGTCCCGGGCCGTGATACGATCCGGGACTAATAGTCCACGAAAAGACCAGCTGGCCTACTCCAGGTCATTAGTCCCGGTCCGTATTACGGACCGGGACTAAACATCTGGTCTGTCACGGGACTAGTGAATACGATCGTTTCTAGCCGTTAGAGGCCTCATGGCCCGGGACTAGTGCTCCCACTAGTCGCGGGCTGTGACAGACCGGGACTGCTGGCGTTGTTCACGTCGAACCGAATATGGTTTTTCCAGTAGTTGGGGTACCCCTTGCACATGGTACATGAGCTTTCCCATAACCAAAATGACAAGGCAAGCAGACAATGAGCATCTCAACAATCTTTTTATTTACCATATGCATAGCTTTTTATTGAGGATGCTTCATAGATAGCTCATTATGGTGATGCTGCAAGTTTCCACCGTGATTAGGCATGGCTTAGGCTAGCGGCCTGTAACATCCCAAAAATACTAAACTTGGATCATCAAACTCTAATCATCAAAATTAGGGTTAACAAAAACTTTTCTAAATAAAATTATGAAAGCATGCATGTGTGTATGCATTTCATTTTGAATTCTTTTGAATTTCCTTGTTTATGTGTTTCTTTTCTTGCAAAATGATTCTTAGGTGAAATAAACATTATCTAAACAATCCCCACACTTTTCCCAAAGACAAATAAATCAAAACAAACAAAATAAGGGAATGGTCATTTTGACCAATTTAACTCCCATGCCTACTTTGGCTGTCCCAAACTTTCAGAACATAACAGAAACTTGTTTGGATATTTGTTGATTATACTCATAACAAAGTATCAAGGCCCACTTTGTGATCATCCAGAAACTTTCAAATGCATAGTTTAAAGGACAGTTCAAAATTGAATCTTTATCATATGGGAAGATCCCACTATTTCAAAAACCACTCAAACATGCTCAACTTTCAAAACCCAAGCATCTGCAGACTCACCAGCACTAACCTAGAACACCCACCAAAAATCTTTTCAAATTTCAAAACTTGAATTCTTGCGGCCATTTCATCAAACACCTTGCAGATACAAATCATCCAAAATCAAAACACTATTGTGAGCAGTGATTGGAGCCTAACTTGTTCCCTCTCTATCTCACAACAACCTTAGTATATCATCTAGCAAACTAAACCAAGCACTAGCCTCACTGTAAGCTGGGCAATGCCATCAATGGTGAACAGCCGAAGCTCACCATGCCACCCCAGTGGAGACAGCAAGCTAGGAAAGAAACTAGCCGTGCCAACCTTGTCTGGGAGATCACCCATGCCGCACCGCCCCCTCTCGACCAGCCCTGCCTCAAAGACATCGACCAGAGCACCCAGGAACGCCGCGCCCGTGCCTCTGTCAACCATGCCGAGCATGCGCCAGAGCGCCACGCTCGACCAACGCCCACAGACAGCGGGCCGACCTTGCCGCGTGCATACATGATCGCCACCGACCCAGGAGACCGCCAGACATCCTCGTTCGCCGCCCCATGCCTCACAGGCACCGCTCGCCGTCGAAGACGCCGCCTCTACCGCGCAGAGCATCGCGTGTTCCAGACTATTTGCCACCGCCCGTACACGTGCATTAAAGCCATAGAGCATCACCAGGATATCACCAAGCGATCACCACCGCCGGCCATGCCTCTAGCCGCCCGTAGTCATGTCTCCACCGTCGCCTGCCCATCCCGTTCGGTCTCGTCGTCGCGACTATAAATAGAGGCCACCCCCAGCCGAATTGAGCACACCATCTCACTCCCCTCTCTTCACTGATCGTGTCACCCCGTTCCCGGAGCAAGGCAAGCAGCGCTTCGCCGGAATTTCATCGGAGCCTGCCGCTGCTAGAGAAGAAGGGGGCCAGCGATTGGAGCCACCCGAGGAGAAGCTGTCGGTACCAGGAGGTTCGCCGTCATTGAATTCGTCGTTCGCCCGCCTCGCCGACCCTCGCCTGAGCCCCGGTGACGAGGTTTAATCTCGTCAATGCCCATTGTTATGGACTTGGGTTTTGGAGAAGATGGGGATGCTGGAGATCATGGAACGGTTAACAGACAAGCAACCAGGGGACACGTTATTTACCCAGGTTCAGGCCCCCGGAGGGAAAACCCTACTCCTGCTTGTCTGCTCTTGATTACGGCAGAATCGAAGGTTACAGGGTGCGCAGATTCGATCTGGCGTGGAGGTGTGTGCGAAAGTATGAGTCGAGAGATCTAGGACGTGCCCTCCTGGCCTTTATATAGACTTAGGCAGGTCTCGAGCATAGTCCTAGTCGGTTACAGGTTCTAGGGTTTTACCCCTTTGAATTTCCTATCTATGCTAGTCTTGCTCTCCAAGGATCCGAAGGCGTCATGGGCCTTGGCCACCCGAAAATCTTCATGGGCCAGCTTATGTCTGCTGTGGGCCTTCCTTGGGCTGGACCAGGTATGCTGAAGTCACGTACTCGTAGGGTATAACCTTGTCAGTAGCCCCCGAGTGATCAGTCGAATCGTAGATTCGGCTGAGGACTCTTCAATCCTTCGGGTGCAAATAGGTATAAACAGTATATGTGTGTAGGGATTTGTTGATACGTGTGCCTGACTCACCCGACGGATCAGGGTCAGTTAACTGTCTTAGGACGAAACAACACGATCTTCCTCGGGTTCGAGTCCCTCAACTCGGACCTGGAACATATGCTGGCGTAATTCGACTCAGACCGCGGAGGACTTACAGGAGTGGAATTCCAGTGATTTTAATTAATATACCCAACGCGTCCGTCGGGATTTTTCATCACGCCTGTTGACATGGATTTGTACTAGCAAAGCACAGTCATGTACGTTGCTAGGCCGTCAGATGATATCTGCAGGTCTTATCTTTGCGTCGCGGACGCAGCATCCGAACATTTGTCACCGCGGAGGTGTTTCGGGTGGCCAAGGAGATTGTCGCTCACTCAGCGTTTGTTGGGGCAGAGATGCCAAAAAGGTTTTGCGTGCTGATCCGAAAGATCATAGCCGAAGAATTCATAGGGTGCGCGACCAGCGCTCCCTATGGGAGTAGCCCCTGAGTGTCTGTTTGAGTCATAGACTCGAGCAGAGACTTTAGTTCAAGCATTGTTCGGTTGTTAAGTCCGTAGGACTCAAAAAATTTCGGATGCTTAAATCCATCCTCCCTATGGGAGTAGCCCCCGAGTTCGTAGTGGAGTCGTAGACTCGACGTGGGACTCGAAGAAATACTTTGTCGTTATTCATCTTCCGGGTGCACGGTCAGCGCTGCTGATAGGAGTAGCCCCCGAGTATTTAGTCGAATCGAAGATTCGAGTGAGTACTCTTAGCTGTGGAGCCAAAGAGTTGTAGTTGGTGCTAATATAGCTTTTGATGACATGAGTGCTGACGATCAATGACCTCAAGTGTCTGCTACGTCAGAGATGACTTGACTGGACGAACGTGGGTCCCACTTGCTGACTTTGATTTGACCGGTCACGCGGGTCGTGGAGATAATTACGGCGTCTCCTCGATTTCCGCACGTAGTGGACGGCGTGGTAACAACGGTTCGTTGTGATGTTGACACGTGTACAGCCAGATCTGCCGTTTGTGTTAGGTCTGCTGGATGGACGGCTGCCGTGCGTCGTCTTCGCTGTTATAATCATTGGGGGAAGCCTTGATTTGTTTTCACCGCATCAGTTCTTATTTCACTGCCTCCTTGTGTTTTAGCGATTCTTGCTGCGCACTGGGGTTTCCTTCCACATTTCCGTCATTGTTTCTACGTTTTCATCGCCGACGCCGCCGTAGCACCATGGGGAAGCCAAAGAAATCATCATCTGCGGTTGGGACCAGCGCCGCCGGAGCAAAGAAGGGCACCACCGCTACTCGTGTCACCGATGGTGGCTGGCGGCGGTCTGAGACGCGGGAGAGCGATCTCCGCAAGCTTCGCGAGCGGGGCCTGATCCCGCAAGATAGGGAGGCCGTCAAACTCCCCGGCAATGAGGTAATCCCCCGTCCCCCATCTGGGTATCGGGTTATGTTTCCCGCCTTCGTTTTGCGTGGGTTTTCTTTTCCAGTACACGACTTCCTCCGTGGACTGCTCTTCTTCTATGGGATTCAGCTTCATCATCTGTCTCCCAATTCTCTTCTCCACATTGCGTGTTTTATCACTTTTTGCGAGTGCTAGCTTGGCATTGAGCCGCACTTTGATCTCTTCCGGAAGCTCTATTCCGTGAAGAGGCAATCTGGTTCGGATGGTGTGTATCCCATTGGGGGTTTCATCATCTCTCTTAGTCCCAATCTGCTCTTCTTTTCCTGTTCCATGTCCGAATCTGTCCAGTACTGGCGGAGGCGATGGTTTTATATCCGCGACTCCGTAGTGCCCGGGCAAGATTTTGGTCTTGTTCCCTTTGACCCCTCCCAAATGATTGAGCGAAAAAGGTCTTGGAAAAACCAAATCTTGGACGGTGAGGTGGAGGAGATAGAGGCCCTTTACTGTCGGGTGGAGGATCTCCAGCTGATTCCGGAGAAGGAGGTGAACAGCGTGGAAATCATCCGGACTTTTATTGAGCGTCGGGTGCAGCCTCTCCAAGCGAGGGTGCACCCGATGTTCCTTTATTCTAGGCGCCGTGATCCGACGAGGGTTTTGGCTGAGAAAATGTCCGAGGGGGACCTTGACAGGGCCCTTAGCGCGCTGCTGAAGTTCAAAACCGGAGAAGAAATCCCGGGGAAGTCGCTAACTCCTCCATTTTCTTCGACGTTGGTCGTACCGCAGGTGTAGATTTGTGCACGTTGTGCTTTTTGGTCGGCCGTGTTTTTGTTTCCTTTGTTTGCTAACAAAGTTCCTTCTGATTTTGCAGAGCTTCAAAGTGCCGGGCATGGTACCGTCGTTGCCCGAAAGGTATCCGAATGCCCCGGATAATGAAGTGGTTGATTCCGTGTCCGAGCTACGGTCGGCGCGATCTCCGGCGGAGGATGCCGACGAGTCGAGTGAGGACCATACGCGAAAGAGATCACGGAGCTCCAGCAAGTCTTCGGATGCCTCGACCCCTCCGACTCCCAGAAACCCTCTGGGCCTTGAGCGTCATAGTGACGGTCATGGAGGTTCTACTTCTCCCATTCCTGCCATTCCTGTGCGGGCTGTAGCGCCGCACCCTCCAGCGAAGCGGAAGAAGGAAGAGAAAAAGGAGGAGAAGAAGGAAGAAAAGAAGGAGGAGAAGAGAGCCCGAAGGACTCCTCCTGTCTTTGACCTGAGCTCACTGGGCTCGTAAGTTTCTTGCTGTACTATTGTCCTTTTTCTTTCATGATTGTTGTGCTTGTGCTGATTGGTTCGTATGCAGGCATTCCTCCCATGATTCCTCCAGTGGTGGTGCGCGGGAGATGATGGGGGAGTCGAAAATTGCTTCTCCTCCTCCTCAGACGGTGGCGACTTCGGGTGGCACGGCTCCGGATTCTCCGTTGCAGGAGGTGCAGGTGGTTGCGCCTCAGAATTTCGCAGGCGGTTCTTCAGAGTCACCATCAGAGCATGTAAGTTTTTCTGCTTCATTTCACGGGGGGAGCCCCCGAGTGTCTTTGTGTGCGAATTTTGTTTTTACTCCTTTGCGTTGGGCGTAGCCCCGAAGCTCTTTTCTTACTGCTATTTTTTTTTCTGCAGCCTTTTGTGCAGGAGGCCAAGCGGCTGGTGCAAGAGCGCCTGGCGCTGGAGGCGAACCTTCGGCAGCTTCAAGGTATCCATCTGTCTTTTAATGCCTCTCTTATTTATCCTGGTCCTGTTCTTTGACACTTGCTTGTCTTAAATGCAGAGGAGCATAACGATTCCCTCCGTGAGGTCGACACTCTCAAAAAGAGCCTTGGTCAATCAGAGCAGAAGGCCGAAACCGCCATTGGCGCGAAAGAACGCCTCGAGCTAGAGCTGACTAAGGCAGCCAAAGCGAAGGAGCGTCTGCAGCAGGAGGCCGCAGATCGTGAGGAGCAGCTGGCCACCGTTGCGGCTGCTCGTGAAAGAGAGGTGGCGGCGAAGCTCATGGCTGCTGCCAAGGCTATTTCGGGTGAGTGCTAGTTTTGTACTTGTTTCTTTTTCTTCGGGTATTCTTCTATGCTGCTTTTCTTCATGCTTTTCTTCTTTTTGTCTCAGATGCCGCAGGCATCGAGTTCGACCGCAGTGCTCTGGAGCACGGGAGTGCTCTAGATGATGCCACTGTGGCGGTCGAAGACCGCTGCAGCACCGTCGTCAACTCCCTTGCCAAGGCGAAAGAGGTCCTTGGTTGCTTCTACAAGGAGCTTCTCCCGAAGGGCGCAGCCCTTGATGATGTGGATGCTCTGGTGGAGGCTCTGTCAGCCGAAGCGCCTGCGGTGTACAAGCGCAAGTAGAAGGGCATCGGCGCGTCCGTCGGGTTGGCGATGGCCTTGGCGGCTGGAGCGGAGCTGGATCTGCCCCAGATCACCTCTGCAGATGGATCCGAGGTAGCCTTTGCTGCCTATTCTGCTCGCTGCAAGCGATATGGGCCCAAGCTCATTGATTTGCTGTCTGAGTATGCACTGCGGCAGCAGGGCGGGGCCAAAGCTAGGCAGTCTGGCTCCGAGGCGACTCAGGGTCCCGCATCTTAGGCGTAGTAGACGTAGGATAGTTTGTAGTCTACTTTTGTTCTAAATATCTTGAAGAACACCATCCTTGTGCCACGTGGTGGCCTTATATATTTAAGGAATTCCTCTGAGTTGTGCTCTATCCTTGGCTGAATGTCTGTGTTCCTTTCTTTTGCTGCTGCTCTAGGTTCCTTCGGGTGCTGATCCTGTTGACGCCCCATACGCAATGCCGTTGTGACCATCCTTGGATGATTCCTCGCAACTCACTTTCCTTCGGGATCGTGTGCGTAGTCTGGAGAGGGAGTTGCTCGGGTTACGCGGTCATGCCGACATTTGGAAGTCCAAGGCGGATCGTGGTGCAGCCAGAGAGGAGTACTTGATGGCGGAGCTGGTTCGGCTGTCCGAGCAGCTGCAATGTAAGTTGTTCTTTGGTTCGAGCTGTAGCTCAGTTCTTCGGATGAGCCTCCTGGCCTTACTCTTGTTTTGTGCGATTGTCGCAGGTGCGAATCTTGCTCCGAGGGAAGAAAAAGAGCGTGTCGCTGTTCGGGTCAATTGCTTGACTCAACAGGACATGGAGGCCGGCGGCTTCTTCTGGATGGATCGCGATCGCGCCATGGCTCTGGCGACGGTGCAGGATCGTGTTCATCAAGTTTCGCGGGTGCTCCGTCAAGTGCAGACATCGCTTTCCTCGGTGCTGCACGTCATGTTTCCTTTGGATGCCGTACCGACGACCCTTGCGGGTCTTTTGTCAAAGTTTCGAAACGTGAGTAATGTCAAGGAGTTGGTGCGGCAACAGCTCGTCGCCGGAGTGAAGGCTGCATTGTCTCTTGTGAGGCTGCACCGGCCTGACGTGGATTTGGCTGCTGTGGCCGCTAGGCCACCTCTTCGCCCTGATGGCGGTGAGTGGGACATGCGTCCGCATTACGCAGCTGTAAGGCAGTATGCCGAACAGGTCATAGATTTGTTTGAGCAGCGTGCCCAGGTTATTCTTCAACATAGGTAGTACCTGTAAAAAAAGAGAGAGATGTAAAATTTGTATATTTCGGCTGGACGTGTTGTGCCCTTTGTTGTAAAGGTTTGTTTGTTTGTGAGCACGCAGTGCTTTGATTGAGTACGTGTCCTTTTCGTTTTCCTGACGTTGTCAGCTACCCAGGTGTACACGTTTGGTCCTCAGTCGATGAAATCGTGAGGTGGGGGGAGCCCCCGAGTGCGTTTGTAGCATGTAGTAAAGTTGCGAAAGAGCAAACTGAAGTTTTGGGGCGAGACACTTAGCTTTATTTATATCGTAATGGAGGAGGTACATTGTTCGGCTGAATAGCCTTGGATGAAAGCCTTATTGAAAGTAAAAGGGGTAGGTTGCTACGGATAGAATCGTCGCAGGTGCGAGATATTCCATGGGTTGGAGTATGCGACTCCAGACTCCACGTGCTTGAGGCGATAGGCGCCACCTAGGATGACTTCGGTGATGACGTAGGGTCCTTCCCATGGTGACTCGAATTTATTCGGTCGCTTTTGCTTGAGTCGCAAGACGAGGTCTCCTTCGACGAAGGACCTTGGGCGCAGCCGGCGGTTGTGGTAGTTGCGGAGACTCTGCTGGTACACCGCTAATCGAGCTGCTGCTATATCCCGTGCTTCGTCGAGTGTGTCGACAGCGTCTTCAAGTGCAATCGTGGATTCGGCTTCGCTGTAAGCGACGACCCGCGGGGCCTGGTGGCGTACTTCGGCTGGTAGCACGGCCTTGGCTCCGTGTACCATGAAGAACGGTGTGTAGCCGGTGGAGCTGTTTGGCATAGTCCGTAAGCTCCACAGGACGGATGGTAGCTCTTTCGTCCAGTTTCCAGCTTTTTGTTCGAGTGAGCTCATGAGGCGCTTCTTGATGCCGGCGTCGATTAGGCCGTTGTCCTTTTCCACTTGCCCGTTCGTTTGCGGGTGTGCCACTGAGGCGTACGTGATGTTGATCCCAAGGCCTTCGCAGAAGTCCTGGAATTCTTCGGAGATAAAGTTCGATCCGTTGTCGGTGATGATGCTGTGTGGTACGCTGAACCGGTAGACAATGGACTCGAAGAACTTGACGGCAGTTTTGCCTTTCTGGTTGGTGACCGGCATGGCCTCGATCCACTTGGTGAATTTGTCAACTACAACAAGGAGGAAGACGTGTCCCCCTTTCGAGGATTTTGGCAGTTTGCCGATCATGTCGAGGCCCCATTGAGAGAAAGGCCAAGCTATAGGTATGGGTCTGAGCTCGGACCCAGGTGCGTGCGGTTTGTCGGCGAACCGTTGGCATCCGTTGCATCTTCGGACGATGTCCTTTGCGTCGCTCATGGCCGTTGGCCAGTAGAATCCTGCTCGTAGAGCTTTGGCGACAAGGGAGCGACTGCCTGCGTTGTAACTACGTCGGTGAATTACCCTCCTAGTTACAAGCCTGGATGAGCGGAAATGGTTGAAATAGTACGGTGGGGCCCAAATGCCACTCATAGGTAGACCTTTCGGCCGCCCCAACCATTTCCAAACATCGGGACAAGAACGGGCGGCGTAATCGGCAGGCGAAGGGATCAACTACATACACAAATGAGTATGTATGCAAGCCACCATACAACAGTACATAAGAGCCATTCCATCTAAAAGAAATAGAAATATTGCAACGCCATACGGCAAGATCCAAATGTCCTAGATAGATATAATAGTTTAGGATATCTCCTCATACATCAAACATCAGAGTATCAGGCGGAAGCGGCAAACAAGATCCGAGTACGGATAAGAAGCAAATCGGCATAAGATGCCCCATAAATAAACACATCCCGCCCACAGATCTCACGGATCCCCGTTCCCAGAATCTCTACACCGAATGATCGTTGCCCACATCATCCGTCTCCCCCACCCAGTATGCATCTCATCTAATCTTGTAAATATAACAGTTTTTATCAAAGAAGAAATATCTGTTATGCTATTGTATTGCAGCATCCAATTTCTCTTGACTTCAGATTTTAGCGTCCAAATTATTATGGTTGTTTAGTCTGAAAGAAAACTTGTCTAATAACATTTCAGTCTAAAAGAAAACTTCACATTGTAGGTATATTATAGACAAACAAACAAGCAAGCATAAGAGAGGAGGATCTCAATGGTTCCATATTTGAGCCCACATTTGGTCAGTCAAGGTTAGATTTTCCTTATATCTTATTACTGAATTTATATGTTATCACATGGGCGAGGATTTTTTAGTGACTACCATCTATTTCTCTCCCGGTGCAAAGACAAATTATTATGGTTGTTTCAGTCTGAAAGAAAACTTGCGTAGTAACATTTCAGTCCGAAAGAAAACTTGCCTAATCACATTGTAGGTACCGTATAGACAAACAAACAAGCAAAAGAGAGGAGGATCTCAATGGTTCCATAGACTACATTTGATCGGTTGAGGTTAGATTTTCCTTATATCTTATTACTAAATTTATATCTTATCATATGGGCGAGGATTTTTGAGTGACTACCATCTATTTCTCTCCCGGTGCAAAGCCAAATTATTATGGTTGTTTCATTCTGAAAGAAAACTTGCCTAATAACATTTCAGTCTGAAAGAAAACTTGCCTAATCACATTGTAGGTACCGTATAGACAAACAAACAAACAAGCAAGAGAGAGGATGATCTCAATGGTTCCATATTTAAGCCCACAATTGATCCGTCGAGATTAGATTTTCCTTATATCTTATTACTAAATTTATATATCTTATCACATGGATGAGGATTTTTGAGTGACTACCATCTATTTTTCTCCCGGTGCAACGCACGGGCATTTGTGCTAGTATATACCTAAAACACAATACCCCTCCTCCTATATACGTACTAATTAACCGACGCCGGCGGCAGCAGCAAGACAGCGGCACGGCGAGGCAGCGGCGTGGCGAGGCGCGCGGCAGCACGGTGCGGGGCGGCGGCACAGCGCGTGGCGGCACGGCCGGAGACGAGGGCGGCGGAGCGGTGGAATCGGGCAGCACCTCCCCTGCGTCGATCGAGCTCGTCATCTCTTCGTCTCCACCTCGTCGATTTCATCAAGTGCTGGGTGGGGGAGGCCAGGGGCGGGCGCAGTGTACTTATACCCCCCTTTAGTCCCGGGCTAAGCCACCGCCCGGGACTAGAGGGTCACTAGTCCCGGGCCGTGGCTTAACCCGCGACTAAAGACCCCCACTTTAGTCGCGGGTTACGCCACGGCCCGGGACTAATATGTTTTTTCGGCCGCTTGGTTTTCGCGCGCGCACGCACCCTCTAGTCCCGGGTCCATCCACGACCCGCGACTAGTTTATTTTTTGTAAATTTTCTTTTTTTTAATTCAAATCAAATATAAAACTTTGAAAAATCATATCTTTTATTGTAGAAATCCAAATAAAACAAATAATATGTCTATTATTATTAGAAAAATATAAAGAATCTTAATATAATATCCATTTTGTCCCGGTTGTAGTCACAAACCGGGACTAAAGATATTTCCCGCCATTTTCCACCGCTTTCCGCCAAGTTTTCCCGCCCTTTCCTTTTTACGAGAGCTTTTAGTCCCGGTTGTAGTCACTAACCGGGACTAAAGATATTTCTCGCCATTACCCAAAGCTTCCCACCAAGTTTTCCTGCCCTTTCCCTCTATATCTAGGGCGATCGCGCCATGGCTATCCACACATCCACACCTTCCTGTCTTAGAACAATGGAGAACGCCTACTGGGCCATTCCGACCCTCGAGGAGACCGAGGCGCTGTGCGCCTCCAACTACCCTTGTCTGCCGGGCTACCGGCCGCCCGCCGGCTGGATGCTAAGCGCTGGAGGGGTTCCTGCCCCTCCTGTCTCTCAAGGTTCCGCACGCCAGGCGGCCAACGAACCACTTCTACCACGAGCTCACGCCGGAGCAGTGGATGGATCCCTAGTGGGATCCCGACAACTACGACACCTGGAATGCCTTCTTTGCAAATAGGCGGGAAAGGGAGCTCGCCAGGTAAGAGGGTGATGGCCCGCTCCCAGTGAACCACAACGAAGCCGGCCGCCGTCTGTGGTGGGCGAACTGTACTATCATCAGAGTGATGCGCTACATCGTCGGGGGAGACCATCCTCGCCTGCGGTGCCCACAAGTCCACCCGCCACAGAGCTACAAGAAGGCCCCACCCCCGCCCGGCGGTAGCGGCATCGTCTTCCAGGAGACCCCTCCCCCGCCTGCCGTGAATCCGAGGCCGGAGTGGCCCCTGGTATATGCCATGGCTGGGCTGAGGATCCCCGGAGTGGCAGGTGACGATGACGATGATGATGACGATGACGAAGAAGACCCTGAAGTTGTGTACTATAGGACTAGGAATGATTATGACTAAAGGGGGCGGCTTTAGTCCTGAGTGTTAGTTAGTCCCAGTTTGTCCGGGTTTTTAATATTAATAAATGTCTTGAGTGTTACCTAAATATGAAGATGTTGTATTTAGAGGGAAAGGCCTATAAATAGAGGAAAGGGCGGGCAGGCTAGATCGAGCATCCTAGAAATAGAGGGAAATGCCTATAAAGAGAGGGTTCATCTTTAGTACCGGTTGGAGAAACCAACCGCAACTGAAGGGATTGCGGCAGATTGGGCCAGGCAGCACTAATAATAGGGGTGAGTGTCGACATTATGTCGTGTGGCTTGTACCTTGTCCCGGATGGTGTCACCAACCGGGACTAAAGATGAACCTTTAGTCCTGGTTGGAGACACCAACCGGGACAAAACATGAGTCAGCACTAATAATAGGGGGTGAGTGTCGACATTATGCCGAGCTGCTTGTACTATAAATAGGCGTCCTTGTGAGTCCAGTCCTCCAGCCAGTTTGAGGCATCTCCAAGATAGTTTTCGAGAGCAGGGACACCACTACGGCCAGTTTCAGGGAGATGTCGTCGGAGCCCAGTCCTCCAGCATCTCCAAGAAACTGGTCATAGAGGCACTCCCTAATATGTGAAATTAGTTAGCTCCCAGGTGTATTGATCTAGTTAGAGAAGTTACAAGCTGCAAGATGGTTTTCGAGAGCAGGGACACCAATACGGCCAATTTCAGGGAGATGCCGCCGGAGCCCAGTCCTCCGGCATCTCCAAGAAACTGGTCATAGAGGCACTCCCTAATATGTGACCTCACGCGTTTGGAGATCAGATCTTTAGTCCCGGTCCAGCCACAAAACGGGACTAACACACTCAAGATTGTTTGCAGGCAACACTATAAAAATGGACACATGGAGCATCTTCACTCATAAAATGTTACAATTATTACACATCATTTCTCCGCGTGTGTTCCTTTCTGATCCCGCCGTATCCATGGAGCATCTTCATTCATTAACATGATTCTTGGGTCATCCTTCACCGTGAAGGGCGGAATTTCATGAAACTTATCACAATCTTCCGACATGTCTGTCTTGTCCTCCACTCCCACGATGTTTCTTTTTCCTCAAAGAACTATGTGGCGCTTTGGCTCATCGTCTGATGTATTCTTGTTCTTATTTTTTCTTTTTATAGGTTTGGTAGACATGTCCTTCACATAGAAAACCTGAGCCACATCATTGGCTAGAACGAATGGTTCGTCTAAGTACCCAAGATTGTTGAGATCCAAAGATGTCATTCCGTATTTCTTGTCTATCTCAACCCCTCCTCCTGTCAGCTTGACCCATTTGCACCGAAACAAGGGGACCTTAAAAGTAGGTCAATAGTCAAGTTCCCATATCTCCTCTATGTAACCATAATATATGGTCTTTGACCCATTGTTGTCTGTTGCATCAAAGCGGACACCACTGTTTTGGTTGGTGCTCTTTTTATCTTGGGCTATCATGTAAAATGTATACCCATTTATCTCGTACCCTTGGAAAGTCGATATAGTCGAAGATGGTGACCTAGACAACAAGTATAGTTGATCTCCAAGAGTGTTGTTTTTTATAAGATGTTGCAACCAACCGCCAAAACTCTCCATGTGTTCATATCTAATCCAAGAGTCATGCTTTCCAGGGTTGTTGGAGCGTAAGATTTTCTTGTGTTCCTCGATATATGGGGCGCCAAGATAGAATTCTATAGAATGGTGTAATGTGTTTCGATGTAAGAATGTCCGTCCCTACATATTATTGATTTCCTTCCTAGAGTACCCTTTCCACTCAGTCTCCCCTCATACCGCGATTGAGGAAGACCAATCGGCCTAAGGTCAGGAACAAAGTCAACAAAAAATTCAATGACCTCCTCTGTTCCATAGCCCTTGGAGATGCTTCCTTCTGGCCTAGAACAGTTACAAAAATATTTATTTAAGATTCCCATGAACCTCTCAAAGGGAAACATATTGTGTAGAAATACAGGACCGAGAATGGAAATCTCTTCGACTAGGTGAACCAGCAGGTGCGTCATAATATTGAAGAAGGATGGTGGGAACACCAACTCAAAGCTGACAAGACATTGGAACACATCATTCTGTAACCGTGGTAGATCTTCAGGATTGATTATCTTCTGAGAGATTGCATTGAGAAATGCACTTAGCTTCACAATGGGTACTCAAACATTATCTGGTAGAAGCCCCCTCAATGCAATCGGAAGCATTTGCGTCATAATCACGTGGCAGTCATGAGACTTTAGGTTTTGGAACTTTTTTTTGCCATATTTATTATTCCCTTTATATTCGACGAGAAGCCAGAAGGGACCTTAATACTGCTTAGGCATTCAAAAAATATTTCCTTCTCTTGTTTGGTAAGAGCATAGCTGGCATGACCTTGAAACCATTCTGGATGTAGGCCATCTGGGTCTTTCATATGTTGATGGTCCTTTCGTGCTTCCGGTGTATCTTTTGTCTTCCCATACACGCCCAAGAAGCCTAGCAAGTTCACACAAAGATTCTTCGTCACATGCATCACATCGATTGTAGAGCGGACCTCTAAGAATTTCCAATATGGTAGCTCCCAAAATATAGATTTCTTCTTCCACATGGGTGCGTGTCCTTCAGCGTCCTTCGGAACAGATTTCCCCCAGGACCCTTTCCAAAGGTTACCATTTGATCCAAATCTTTGACCATATCAAATATATCAGCACCAGTATGCTCCTTAGGCTTCGTCTGGTGACATGCCAGACCGTTGAAATGCTTGCCTTTCTTTCTTAAGGGATGCTTGGCCAAAAGAAATCGACGATGCTCATTGTATACATTCTTCTTACAATATTCCAAATATATACTTTCAGTCTCATCTAAACAGTGTGTGCATGCATTGTATCCCTTGTTTGACTGTCCTGAAAGGTTACTAAGAGCAGGCCAATCATTGATTGTTATGAAAAGCAATGCTCGGAGGTTAAATTCTTCCTGCTTGTGCTCATCCCACACGCATATCCTGGGTTCATGCCACAACTGTAAAAGTTCTTCCACTAATCGCCTTAGGTACACATCAATGTCGTTGCCGGGTTGCTTCGGACCTTGGATCAACACTGGCTTCATAATGAACTTCCGCTTCATGCACAACCAAGGAGGAAGGTTATAGATGCATAGAGTCACGGGCCAGGTGATGTGACTGGAGCTCTTCTCCCCAAAGGGATTCATGCCATTTGTACTTAGACCAAACCTTAAACTCCTTCCGTCATCTACAAAGTCCGGGTACTTTCTGTCGATTTTTCTCCATTGCGACCCATCAGCGGGGTGTCTCAACATCCCGTCTGACTTACATTCCTCTTTATGCCATCACAACAACTTGGCGTTCTCTTTGTTTCTGAATAAGCATTTCAACCGTGGTATTATAGGAGCATACCACATCACCTTGGCAGGAACCCTCTTCCGGGGGGCCGCCCTCAACGTCACCAGGGTCATCTCGTCTAATCTTATACCGAAGTGAAGTGCATACCGGGCATGCATCCAAATTCTCATACTCCTCACCCCGGTAGAGGATGCAGTCATTAGGGCATGCATGTATCTTCTGAACCTCTAAACCTAGAGGGCATACAACCTTCTTTGTTTCGTACGTACTGGCGGGCAATACATTATCTTTTGGAAGCATATTCTTCATCATTTTCAGCAACTTTTCAAATGAGGAGTCAGGTATAGAACACTCGGCCTTCCATCGCAGCAATTCCAGTGTGCTGCCCAGCTTTTTCAGACCATTTTCGCAATTTGGGTACAACAACTTTTTGTGATCCTCTAACATGTGATTGAACTTCTCCCTATCATTTTCAGTTTCACAATATCTTCGTGCATCAGCAATGGTCCAACCAAGATCATCAGCGGGTTCATCATGTGTCTCTTCTTCATCCTCCCCTTCAGCATCCCCCATGGAAGTATCTCCGTACTCAGGGAAACCATGATAGTTGTCATCCTCCTCCTCTTCTTCATTGTCTTCCATTATAACCCCTCTCTCTCTCTCCGTGCTTGGTCCAACAATTATAACTGGGCATGAAGACGGACTTCAACAGGTGGCTGTGAAGGGTTTTTGAGTCAGAGTAATCCTTCTGATTCCTACATCCACTACATGGAGAGAATACAAAACCATTGCGCTTGTTTGCATCAACAACACAGATGAATTCATGCACGCCATTAATGAACTCGCCAGAGCGTCGGTCAGTACCGTACATCCATTCCCGGACCATCTGCATTATAGTAAAAGTATATCAAAAACCATTACACAACATGATAAAATGATTAAAAGTCATATTGAGAGCTTCTAGAGCATTAATTTTGAATTTTGAAAAATTTACATGCACTAATCTGTGAATTGGACAAAGCAATCAACATGATAAATGTGGAGTTTTTTTATTATTGTTCTATCAGTGAAAACCTCATTCCATTCTAAGCTCTGAGACTCTAAAATTACAACTATGTGCCTAATCAAAATTTGTTACACATATATATCAAAATCCTTCTACTTCTAGAGCATGCATGCATTGATCCATATCTCTATACTTCTAGAGAATTATAGAGCTAAAGTAGCAATAAGAGATGAAAGAATGAAGTTCTAACCTTTTAAAGATTTGGATTTAGGTGTTGCAAACTAAATCTTGAAAAATCTTGAGAAAAAAATGGCATGAACTCTCTTGCTTCTTTGAGAAAAATGGCCACCTTATGCTTTAGGGCAGCAGGACAGAAGCAGAATATATAGTGGTGGACAACTAGTCCCGGGCCATGATACGACCCGGGACTAATAGTCCACGAAAAGACCAGCTGGCCTACTCCAGGTCATTAGTCCCGGTCCGTATTACGGACCGGGACTAAACATCTGGTCTGTCCTGGGACTAGTGACTACGATCGTTTCTAGCCGTTAGAGGCCTCACGGCCCGGGACTAGTGCTCCCACTAGTCGCGGGCTGTGACAGACCTTGACTGCTGGCGTTGTTCACGTCGAACCGAATATGGTTTTTCCAGTAGTTGGGGTACCCCTTGCACATGGTACATGAGCTTTCCCATAACCAAAATGACAAGGCAAGCAGACAATGAGCATCTCAACAATCTTTTTATTTACCATATGCATAGCTTTTTATTGAGGATGCTTCATAGATAGCTCATTATGGTGATGCTGCAAGTTTCCACCGTGATTAGGCATGGCTTAGGCTAGCGGCCTGTAACATCCCAAAAATACTAAACTTGGATCATCAAACTCTAATCATCAAAATTAGGGTTAACAAAAACTTTTCTAAATAAAATTATGAAAGCATGCATGTGTGTATGCATTTCATTTTGAATTCTTTTGAATTGCCTTGTTTATGTGTTTCTTTTCTTGCAAAATGATTCTTAGGTGAAATAAACATTATCTAAACAATCCCCACACTTTTCCCAAAGATAAATAAATCAAAACAAACAAAATAAGGGAATGGTCATTTTGACCAATTTAACTCCCATGCCTACTTTGGCTTTCCCAAACTTTCAGAACATAACAGAAACTTGTTTGGATATTTGTTGATTGTACTCATAACAAAGTATCAAGGCCCACTTTGTGATCATCCAGAAACTTTCAAATGCATAGTTTAAAGGACAGTTCAAAATTGAATCTTTATCATATGGGAAGATCCCACTATTTCAAAAACCACTCAAACATGCTCAACTTTCAAAACCCAAGCATCTGCAGACTCACCAGCACTAACCTAGCACACCCACCAAAAATCTTTTCAAATTTCAAAACTTGAATTCTTGCGGCCATTTCATCAAACACCTTGCAGATACAAATCATCCAAAATCAAAACACTATTGTGAGCAGTGATTGGAGCCTAACTTGTTCCCTCTCTATCTCACAACAACCTTAGTATATCATCTAGCAAACTAAACCAAGCACTAGCCTCACTATAAGCTGGGCAATGCCATCAATGGTGAACAGCCGAAGCTCACCATGCCACCCCAGTGGAGACAGCAAGCTAGGAAAGAAACTAGCCGTGCCAACCTTGTCTGGGAGATCACCCATGCCGCACCGCCCCCTCTCGACCAGCCCTGCCTCAAAGACATCGACCAGAGCACCCAGGAACGCCGCGCCCGTGCCTCTGTCAACCATGCCGAGCATGCGCCAGAGCGCCACGCTCGACCAACGCCCACAGACAGCGCGCCGACCTTGCCGCGTGCATACATGATCGCCACCGACCCAGGAGACCGCCAGACATCCTCGTTCGCCGCCCCATGCCTCACAGGCACCGCTCGCCGTCGAAGACGCCGCCTCTGCCGCGCAGAGCATCACGTGTTCCAGACTATTTGCCACCGCCCGTACACGTGCATTAAAGCCATAGAGCATCACCAGGATATCACCAAGAGATCACCACCGCCGGCCATGCCTCTAGCCGCCCGTAGTCATGTCTCCACCGTCGCCTGCCCATCCCGTTCGGTCTCGTCGTCGCGACTATAAATAGAGGCCACCCCCAGCCGAATTGAGCACACCATCTCACTCCCCTCTCTTCACTGATCGTGTCACCCCGTTCCCGGAGCAAGGCAAGCAGCGCTTCGCCGGAATTTCATCGGAGCCTGCCGCTGCTGGAGAAGAAGGGGGCCAGCGATTGGAGCCGCCCGAGGAGAAGCTGTCGGTACCAGGAGGTTCGCCGTCATTGAATTCGTCGTTCACCCGCCTCGCCGACCCTCGCCTGAGCCCCGGTGACGAGGTTTAATATCGTCAATGCCCATTGTTATGGACTTGGGTTTTGGAGAAGATGGGGATGCTGGAGATCATGGAACGGTTAACAGACAAGCAACCAGGGGACACGTGATTTACCCAGGTTCAGGCCCCCGGAGGGAAAACCCTACTCCTTCTTGTCTGCTCTTGATTACGGCAGAATCGAAGGTTACAGGGTGCGCAGATTCGATCTGGCGTGGAGGTGTGTGCGAAAGTATGAGTCGAGAGATCTAGGACGTGCCCTCCTGGCCTTTATATAGACTTAGGCAGGTCTCGAGCATAGTCCTAGTCGGTTACAGGTTCTAGGGTTTTACCCCTTTGAATTTCCTATCTATGCTAGTCTTGCTCTCCAAGGATCCGAAGGCGTCATGGGCCTTGGCCACCCGAAAATCTTCATGGGCCAGCTTATGTCTGCTGTGGGCCTTCCTTGGGCTGGACCAGGTATGCTGAAGTCACGTACTCGTAGGGTATAACCTTGTCAGTAGCCCCCGAGTGATCAGTCGAATCGTAGATTCGGCTGAGGACTCTTCAATCCTTCGGGTGCAAATAGGTATAAACAGTATATGTGTGTAGGGATTTGTTGATACGTGTGCCTGAGTCACCCGACGGATCAGGGTCAGTTAACTGTCTTAGGACGAAACAACTCGATCTTCCTCAGGTTCGAGTCCCTCAACTCGGACCTGGAACATATGCTGGCGTAATTCGACTCAGACCGCGGAGGACTTACAGGAGTGGAATTCCAGTGATTTTAATTAATGTACCCAACGCGTCCGTCGGGATTTTTCATCACGCCTGTTGACATGGATTTGTACTAGCAAAGCACAGTCATGTACGTTGCTAGGCCGTCAGATGATATCTGCAGGTCTTATCTTTGCGTCGCGGACGCATCATCCGAACATTTGTCACCGCGGAGGTGTTTCGGGTGGCCAAGGAGATTGTCGCTCACTCAGCGTTTGTTGGGGCAGAGATGCCAAAAAGGTTTTGCGTGCTGATCCGAAAGATCATAGCCGAAGAATTCATAGGGTGCGCGACCAGCGCTCCCTATGGGAGTAGCCCCTGAGTGTCTGTTTGAGTCGTAGACTCGAGCAGAGACTTTAGTTCAAGCATTGTTCAGTTGTTAAGTCCGTAGGACTCAAAAAATTTCGGATTCTTAAATCCATCCTCCCTATGGGAGTAGCCCCCGAGTTCGTAGTGGAGTCGTAGACTCGACGTGGGACTCGAAGAAATACTTTGTCGTTATTCATCTTCCGGGTGCACGGTCAACGCTGCTGATAGGAGTAGCCCCCGAGTATTTAGTCGAATCGAAGATTCGAGTGAGTACTCTTAGCTGTGGAGCCAAAGAGTTGTAGTTGGTGCTAATATAGCTTTTGATGACATCAGTGCTGAAGATCAATGACCTCAAGCGTCTGCTACGCCAGAGATGACTTGACTGGACGAACGTGGGTCCCACTTGCTGACTTTGATTTGACCGGTCACGCGGGTCGTGGAGATAATTACGGCGTCTCCTCGATTTCTGCACGTAGTGGACGGCGTGGTAACAACGGTTCGTTGTGATGTTGACACGTGTACGGCCAGATCTGCCGTTGGCGTTAGGTCTACTGGATGGACGGCTGCCGTGCGTCGTCTTCGCTGTTATAATCATTGGGGGAAGCCTTGATTTGTTTTCACCGCATCAGTTCTTATTTCACTGCCTCCTTGTGTTTTAGCGATTCTTGCTGCGCACTGGGGTTTCCTTCCACATTTCCGTCATTGTTTCTACGTTTTCATCGCCGGCGCCGCCGTAGCACCATGGGGAAGCCAAAGAAATCATCATCTGCGGTTGGGACCAGCGCCGCCGGAGCAAAGAAGGGCACCACTGCTACTCGTGTCACCGATGGTGGTTGGCGGCGGTCTGACACGCGGGAGAGCGATCTCCGCAAGCTTCGCGAGCGGGGCCTGATCCCGCAAGATAGGGAGGCCGTCAAACTCCCCGGCAATGAGGTAATCCCCCGTCCCCCATCTGGGTATCGGGTTATGTTTCTCGCCTTCATTTTGCGTGGGTTTTCTTTTCCAGTACACGACTTCCTCCGTGGACTGCTCTTCTTCTATGGGATTCAGCTTCATCATCTGTCTCCCAATTCTCTTCTCCACATTGCGTGTTTTATCACTTTTTGCGAGTGCTGGCTTGGCATTGAGCCGCACTTTGGTCTCTTCCGGAAGCTCTATTCCGTGAAGAGGCAATCTGGTTCGGATGGTGTGTATCCCATTGGGTGTTTCATCATCTCTCTTAGTCCCAATCTGCTCTTCTTTTCCTTTTCCATGTCCGAATCTGTCCAGTACTGGCGGAGGCGATGGTTTTATATCCGCGACTCCGTAGTGCCCGGGCAAGATTTTGGTCTTGTTCCCTTTGACCCCTCCCAAATGATTGTGCGAAAAAGGTCTTGGAAAAACCAAATCTTGGACGGTGAGGTGGAGGAGATAGAGGCCCTTTACTGTCGGGTAGAGGATCTCCAGCTGATTCCGGAGAAGGAGGTGAACAGCGTGGAAATCATCCGGACTTTTATTGAGCGTCGGGTGCAGCCTCTCCAAGCGAGGGCGCACCCGATGTTCCTTTATTCTGGGCGCCGTGATCCGACGAGGGTTTTGGCTAAGAAAATGTCCGAGGGGGACCTTGACAGGGCCCTTAGCGCGCTGCTGAAGTTCAAAACCGGAGAAGAAATCCCGGGGAAGTCGCTAACTCCTCCATTTTCTTCGATGTTGGCCGTACCGCAGGTGTAGATTTGTGCACGTTGTGCTTTTTGGTCGGCCGTGTTTTTGTTTCCTTTGTTTGCTAACAAAGTTCCTTCTGATTTTGCAGAGCTTCAAAGTGCCGGGCATGGTACCGTCGTTGCCCGAAAGGTATCCGAATGCCCCGGATAATGAAGTGGTTGATTCCGTGTCCGAGCTACGGTCGGCGCGATCTCCGGCGGAGGATGCCGACGAGTCGAGTGAGGACCATACGCGAAAGCGATCACGGAGCTCCAGCGAGTCTTCGGATGCCTCGACTCCTCCGACACCCAGAAACCCTCTGGGCCTTGAGCGTCATAGTGACGGTCATGGAGGTTCTACTTCTCCCATTCCTGCCATTCCTGTGCGGGCTGTAGCGCCGCACCCTCCAGCGAAGCGGAAGAAGGAAGAGAAAAAGGAGGAGAAGAAGGAAGAAAAGAAGGAGGAGAAGAGAGCCCAAAGGACTCCTCCTGTCTTTGACCTGAGCTCACTGGGCTCGTAAGTTTCTTGCTGTACTATTGTCCTTTTTCTTTCATGATTGTTGTGCTTGTGCTGATTGGTTCGTATGCAGGCATTCCTCCCATGATTCCTCCAGTGGTGGTGCGCGGGAGATGATGGGGGAGTCGAAAATTGCTTCTCCTCCTCCTCAGACGGTGGCGACTTCGGGTGGCACGGCTCCGGATTCTCCGTTGCAAGAGGTGCAGGTGGTTGCGCCTCAGAATTTCGCAGGCAGTTCTTCAGAGTCACCATCAGAGCATGTAAGTTTTTCTGCTTCATTTCACGGGGGGAGCCCCCGAGTGTCTTTGTGTGCGAATTTTGTTTTTACTCCTTTGCGTTGGGCGTAGCCCCCAAGCTCTTTTCTTACTGCTATTTCTTTTTCTGCAGCCTTTTGTGCAGGAGGCCAAGCGGCTGGTGCAAGAGCGCCTGGCGCTGGAGGCGAACCTTCGGCAGCTTCAAGGTATCCATCTGTCTTTTAATGCCTCTCTTATTTATCCTGGTCCTGTTCTTTGACACTTGCTTGTCTTAAATGCAGAGGAGCATAACGATTCCCTCCGTGAGGTCGACACTCTCAAAAAGAGCCTTGGTCAATCAGAGCAGAAGGCCGAAACCGCCATTGGCGCGAAAGAACGCCTCGAGCTAGAGCTGACTAAGGCAGCCGAAGCGAAGGAGCGTCTGCAGCAGGAGGCCGCAGATCGTGAGGAGCAGCTGGCCACCGTTGCGGCTGCGCGCGAAAGAGAGGTGGCGGCGAAGCTCATGGCTGCTGCCAAGGCTATTTCGGGTGAGTGCTAGTTTTGTACTTGTGTCTTTTTCTTCGGGTATTCTTCTATGCTGCTTTTCTTCATGCTTTTCTTCTTTTTTTCTCAGATGCCGCAGGCATCGAGTTCGACCGCAGTGCTCTGGAGCACGGGAGTGCTCTAGATGATGCCACTGTGGCGGTCGAAGACCGCTGCAGCACCGTCGTCAACTCCCTTGCCAAGGCGAAAGAGGTCCTTGGTCGCTTCTACAAGGAGCTTCTCCCGAAGGGCGCAGCCCTTGATGATGTGGATGCTCTGGCGGAGGCTCTGTCAGCCGAAGCGCCTGCGGCGTACAAGCGCAAGTAGAAGGGCATCGGCGCGTCCGTCGGGTTGGCGATGGCCTTGGCGGCTGGAGCGGAGCTGGATCTGCCCCAGATCACCTCTGCAGATGGATCCGAGGTAGCCTTTGCTGCCTATTCTGCTCGCTGCAAGCGATATGGGCCCAAGCTCATTTATTTGTTGTCTGAGTATGCACTGCGGCAGCAGGGCGGGGCCAAAGCTAGGCAGTCTGGCTCCGAGGCGACTCAGGGTCCCGCATCTTAGGCGTAGTAGACGTAGGGTAGTTTGTAGTCTACTTTTGTTGTAAATATCTTGAAGAACACCATCCTTGTGCCACGTGGTGGCCTTATATATTTAATGAATTCCTCTGAGTTGTGCTCTATCCTTGGCTGAATGTCTGTGTTCCTTTCTTTTGCTGCTGCTCTAGGTTCCTTCGGGTGCTGATCCTGTTGACGCCCCATACGCAATGCCGTTGTGACCATCCTTGGATGATTCCTCGCAACTCACTTTCCTTCGGGATCGTGTGCGTAGTCTGGAGAGGGAGTTGCTCGGGTTACGCGGTCACGCCGACATTTGGAAGTCCAAGGCGGATCGTGGTGCAGCCAGGGAGGAGTACTTGATGGCGGAGCTGGTTCGGCTGTCCGAGCAGCTGCAATGTAAGTTGTTCTTTGGTTCGAGCTGTAGCTCAGTTCTTAGGATGAGCCTGCTGGCCTTACTCTTGTTTTGTGCGATTGTCGCAGGTGCGAATCTTGCTCCGAGGGAAGAAAAAGGGCGTGTCGCTGTTCAGGTCAATTGCTTGAGTCAACAGGACATGGAGGCCGGCGGCTTCTTCTGGATGGATCGCGATCGCGCCATGGCTCTGGCGACGGTGCAGGATCGTGTCCATCAAGTTTCGCGGGTGCTCCGTCAAGTGCAGACATCGCTTTCCTCGGTGCTGCACATCATGTTTCCTTTGGATGCCGTACCGACGACCCTTGCGGGTCTTTTGTCAAAGTTTCGGAACATGAGTAATGTCAAGGAGTTGGTGCGGCAACATCTCGTCGCCGGAGTGAAGGCTGCATTGTCTCTTGTGAGGCTGCACCGGCCTGACGTGGATTTGGCTGCTGTGGCCGCTAGGCCACCTCTTCGCCCTGATGGCGGTGAGTGGGACATGCGTCCGCATTACGCAGCAGTAAGGCAGTATGCCGAACAGGTCGTAGATTTGTTTGAGCAGCGTGCCCAGGTTATTCTTCAACATAGGTAGTACCTGTAAAAAAATAGAGAGATGTAAAATTTGTATATTTCGGCTGGACGTGTTGTGCCCTTTGTTGTAAAGGTTTGTTTGTTTGTGAGCACGCAGTGCTTTGATTGAGTACGTGTCCTTTTCGTTTTCCTGACGTTGTCAGCTACCCAGGTGTACACGTTTGGTCCTCAGTCGATGAAATCGTGAGGTGGGGGGAGCCCCCGAGTGCGTTTGTAGCATGTAGTAAAGTTGCGAAAGAGCAAACTGAAGTTTTGGGGCGAGACACTTAGCTTTATTTATATCGTAATGGAGGAGGTACATTGTTCGGCTGAATAGCCTTGGATGAAAGCCTTATTGAAAGTAAAAGGGGGTAGGTTGCTACAGATAGAATCGTCGCAGGTGCGAGATATTCCATGGGTTGGAGTATGCGACTCCAGACTCCACGTGCTTGAGGCGATAGGCGCCACCTAGGATGACTTCGGTGATGACGTAGGGTCCTTCCCATGGTGACTCGAATTTATTCGGTCGCTTTTGCTTGAGTCGCAAGACGAGGTCTCCTTCGACGAAGGACCTTGGGCGCAGCCGGCGGTTGTGGTAGTTACGGAGACTCTGCTGGTACACCGCTAATCGAGCTGCTGCTATATCCCGTGCTTCGTCGAGTGTGTCGACAGCGTCTTCAAGTGCAATCGTGGATTCGGCTTCGCTGTAAGCGACGACCCGCGGGGCCTGGTGGCGTACTTCGGCTGGTAGCACGGCCTCGGCTCCGTGTACCATGAAGAACGGTGTGTAGCCGGTGGAGCTGTTTGGCATAGTCCGTAAGCTCCACAGGACGGATGGTAGCTCTTTCGTCCAGTTTCCAGCTTTTTGTTCGAGTGAGCTCATGAGGCGCTTCTTGATGCCGGCGTCGATTAGGCCGTTGTCCTTTTCCACTTGCCCGTTCGTTTGCGGGTGTGCCACTGAGGCGTACGTGATGTTGATCCCAAGGCCTTCGCAGAAGTCCTGGAATTCTTCGGAGATGAAGTTCGATCCGTTGTCGGTGATGATGCTGTGTGGTACGCCGAACCGGTAGACAATGGACTCAAAGAACTTGACGGCAATTTTGCCTTTCTGGTTGGTGACCGGCATGGCCTCGATCCACTTGGTGAATTTGTCAACTACAACAAGGAGGAAGACGTGTCCCCCTTTCGAGGATTTTGGCAGTTTGCCGATCATGTCGAGGCCCCATTGAGCGAAAGGCCAAGCTATAGGTATGGGTCTGAGCTCGGACCCAGGTGCGTGCGGTTTGTCGGCGAACCGTTGGCATCCGTTGCATCTTCGGACGATGTCCTTTGCGTCGCTCATGGCCGTTGGCCAGTAGAATCCTGCTCGTAGAGCTTTGGCGACAAGGGAGCGACGGCCTGCGTTGTAACTACGTCGGTGAATTACCCTCCTAGTTACAAGCCTGGATGAGCGGAAATGGTTGAAATAGTACGGTGGGGCCCAAATACCACTCACAGGTAGACCTTTCGGCCGTCCCAACCATTTCCAAACATCGGGACAAGAACGGGCGGCGTAATCGGCAGGCGAAGGGATCAACTACATACACAAATGAGTATGTATGCAAGCCACCATACAACAGTACATCAGAGCCATTCCATCTAAAAGAAATAGAAATATTGCAACGCCATACGGCAAGATCCAAATGTCCTAGATAGATATAATAGTTTAGGATATCTCCTCATACATCAAACATCAGAGTATCAGGCGGAAGCGGCAAACAAGATCCGAGTACGGATAAGAAGCAAATCGGCATAAGATGCCCCATAAATAAACACATCCCGCCCACAGATCTCACGGATCCCCGTTCCCGGAATCTCTACACCGAATGATCGTTGCCCACATCGTCCGTCTCCCCCACCCAGTATCCATCTCGTGAGTGTACCTGTTCATCTGAATCAAATAATTTATCGTGTGAGACCCTAGGGGTACTCAACAAGTCTTTATGCCTCTAAAGGGGACACAACCTGGGGTGATGCAATTGCAGCAAAAGATAATACCTAACAGTTCTATAGATACTCGCTAACCATCCGCCTAACCAAAGATAGACAGATGTCCGTGAATTAATGACAACAGTTATAACAGTAATATCACCAGATCCATCCTCCTCCTCGCTTACCAACGAGGAAGCGGACGAACAACCCCCCCATCCGTTGGCATTTTTATTATCCATTCCATGAGCATTGCACTATTTACTAGTCAGTTACTTAGTCAAATTAAAAGCGGTACTTTAGTTATACTTGTCTATGATCGAGAAACTGTGCTCCAAGTCGTCCATAACCGCGAACACGGCTTTCAGAAAGTTTTACCCTGCAGGGGTATACAAACAGCAACACACACTCGATCAACCTCAGAAAAACCAAATCAAAACCCAACGAGGCCTTCACGACAAAGCAATCACAAGATTCAGAAATATTTCAGGGGGCCACCCTATTGAGTACACCCGCAACAAAGTTAGCCGACTCCGAGACGGACTCAAGGTGTGCGCCAGTGGCTGTGAACGACTGGGAACCCGAAAATGTGACTGGGCTTGTCGATACGCGAAAACACTCCGCTGACCTAAACAGTACAGGTGCAGTACCTCGCACAATTTTAAATAAAGCAGTAAAGCATGGCATAAGTACATGATAGTAAATAAAACCTCAAACTAGTTTGTGGCCCCAGGAAATAAGAATGAATCAAGCTCTGGCTCAGGGGGGGTCCCATAAGCCTCCCGGATGTGGATAGCGCGAATATTCAAGGAACAGGAATCAAGTACTCGGGGTCCTACGGGACACAAGTGAGCAGGAAAAACCAAATAGCAGATATTGCTCACCGGTGCCACTTTCATTAGTTATCCCATACTACTCCGGTTAAGTTGCTTAGGTACCTCGTTATCCATCAGACACTCACATACCCTACACATGCTGTTCTACGACTCGCATGGCTCAAACAACTCCTGTAGTAATGGCTCATGGGATGGAGGAACAAGCTTCGGTGGGGTTTAAACGTAAAGGCTATGCAATACTTGGGATTCAGATTAATGCAAACGCGACTCAATGATGCAAGAATAAGATAGAGGCAATAGGTACTATATGTATGCAAGCATGTGGTAGTGCTTGCCTGGCAGCTCAGTTGAAGCGAGAGAAGGATCTGGGTAGTGCTCCTGGGTTTCTTGATATATCCCCTGCTCAGCGTCTATTCGAAGAAGAACCAAACAAACAAGGGCCAACATAAATAAAGTGCACAAGCATATGAATAAGATGCGACAAGCAACCAATCATGCCATGATGAATGATGCACAATTTGCATGGCAATAAAGTAGCATGGCATGGGTGAGGTGTGGAGTACAAGAATAAGGCATTTTATTGAGTTTTAGTCACATTTTATACTCAGATAAGTTGCTGTATACTTTATATTTATATGATGCATGCTGCAATTCAGAACATGGAACGCATAGACAGAAAGGTCTCGTCGAGCTAATCATTTTAGACATATCATTTGTCAAATTTGGAGTTATAAAACAAAAGTTAATAAATAAATAAGGTAAAAGGGCATTTTATTGTAATTTTAATCAACTTGGAATTTAAAGTGTGCAAAATATATTTTGGATAGCATAATTGAATTTCTCATGTTTTCCTGATTTGAAAACATATATTATTTGTATTATTTGGATTCATATTTTAAAAGTTATTTAAATACTGATTTGAATTTGAATTTAAATGGATTTGAAAAAGATTTAAATCAAAACAGAAAACAGAAACCCTTTTCTTACTCAGCTTGTCCTAGCCCTAGACACTGACGGGTGGGGTCAACGGAAATGGGGCCACGCACGCAGAAAATTCCTTTTCTACCGCGGCTCTGGCTAGCCCACGCGGTTGACATGCGGGCCCAGCGGCTACGGCCCACATGCCAGGGGTGGGGCTGCCGCGACTGACTGGTGGGGTTAGGGCGGGAGCGCGGGTTAAGATTGAAAAGTCTAGGGGGTGTTCTGCAAAACGTATGGAGAGGCTGGCGGGTGGGCTCCACGTACCGCGGATTAAGCAGAAAAATAACGGGGGGGCTATTTGCAAAAGCAGCGCCCGTACTGTTCCTCTTCTCCGCGTGCAGAGGATCGATCGGCGCGCGACGCGGGGGTCGAACCCACGACCTGGCGCTTGCGCGCGGCGGCGGCGACCGCTGCGGCTAGGTGGGATTGGTGTCAGGAGGGAGGATCGCGGCTAGATGAGGCACTACACGGCGCGGGAGCGAGCAGACAGCAGCGAGCGGCGGCGCGCTGAGGGCGCTCGACGAAAGGTCCGGCGAGCACAGGGAGCCACGGCGAGAACGGAGGTGTCAGGGCGAGAGAGGAGCTCACCGCGAGGCTGCCGGCGGTGTTGGATCGGGCCGGGGAGCAGCAGCGCGACGGCGAAGCAGAGGCCGGGCAGAGCTAGGGTTTCGGCGGGACGCGTCGGTGTGCAGCGAGGCTGGTTCTTCTCCTCCTCGTTGCCGTGTACAGGGCGACGCAGTTGACACCCGTGGTCCTCCCCGACACCCGCGTCTTCACGCCCGCCTCCTTGTTCTGTAGATGGACGGCGACACCGAGAGCGGCGGCCGGGGTGGACGGTGACAGGGGTAGTTGGGGAGGGAGGAGGCGGTCTGGGGAGACCTGGGAGAGGTAGAGAAGTTGGGAAGAAGATAAAGTAGAGAGGGAGAGGGAGGTGGCGTGCGGGAGTGGGTAGAGGAAAAAGGTGGCTCGGGTGCCACCTTCCCTCCTCCTCGAGCACGTGATCGAGCTGGGAGGCAGGCAGGGAAGGTAGGCATGGGTGAGGGTCTGTAGGTGGGCCAGGCGGGTGCGGGAGCTCGGGGTGGGGCTGCTGAGGCAGGGAGAAGAGAGAAAGAGGGGAGTGGAGAGGCTCGGGCTAGGGTTGGAGCTAGGCTCGGTTAGGGTTTGTTTTAGGGTTGGGGTGGAGAGAGAGAGGGAGTAGATGGGGTGTGGGGCCAGGGAGAGGGGTTGCCATGTGGGCATGCATGATAGAGAGAGGAAGGGAGCTAGGGTTTGGAGAGAGGGAAGTATGGCTCGGGGTAGGGTTAGATGGTGTGCTAGGTTTAGGGTTTCATGTAGGATTTTTAGGTTTTAACACATGCTTAAAGAAGAAGCCAAGAGGAAGGGGTGAGGGAGTGTGTGAACTAAAGGATGCATGGTCATGACTAGATCAAGTGTGGAGGAGAGATGGAGATGGTAAGGACTTTACATGACCATGCATGGCATGCACATGTGAGAAAACTTGATGAACCCTAGGAAAAAAGAAATAAACCAAACAAGGTGAAAGATTTGAGAGAGAAGGGGGCAACCAAGAGATATACACCTCTCAAAAATTCATATGAAATCCCAAAGGACTAGAATGTGGTGGTGCTTGCATGGCCCATGCAAAATAATTAATGCCATGTTTTATTCTTGTGAAAACAATAATAATGATATGGCATTATTCTTATGCATTCCCAAGGAGTTGATTAAAAGCCAAGCAAAAGAATTTGTAGAAGTAGATCCATCCTATCTCCCATGAGCTAGATTAAATACCAAAAGAAAATAGAATACAAGCCCATGGATAATGGAATGGTGGAATTATAAGGTGGTGAAAGAAAGGGTGGTGGAGTGGAGTAAAAGATATGCCCCCAACTCAACTTGGGCATTTAAACAATATATCAATAACCAAATACAATATCAAGAGGCAAATACAATTAATAATGCATATGAGAGAAGAACCAAAGAAAGAGGGAGGGTTATTATATGATGCTCAAATGCAAGGTGGCATGATGACATGAGCATGATATAATGATGATGCAACAATTATATTTGAAGTAGCCATTATATTACTAGATCCAGAAGCATTACAATTGTTAGACGATTGGTATGCTACAACTCTCCCCGACTAAACAGGAATCTCGCCCCGAGATTCTAGGAAGAAGAAGAAGACTCAAAGAAGGTAGGATAGTTGGCACGGAGCTCATCTTCACGTTCCCAAGTGGCTTCATCGACGGAATGGTGCGACCACTGCACCTTGCAGAACTTGATGGACTTGTTGCGAGTCCTTCTTTCTGCGATCTCAAGGATTTTTGTGGGGTGTTCTTGATAAGACAGGTCTTCTTGGAGATTGATTAGCTCATGATCCACGGTCCTGCCGGGATCCTTGAAGCACTTCTTGAGTTGAGAGATGTGGAAAACATGATGGATCTTGAGTTTTTCCGGGAGCTCAAGAGCATAAGCAACTTATCCTCTTCTTCCACGAATTTTGAAAGGACCGATGTATCTAGGAGCCAGCTTTCCTTTGATACCAAAACGGTGCGTGCCTTTCATGGGAGTGACACGAAGGTAAACGAGATCACCAGGGACATACACCATGTCCGTGTGCTTTCTGTCATAATTGGTCTTCTGGCGACTTTGAGCAATCTTCAGATTTTCAAGAATGATATGCACCTTCTCCTCCGCTTGAGTTACAATGTCAGGGCCAAACCATATTCTTTCTCCTGCACCCGACCAACCAATCGGAGTTCTGCATTTGCGGCCATAGAGAGCCTCAAATGGTGCCATCTTTAGACTTTTCTGGAAGCTGTTGTTGTAAGAGAATTCAGCATAAGGAAGACATTCTTCCCACTTCATGCCAAAAGAGATGACGCAAGCACGAAGCATATCCTCCAGAATCTGATTGATCCTTTCAACTTGTCCTTGCGACTGAGGGTGGTAAGCTGTGCTGAAGTTCAATTTTGTTCCCAAAGCATTTTGGAAACTTTCCCAGAACTTGGAAGTGAAGATGCTCCCACGGTCTGAACTGATCTCAAGCGGAACCCCATACAGAGAGACTATTCTGTTGATATAGAGCTCAGCCAACTGAATTCCAGAAATTGTTTCCTTGACGGGGAAGAAGTGAGCCACTTTAGAAAGCCTGTCAATGACAACAAAGATTGCATTGTTGCCCTTCTGCGACCTTGGAAAACCAGTGATGAAGTCCATCTCTACTTTCTCCCATTTCCATTCCGGGGGTTTCAATGGTTGTAGAAGACCGTAAGGTTTCTGATGGACAGCTTTCACTCTGCGGCAGACATCACACTCCGAGACATACTTGGCACAATATCGTTTCAATCCCGGCCACCAATATTGTGTTTTCAAGTCCATGTACATCTTTGTGCTGCCAGGGTGGATAGAAAGAACAGATTCATGCGCCTCCTTGAGAACTTGCTCTCTCAAACCCGGGTAGTTCGGAACAAACATCCGGTGTTCAAAGAAAAGCGTGCCTTGATCATCGACGTGGAAGGACTCATACTTCGGAAGCTGAAGTTTGGAGATGATCTTTCTGGTGTGCGGATCACCAAGCTGAATGGAGCGAACCTTTTCATCCAAGAGAGGAGTAGCCAGAAGGTTCAGGAGATGCCCTTGTTCCACAATTTCAAGGTTGAGCTGACGGAATTCCTCGCACAAGAGAGGCTGTTGTTCTTCCATCATGAGGTTGTTGACATAAGCTTTGTGGCTGAGAGCATCGGCCATGACATTAGCTTTGCCCGGAGTGTAGTTGATGGTCAAATCAAAATCATTGATTGCTTCAATCCACCTCCTCTGCCGAAGGTTGAGATCAGGCTGAGTGAAGATATACTTCAGACTCTTGTGATCAGAAAAGATTTCACAATGGTTGCCCAGCAAGTAATGCCTCCATAGTTTCAAAGCAAAGACAACTGCTGCGAGCTCGAGGTCATGTGTAGGATAGTTGATCTCATGCGTCTTCAACTGTCGAGAGGCATAAGCAACAACTTGTTTTTCTTGCATAAGGACCGCACCCAATCCTTGCAAAGAGGCGTCACAGAATATCTGGAAAGGCTTAGATGTGTCCGGAGGAACCAAGACTGGTGTGGAAGTGAGCTTCTCTTTGAGTGTCTCAAAGCTTGCTTGACATGCAGGAGTCCAAAGGTATTTCTTGCCTTTCTTGAGGAGATCGGTAAGAGGCTTTGCTATCTTTGAAAAGTTTTGAACGAAGCAACGGCAATAACTAGCCAAACCAAGGAAACTCAGCACTTCTTTGACATTAACAGGAGGAAGCCATTCAACAATTGTCTTTACAGTTTCCGGGTTGACTGCAATGCCCTTGGCAGAGATGACGTGACCAAGATAGGTTACTTGAGGCAGCCAAAACTCACACTTGGAGAACTTTGCATACAGGCGGTTCTCACGAAGCTTGTTTAGGACACACCGAAGGTGTTCTTCATGTTCTTCCTTTGACTTAGAATAGACTAGGATGTCATCCAGATAGACCACAACGAACTTATCAAGATACTCCATGAAAACCGAGTTCATGAGCCTCGAAAAGGTGGCAGGTGCGTTGGTGAGACCGAAAGACATGACCGTGTACTCATACAGGCCATAGCGGGTGGTGAAAGCTGTTTTAGGAACATCTTCCTTGCGAATCTTGATTTGGTGATAACCACTTCTTAAGTCAAGCTTAGAGAACACCACAGCTCCAGCTAGCTGATTGAAGAGATCATTAATCCGCGGGAGGGGATATTTATTCTTGATGGTTTTAGCATTGAGAGCCCGATAGTCAACACAAAGTCTATCAGTCCTGTCTCGCTTCTTCACAAAGATTGTTGGGCTACCCCAAGAAGAAGTACTGTGTTGAATGAAACCCAACTTTTCTTGTTCATCAAGTTGTCGTTTGAGTTCAGCCAACTCAGCAGGACCCATTTTATAAGGCCGCTTGGAGATAGGAGCTGTTCCAGGTTCAAGCTCAATTACAAACTCAACCTCACGATCCGGAGGCATACCTGGCAACTCTTCCGGAAAGACATCTGGGAACTCACAGACCACCGGAACACTCTGAATAGCTTCCATAGCATCATCATTCAGAGCCGCCAAAGAGAAAAGATGGATAGCAGGAGTCAGACTTGGAGAATAGACTATATGGCCTTCAGGAATCTTCAGAGAAACTGAGCGTTCAGCACAATCAATCACAGCTGCATTTGCTGTCAACCAATCCATGCCCAAGATGACATCAATGTCAGAATTGCCCAGAACAATTAAGGACGCCGAGAACGAAGAGCCACCAATCTCAATTTGATTGCCATGGCTGATTTTAGAAGCTGCCATCTTTGCTCCAGGAGAAAGGACCATTAACCGCTTAAGGAGAGGATCCAACGCTAACCCATTCTCATGTGCAAACTTGTTAGAGACAAAAGAATGCGATGCACCAGAATCGAACAAAACTCGTGCAGGGACTGAGTTAACGGGAAGCATACCCATCACAACTCCAGGTGGATGCTCAGCTTGAGCGGCGTCGACATAGTTGGCACGAGCTACAGTAGACCCGGGCTTGGTGTTGATGTTGAGAGCCCGAGGTGGTGGTGCACGAACCAAAGGAGAGCTTGCCGCAGATCTTGGAGGTGGTGGAGGAAGAGCTTTGTTTTTCATCGGACAGTTCCAGTTTTGATGCCCAGTGTCTCCACAAATGAAACAAGCACCAGGTGGACGTGGAGCAACGTAGCCAGGGACTCCGCCAGGCGCTCTAGGGTAGTGGTGGTTGTAGCCCCTGGGAGCAGCAGTGAGGAAGTTTGGTGGCCTTGCCGCGTAGCTTGAAGGTCTTGGTGGAGCCGGGAGCGACGGTGGGGTGTTAGGAACCCAGACACGACGCTTAAAAGGAGTTGACATAGCTGAAGAGCTTGCTGCATCACGGTTGTGTTTCTTTGACTCCTCAAACACTTGCCTACTTGCTTCTTCCTGCAGAGCTGTATGCTGAAGTTCCAGAAAAGACGTCGGCCTTGCATGTGTGATTGCATATTTAATCGATGCATTGAGCCCTTGCCGGAACCTCTTTTGCTTCTTCTTGTCATCAGAGATCTCATCGCCACCATAACGAGAAAGGTTCATGAAGTTCCTGATGTAGGTATTGACATTGTCATTTCCCTGCTTGAGGTTGAGAAACACTTCCTTCATCCTCTCCATGACAATTTCCGACAGATACTGCTCTTTGAACGCTCCAGTGAACTGTTCCCAAGTAGGCTGAAAACCAATGCAGTTTGCCTTCAGGTAATTCTCCCACCAGAGAGCTGCATCTCCCTTCAGAAGGTGAGTAGCACATTTTACCCATTCTTGCTCAGGAACATCAGCAGTCGTCAGTAGCCTTGACATCTCACGCAACCAATCATCAGCATCAAGTGGTTGATCGGACACATCAAATTGGCGTGGGTTGAACTTCAGGAAGCTTTTGATGTCTCCTCGCTTGGGAGGTGGAGGTAGCGGAGCAAACTCATTCCTCCAAACACTTTCTTCAAAACGCTGCTGGTTCTGCTGCATTGCTGCCAAGGCATTGGCGATGTTTGACAACGCGGACCCCAGTTCAGGTGGTATGTCCTCATCAGAACGGCGTGCTGGTGCCATCCTGTGATTGATATAAAACACAAGTCAGTACTATAATGGAGAATAATAATAATCCAAAATAGTACCAAGATGGAATTAACCAAGATTAAAGGATACAATTTACTAAGATGATATTAAAATATCAACAAAGTTCAAAGCACCTAGAAGATATTAAGCATATCGCACACGACTGAAAAGGAGTGTGGTACACAGATATATCAAAGAAAAAATTTCCGCAATTTTCGGCATTAAAATACCAGTAGATGCGCAAAATCACTTAACGAATCAAGATTAGTGACTTTACCAATTCAATATACAAAAGCGAATGATAAGAGTAGTGGTATGGTCGCGACTCCATCCCGCACTCAAATCATTACTCCACACATGAATAAGTAGAACACATATCCTAACCCCTTCTTCTCACGATGAACCTAAAGATTGGTAACTACGGAAACGAACACCCCAAACAAGATAACGTCGGATAACAAAGAGTAAGACAGATCGCGGCGGTATACAACGAATCAGATAGATCGCGTCGGTTTGCAAAAGCCTGTCGGTATGGAATGTACCAACAGTTGATAACCAAAAGGCCGATTATGATAACAACTTGGATGCAACAGATAGACAAGGAATTACACACACACACACACACACACACAACCTATGGTACTACGGAAACCCAGAACACGTGAATCCTAGTTTGAATTTTAAGGAGAGGATTGAAAACGTTACACTTCCTTACCAGAAAAGGGTGGGTGGGTGGGTAAGAAGAAAAATGGAAGCAGTCCTACTCTCAAGTTTTGTTTTTCCCTAGTATACATAGCTACCAAAAATATTTGCTAGACAGACAACGACCATTTGGCTGAGACCCTGAAGGGCGGGATGGCTCTGATACCAATTGTAACTACGTCGGTGAATTACGCTCCTAGTTACAAGCCTGGATGAGCGGAAATGGTTGAAATAGTACGGTGGGGCCCAAATGCCACTCACAGGTAGACCTTTCGGCCGTCCCAACCATTTACAAACATCGGGACAAGAACGGGCGGCGTAATCGGCAGGCGAAGGGATCAACTACATACACAAATGAGTATGTATGCAAGCCACCATACAACAGTACATCAGAGCCATTCCATCTAAAAGAAATAGAAATATTGCAACGCCATACGGCAAGATCCAAATGTCCTAGATAGATATAATAGTTTAGGATATCTCCTCATACATCAAACATCAGAGTATCAGGCGGAAGCGGCAAACAAGATCCGAGTACGGATAAGAAGCAAATCGGCATAAGATTCCCCATAAATAAACACATCCCGCCCACAAATCTCACGGATCCCCGTTCCCGGAATCTCTACACCGAATGATCGTTGCCCACATCGTCCGTCTCCCCCACCCAGTATCCATCTCGTGAGTGTACCTGTTCATCTGAATCAAATAATTTATCGTGTGAGACCCTAGGGGTACTCAGCAAGTCTTTATGCCTCTAAAGGGGACACAACCTGGGGTGACGCAATTGCAGCAAAAGATAATACCTAACAGTTCTATAGATACTCGCTAACCATCCGCCTAACCAAAGATTGACGGATGTCCGTGAATTAATGACAACAGTTATAACAGTAATATCACCAGATCCATCCTCCTCCTCGCTTACCAACGAGGAAGCGGACGAACAACCCCCCCATCCGTTGGCATTTTTATTATCCATTCCATGAGCATTGCACTATTTACTAGTCAGTTACTTAGTCAAATTAAAAGCGGTACTTTAGTTATACTTGTCTATGATCGAGAAACTGTGCTCCAAGTCGTCCATAACCGCGAACACGGCTTTCAGAAAGTTTTACCCTGCAGGGGTATACAAACAGCAACACACAATCGATCAACCTCAGAAAAACCAAATCAAAACCCAACGAGGCCTTCACGACAAAGCAATCACAAGATTCAGAAATATTTCAGGGGGCCACCCCATTGAGTACACCCGCAACGAAGTTAGCCGACTCCGAGACGGACTCAAGGTGTGCGCCAGTGGCTGTGAACGACTGGGAACCCGAAAATGTGACTGGGCTTGTCGATACGCGAAAACACTCCGCTGACCTAAACAGTACAGGTGCAGTACCTCGCACAATTTTAAATAAAGCAGTAAAGCATGGCATAAGTACATGATAGTAAATAAAACCTCAAACTAGTTTGTGGCCCCAGGAAATAAGAATGAATCAAGCTCTGGCTCAGGGGGGGGGTCCCATAAGCCTCCCGGATGTGGATAGCGCGAATATTCAAGGAACAGGAATCAAGTACTCGGGGTCCTACGGGACACAAGTGAGCAGGAAAAACCAAATAGCAGATATTGCTCACCGGTGCCACTTTCATTAGTTATCCCATACTACTCCGGTTAAGTTGCTTAGGTACCTCGTTATCCATCAGACACTCACATACCCTACACATGCTGTTCTACGACTCGCATGGCTCAAACAACTCCTGTAGTAATGGCTCATGGGATGGAGGAACAAGCTTCGGTGGGGTTTAAACGTAAAGGCTATGCAATACTTGGGATTCAGATTAATGCAAACGCGACTCAATGATGCAAGAATAAGATAGAGGCAATAGGTACTATATGTATGCAAGCATGTGGTAGTGCTTGCCTGGCAGCTCAGTTGAAGCGAGAGAAGGATCTGGGTAGTGCTCCTGGGTTTCTTGATATATCCCCTGCTCAGCGTCTATTCGAAGAAGAACCAAACAAACAAGGGCCAACATAAATAAAGTGCACAAGCATATGAATAAGATGCGACAAGCAACCAATCATGCCATGATGAATGATGCACAATTTGCATGGCAATAAAGTAGCATGGCATGGGTGAGGTGTGGAGTACAAGAATAAGGCATTTTATTGAGTTTTAGTCACATTTTATACTCAGATAAGTTGCTGTATACTTTATATTTATATGATGCATGCTGCAATTCAGAACATGGAACGCATAGACAGAAAGGTCTCGTCGAGCTAATCATTTTAGACATATCATTTGTCAAATTTGGAGTTATAAAACAAAAGTTATTAAATAAATAAGGTAGAAGGGCATTTTATTGTAATTTTAATCAACTTGGAATTTAAAGTGTGCATAATATATTTTGGATAGCATAATTGAATTCCTCATGTTTTCCTGATTTGAAAACATATATTATTTGTATTATTTGGATTCATATTTTAAAAGTTATTTAAATACTGATTTGAATTTGAATTTAAATGAATTTGAAAAAGATTTAAATCAAAACAGAAAACAGAAACCCTTTTCTTACTCAGCTTGTCCTATCCCTAGACACTGACGGGTGGGGTCAACGGAAATGGGGCCACGCGCGCAGAAAATTCCTTTTCTACCGCGGCTCTGGCTAGCCCACGCGGTTGACATGCGGGCCCAGCGGCTACGGCCCACATGCCAGGGGTGGGGCTGCCGCGACTGATTGGTGGGGTTAGGGCGGGAGCGCGGGTTAAGATTGAAAAGTCTAGGGGGTGTTCTGCAAAACGTATGGAGAGGCTGGCGGGTGGGCTCCACGTACCGCGGATTAAGCAGAAAAATAACGGGGGGACTATTTGCAAAAGCAGCGCCCGTACTGTTCCTCTTCTCCGCGTGCAGAGGATCGATCGGCGCGCGACGCGGGGGTCGAACCCACGACCTGGCGCTTGCGCGCGGCAGCGACGAACGCTGCGGCTAGGTGGGATTGGTGTCAGGAGGGAGGATTGCGGCTAGATGAGGCACTACACGGCGCGGGAGCGAGCAGACAGCAGCGAGCGGCGGCGCGTTGAGGGCGCTCGACGAAAGGTCCGGCGAGCACAGGGAGCCACGTCGAGAACGGAGGTGTCAGGGCGAGAGAGGAGCTCACCGCGAGGCTGCTGGCGGTGTTGGATCGGGCCGGGGAGCAGCAGCGCGACAGCGAAGCAGAGGCCGGGCAGAGCTAGGGTTTCGGCAGGACACGTCGGTGTGCAGCGAGGCTGTCCTTCTCCTCCTCGTTGCCGTGTACAGGGCGACGCAGTTGACACCCGTGGTCCTCCCCGACACCCGCGTCTGCACGCCCGCCTCCTTGTTCTATAGATGGACGGCGACACCGAGAGCAGCGGCCGGGGTAGACGGTGACAGGGGTAGCTGGGGAGGGAGGAGGCGGTCTGGGGAGATCAGGGAGAGGCAGAGAGGTTGGGAAGAAGATAAAGTAGAGAGGGAGAGGGAGGTGGCGTGCGGGAGTGGGTAGAGGAAAAAGGTGGCTCGGGTGCCACCTTCCCTCCTCCTCGAGCACGTGATCGAGCTGGGAGGCAGGCAGGGCAGGTAGGCATGGGTGAGGGTCTGCAGGTGGGCCAGGCGGGTGAGGGAGCTCGGGGTGGGGCTGCTGAGGCAGGGAGAAGAGAGAAAGAGGGGAGAGGAGAGGCTCGGGCTAGGGTTGGAGCTAGGCTCGGTTAGGGTTTGTTTTAGGGTTGGGGTGGAGAGAGAGAGAGGGAGTAGATGGGGTGTGGGGCCAGGGAGAGGGGTTGCCATGTGGGCATGCATGATAGAGAGAGGAAGGGAGCTAGGGTTTGGAGAGAGGGAAGTATGGCTCGGGGTAGGGTTAGATGGTGTGCTAGGTTTAGGGTTTCATGTAGGATTTTTAGGTTTTAACACATGCTTAAAGAAGAAGCCAAGATGAAGGGGTGAGGGAGTGTGTGAACTAAAGGATGCATGGTCATGACTAGATCAAGTGTGGAGGAGAGATGGAGATGGTAAGGATTTTACATGACCATGCATGGCATGCACATGTGAGAAAACTTGATGAACCCTAGGAAAAAAGAAATAAACCAAACAAGGTGAAAGATTTGAGAGAGAAGGGGGCAACCAAGAGATATACACCTCTCAAAAATTCATATGAAATCCCAAAGGACTAGAATGTGGTGGTGCTTGCATGGCCCATGCAAAATAATTAATGGCATGTTTTATTCTTGTGAAAACAATAATAATGATATGGCATTATTCTTATGCATTCCCAAGGAGTGGATTAAAAGCCAAGCAAAAGAATTTGTAGAAGTAGATCCATCCTATCTCCCATGAGCTAGATTAAATACCAAAAGAAAATAGAATACAAGCCCATGGATAATGGAATGGTGGAATTATAAGGTGGTGAAAGAAAGGGTGGTGGAGTGGAGTAAAAGATATGCCCCCAACTCAACTTGGGCATTTAAACAATATATCAATAACCAAATACAATATCAAGAGGCAAATACAATTAATAATGCATATGAGAGAAGAACCAAAGAAAGAGGGAGGGTTATTATATGATGCTCAAATGCAAGGTGGCATGATGACATGAGCATGATATAATGATGATGCAACAATTATATTTGAAGTAGCCATTATATTACTAGATCCAGAAGCATTACAATTGTTAGACGATTGGGATGCTACATGCGTGGTGGCCGCAGATGCCTTCATGGATGTCTTGGAGTATGGCCTTGCCGTCGTCGATGGTGACGCACCGTTGTAGTACACCCGTGATGCTGCGCTTGTACAGCTCACCGTTGATGATGGTGAAGGCTTTTGACCGGCGAGATATGTGTCGGGCGTCTGTTGGGCTGTCAGGCAATTCTCCGTTTATCAAGAACTGGAGGCATGGTCGCGTCCAAGTTTCTTCGACTGCCATGACCTGCATTAGGTTGACCATGGCTACCTCTGTGTCCGGCTTTTTTGGGTCCGTCGTGTCCTTCGGGTAGCGTAGCTCCCGAGTGTTCTGCTTCTTCCGGTGATCCCTTGGGGAACTTTCGCTTGATGGATGGCACGCAGATATGTTCGAGGAACACTCCTGGTGGCACCTTTGCGCAAGTGGAGCCGATGTTGGCGAGTCTATCGGCTTCCTCGTTGCTCTCTCTTCCAACGTGCCGAAGTTCGCAGCCGTCGAATTCACCTTCGAGTGCGTTGTAGAGAGCGCGGTAAGCGATCATGTTTTCGGCGTGTGCGTCACACTCATTCATCGTCTGCTGAACGACGAGGTTGGAGTCACCGTAGATGACCAGGCGCGTTGCGCCACATATCTTTGCCATCCTCATGCCATGGATGAGGGCTTCGTATTCGGCCTCGTTGTTGGAGGCTCTGAATTTCATCCGAAGAACGTACTTCATCTTGTCTCCCTGCGGGGAGGTCAATATGACCCCTGCCCCTGCTCCGGCTTCACGCTTGGAGCCGTCGAAGTGCATTGTCCATGACTGCGACATGTCTGGGGTGTCTGGCAGCTGCAGCTCCATCCAATGTACCAGGAAGTCCGGAAGGACTTGAGATTTGATTGCGTGTCGCTTCTCGTAGACGATGTCCAAGGGTGACAGTTCGATGCCCCACAGGGCCACCCGTCCTGTGGCCTCTGGATTATTCAGGATGCTGTTCAGGGGTGCTTCGTTGACGACCATCACTTGGTGCTCCTGGAAGTAATGGCTCAGCCGTCGAGCCGTCATGAACATGCCGTAGGCTAGCTTCTGGTAGTGAGGGTACCTCTGCTTTGTTGGTGTCAGTACCTCGCTGAGGTAGTAAATTGGGCGCTGGACCCCGTGGGTCTTGCCTTCTTCGGGTCGTTCGACAACGAGTACGGTGCTGACCACCTGGTGTGTGGCTGCTATGTACAGCAACAGGGGCTCGCGCTCCTTTGGCGTGACCAAAACGGGCGAGGTGGAGAGGAGCCGCTTGAGGCTTTCGAATGCGTAGTTGGCTTCTGGTGTCCACTCGAACTTGTCTGCCTTGTGCAGCAGCTGGTAGAATGGTAGGGCCTTCTCGCCCATGCGGCTGATGAACCTGCTTAGCGCCGCTACCCGTCCTGCGAGCTGCTGGACGCCCTTGAGGTTTTTCGGCTTCTCCATCGTCATGATGGCTCTGATTTTCTTCGGGTTCGCCTCGATCCCTCGTTGAGAGATGAAGTACCCGAGCAGCTGACCCAATGGGACGTCGAAGGCGCACTTTTCGGGATTGAGCTTGATCCTGTAGCGATCAAGGTTGTCGAACGTCTCTCGGAGATCGTCGAAAGTGTCCTTGCCTCCTTAGTTTTTATTACTATATCGTCGACATAGACTTGGACATTGCGACCGATCTGGTCCTTAAGGCAGGCCTGCATGCATCGCTGGTATGTGGCACCTGCGTTCTTTAGCCCGAAGGGCATTGTGTTGTAACAGAATACTCCGAACGGTGTGATAAACGCCGTTTTCTCCCGATCTTCGACCTTGAGCCGAATCTGGTTATAGCCTGAATAGGCATCGAGGAAGGAGAGTTTCTCGCAACCTGCAGTCGAATCGATGATCTGGTCGATCTGAGGAAGAGGGAAGTAGTTCTTTGGGCAATGCTTGTTTAGTGACGTGAAGTCCACGCACATCCGCAGGATGTCCGTGTCCTTCTTTGGGACCATCACCGTGTTTGCAAGCCACTCGCTTTCTTTGATTTCCCTGATGAAGTCTGCAGCGAGTAGTCTATTGATTTCCTTGCCGATAGCTTCGACTCGTGGCTCCGATAGTCTTCGGATGGACTGCTTGACTGGCTTGGTGTCTGGAAAGACATTGAGTGCATGCTCGGCGAATTCCCTGGGAACTCCTGGCATGTCCGCAGGACACCAGGCGAAGATTTCCCAGCGCTCACGGAGGAATTCGACGAGCGCACCTTCCTATGCGGTGCTGAGGTCGTTGGCGATCAAGGCCGTCTTGGAGGCATCCGTCGGATGGACCTGTACTTTCTTGGTGTTGACGGTGGAGTTGAAGGACATGTCAGGTGCGTTCTGCCTTGTGGCTGGGGGTACCCCATTGTCCGTTACCTCACGGAGCCTTACAAGCTCGTCTTGCATGCCGAAAGACTGGGAGATTTTGTTGAAATCCCTGTCGCATTGGTCCGATCGGGTGAAGCTCCCGTGGACTGTGATGACGCCCCTTGGTCCTGGCATCTTGAGTAGTAGGTATGCGTAGTGTGGGACGGCCAGGAACCTTGCGAATGCTACACACCCTAGGATGGCGTGGTATTGCGATGGCTAGTCCACCACTTCGAATTCTAGGCGCTCCTGCCGAAAGTTGTCCGGCTTCCCGAAGATAACGTCGAGCCCTATTTTGCCCAGGGGGAATATTCCCTTTCCTGGGACAATGCCGTGGAACGTTGTGTCTGATTGTTCCAGGCTGCATTGCGGGATCCGCATAGCTGCTAGAGTGCTTGCGAACATTAGATTGATGCCGCTGCCGCCGTCCATGAAGACGCGACTCATCTTGAAGCCTCCGATCTGCGCCTCCAGCACCAAGGCAGCATGACCTGGGCGAGGGATTTGGCAAGGGTGATCCGCGCGAGTGAATGTGATGCAGGACTCCGATCCGCTGAGGTACTCAGGGATTGCAGGCGGGGTTGCCACGGACAAGTTGATTTGCTGGATGATTTTCTTCTGCACCCTGTTTGTGGGGTGTCCCTTCTGGATCATATTTAGTTCTCCCTTTGGTGGGGGGTACCCGACCCCGGCGTTGTTTTGCGCTGGTGCGACTGGTTGGTTTGGGCCTCCAATAGGTGGCGGTGGAGGAGCTCCGTGTGCTATTTCTCCTTGTGCGGGTGCGTTTCTGAACGCAGGGGTTGGGGCTTGTTGCCTCATCTGCACCATGCTTTCGCTGAGTTTCTGGAACTCGCGGCAGTCCTTGAGCATGTGACTGGCTTTCTTTTTGCCATCTTGTTTGTCGATGTAGAAGTGGATGGTGCATGGACCCGAAAGTTTGTCGAATGCTGAGGGTTCGTTGTCGCGATCGCGGCGTTGCCACGACTGTGCTGGTCGTCCACTGTCGCGGAAATTTCCTCCGCGGTATCCTCCGCTGTTGCGGCTGTTGTCGTTGCGGCGGTCGGCGTAGCCAGCCGCGACTATGTCGGGTCCGTCGCGGTCCTCGTAGACACGCGATCTCCTCTTGCTGCGGCGTTCTCGCCTTCGGCCGTAGTCGTCCTCTTCATCTGATTGCGCTTGCTGAATGCAATCTTCGCTGTCCGCCCAACTGTTGGCAATTTCCATGAGGTGGTCGAGTGTCTTAGGCTTGACGCGCCCAAGTTCCTCCTTGAAATCTTGGCGTTTGACGCCGTCTCTGAAGGCGTCGATGGCCCTCTCCTCGGAGATATGTGCTGCGGAGTTCTTGGTGGTAGACCAGTGTAATATGTACGAGCGAATAGATTCCCCCGTTTTCTGAGTGCAAGCTCGCAACTCTTCGATTGAGGCGGGTCTCTTGCTGGTGCCTTTGAAATTTCGGATGAAGCTGTAAGCTAGCTCCTCCCAACTTCGTATGGATCCTGATGATAGGCTGCTGAGCCAGACCCACGCCGCGCCTGTCAGCTGCAGCTGGAGGCATTGCATGGTGGTTTCTTTGTTACCGCCGTGCAGCTTGACGGATGACAGATGGTCGCTGAGCCAAGATTTTGGATCTTGCGTGCCATTGAAATTCGGAGTATCCGAAGGAAGCTTGAAATTGCGTGGCCTCTGTGTTCGCCGAACAGATCTGCTGAAGCATCGAGCTCCACAGAGTTCTCCTTCGTCTTCATCCATCTCGAACTCGGATGAGCATGCGCGTTTGGCTCGCGCTTTGTCGATTTTGTGCTGTGTAAGCGCGTCTCTGGCGTCGTAGTCGCGTTTGTGGCGATGCGAGCTCTTCTTCCTTCGAGGAAGGTCGTGCTCCTCCTCCTCTTCGGATGAGGGGGTGGGGCTCCGGTCGCGCCTGACCGGAGCTTTCTTCTTCGGCTCCGTAGGAGCGTCTTCGTGGAGCGCAGCTCCGACGAGTCCGAGTCCGGTAAGTGCGGACTTATGCATGGCTCTTTTTGGGTCCCCTTCCGGAGGTTGGTGGGCCGCGAGATACGCAGTGGCTGCCATGATCGCAGCTTGCGGTGTTTTCGGGATGATGTTGCCGTCGGCATCCATATCCATGAACGATGTGTGGAGAGTTCTGGTGACATCACGGCGTTCCTTGGGATCCATGTTCTCCACCCGCGAGCGGTGCTTGTTTCCCTGGTTTCCGTTTGTGCTAGAGCCGGGTGCCATGGCGGAGAGCGCAACTCGTCGCGCGCTGGACTCAGAGGCTGCTTGCTTGCGTTTGTCAAGCGTCTCTTGCATCTTGACTTGCTTCTTGTGCTCCTGGATGAGGAGGTAGTGGTATGCCATCAGTAGGTCACGTGGGGAGCCCACAGGTAGGACTAAGTCGCCTGCGACGGCACGGCGTGCCTGGACCCATCCTTCTTTGCTAAGTTGGATGACGTGGCCGTTGTTTTCCCCTTCGGGTGGGGGGGACTGGCTTCTTCTGTTCCCGCCGTTTCCGTCGTTTCTGTCCTGCGGGTTGGGGTTCGTGTTGGGCGGCAGGTTAGGCGTTTGCTGCTCCTGGATGACTGTGGCGCATTGGTAGCGCTCGTAGATCGGTTCGCTGCTGCCGCAGCTTTCGGATCCGGAACCGTAGGTCCCTTCATCCGAAGGCTGATCACACAGATCGGAGTTGCAGATGCTGTTGTCGTATAACTCATCCGCCGATGGAGATGTGCGTAGCACGGGATGTGGAGCCCATGAGGCGGGCCTGATTGATGGCGCGGGCACCCGCTCAGGAAGGCGGAGGGTGCCAGTTTGTCCCACCTAGAAGCAGAAGCTCCCGAACAAGATTTCGAGTCCGTCGCCTACGGGCTCGAAGTCCTTCATGGTGGCCGGCGAGTGAGCGGTGAAGTCGAAAGCGCCGCAGAGTTGTAGATCGATCGGGTCGGGACCGTCACGGTCGCACAATCAGCAGCCCCTATTCCCACAGACGGCGCCAATTGACGAGGTTTAATCTCGTCAATGCCCATTGTTATGGACTTGGGTTTTGGAGAAGATGGGGATGCTGGAGATCGTGGAATGGTTAACAGACAAGCAACCAGGGGACACGAGATTTACCCATGTTCAGGCCCCCGGAGGGAAAACCCTACTCCTGCTTGTCTGCTCTTGATTACGGCGGAACCGAATGTTACAGGGTGCACAGATTCGATCTGGCGTGGAGGTGTGTGCGAAAGTATGAGTCAAGAGATCTAGGACGTGCCCTCCTGGCCTTTATATAGACTTTGGCAGGTCTCGGGCATAGTCCTAGTCGGTTACAGGTTCTAGGGTTTTACCCCTTTGAATTTCCTATCTATGCTAGTCTTGCTCTCCAAGGATCCGAAGGCGTCATGGGCCTTGGCCACCCAAAAATCTTCATGGGCCAGCGTATGTCTGCTGTGGGCCTTCCTTGGGCTGGACCAGGTATGCTGAAGTCACGTACCCGTAGGGTATAACCTTGTCAGTAGCCCCCGAGTGATCAGTCGAATCGTAGATTCGGCTGAGGACTCTTCAATCCTTCGGGTGCAACTATGTATAAACAGTATATGTGTGTAGGGATTTGTTGATACGTGTGCCTGACTCACCCGACAGATCAGGGTCAGTTAACTATCTTAGGACGAAACAACACGATCTTCCTCAGGTTCGAGTCCCTCAACTCGGACCTGGAACATATGCTGGCGTAATTCGACTCAGGCCGCGGAGGACTTACAGGAGTGGAATTCCAGTGATTTTAATTAATGTACCCAACGCGTCCGTCGGGATTCATCACGCCTGTTGACATGGATTTGTACTAGCAGAGCGCAGTCATGTACGTTGCCAGGCCGTCAGATGATATCTGCAGGTCTTATCTTTGCGTCGCGGACGCAACATCCGAACATTTGTCACCGCGGAGGTGTTTCGGTTGGCCAAGGAGATTGCCGCTCACTCAGTGTTTGTTGGGGCAGAGATGCCAAAAAGGTTTTGCGTGCCGATCGGAAAGATCATAGCCGAAGAATTCATAGGGTGCGCGACCAGTGCTCCCTATGGGAGTAGCCCCCGAGTGTCTGTTTGAGTCGTAGACTCGAGCAGAGACTTTAGTTCAAGCATTGTTCAGTTGTTAAGTCCGTAGGACTCAAAAAATTTCGGATGCTTAAATCCATCCTCCCTATGGGAGTAGCCCCCGAGTCCGTAATGGAGTCGTAGACTCGACGTGGGACTCGAAGAAATACTTTGTCGTTATTCATCTTCCGGGTGCGCGGTCAGTGCTCCTGATAGGAGTAGCCCCCGAGTATTTAGTCGAATCGAAGATTCGAGTGAGTACTCTTAGCTGTGGAGCCGAAGAGTTGTAGTTGGTGCTAATATAGCTTTTGATGACATCAGTGCTGACAATCAATGACCTCAAGCGTCTGCTACGCCAGAGATGACTTGACTGGACGAACGTGGGTCCCACTTGCTGACTTTGATTTGACCGGTCACGCGGGTCGTGGAGATAATTACGGCGTCTCCTCGATTTCCGCGCGTAGTGGACGGCGTGGTAACAACGGTTCGTTGTAATGTTGACACGTGTACGGCCAGATCTGCCGTTGGCGTTAGGTCTTCTGGATGGAAGGCTGCCATGTGTCGTCTTCACTGTTATAATCATTGGGGGAAGCCTCGATTTGTTTTCACCGCATCAGTTCTTGTTTCACTGCCTCCTTGTGTCTTAGCGATTCTTGCTGCGCACTGGGGTTTCCTTCCACAACTCGGTCATTGTTTCTATGTTTTCACTGCCGGCGCCGCCGTAGCACCATGGCGAAGCCAAAGAAATCATCATCTGCGGTTGGGACCAGCGCCGCCGGAGCAAAGAAGGGCACCACCGCTACTCGTGTCACCGATGGTGGCTGGCGGCGATCTGAGACGCGGGAGAGCGATCTCCGCAAGCTTCGTGAGCGGGGCCTGATCCCACAAGATAGGGAGGCCGTCAAACTCCCCAGCAGTGAGGTAATCCCCCGTCCTCCATCTGGGTATCGGGTTATGTTTCTCGCCTTCGTTTTGCGTGGGTTTTCTTTTCCAGTCCACGACTTCCTCCGTGGACTGCTCTTCTTCTATGGGATTCAGCTTCATCATCTGTCTCCCAATTCTCTTCTCCACATTGCTTGTTTTACCACTTTTTGTGAGTGTTGGCTTGGCATTGAGCCGCACTTTGGTCTCTTCCGGAAGCTCTATTCCGTGAAGAGGCAATCTGGTTCGGATGGTGTGTATCCCATTGGGGGTTTCATCATCTCTCTTAGTTCCAATCTGCTCTTCTTTTCCTTTTCCATGTCCGAATCTGTCCAGTACTGGCGGAGGCGATGGTTTTATATCTGCGACTCCGTAGTGCCCGGGCAAGATTTTGGTCTTGTTCCCTTTGACCCCTTCCAAATGATTGAGCGAAAAAGGTCTTGGAAAAACCAAATCTTGGACGGTGAGGTGGAGGAGATAGAGGCCCTTTACCGTCGGGTGGAGGATCTCCAGCTGATTCCTGAGAAGGAGGTGAACGGCGTGGACATCATCCGGACTTTTCTTGAGCGTCGGGTGCAGCCTCTACAAGCGAGGGCGCACCCGATGTTTCTTTATTCTGGGCGCCGTGATCCGACGAGGGTTTCGGCTGAGAAAATGTCCGACGGGGATCTTGACAGGGCCCTTCGCGCGCTGCTGAAGTTCAAAACCGGAGAAGAAATCCCGGGGAAGTCGCTAACTCCTCCATTTTCTTCGACGTTGGCCGTACCGCAGGTGTAGATTTGTGCATGTTGTGCTTTTTGGTCGGCTATGTTTTTGTTTCCTTTGTTTGCTAACAAAGTTCCTTCTGATTTTGCAGAGCTTCAAAGTGTCGGGCATGGTATCGCCGTTGCTCGAAAGGTATCCGAATGCCCCGGATAATGAAGTGGTTGATTCCGTGTCCGAGCTACCGTCGGCGCGATCTCCGGCGGAGGATGCCGACGCGTCGAGTGAGGACCATACGCGAAAACGGTCACGGAGCTCCAGCGAGTCTTCGGATGCCTCGACTCCTCCGACTCCCAGAAACCCTCTGGGCCTTGAGCGTCATAGTGACGGTCATGCAGGTTCTACTTATCCCATTCCTGCCATTCCTGTGCGGAAGAAGGAAGAAAAAAAGGAGGAGAAGAAGGAAGAAAATAAGGAGGAGAAGAGAGCCCGAAGGACTCCTCCTGTCTTTGACCTGAGCTAACTGGGCTCGTAAGTTTCTTGCTGTACTATTGTCCTTTTTCCTTCATGATTGTTGTGCTTGTGCTGATTGGTTCGTATGCAGGCATTCCTCCCATGATTCCTCTAGTGGTGGTGCGCGGGAGATGATGGGGGAGTCGAAAATTGCGTCTCCTCCTCCTCAGACGGTGGCGACTTCGGGTGGCGCGGCTCCGGATCCTCCGCAGGAGGTGCAGGTGGTTGCGCCTCAGAAATTCGCAGGCGGTTCTTCAGAGTCACCATCAGAGCATGTAAGTTTTTCTGCTTCATGTCACGGGGGGATCCCCCGAGTGTCTTCATGTGTGAATTTTGTTTTTACTCCTTTGTGTTGGGCGTAGCCCCCAAGCCCTTTTCTTACTGCTATTTCTTTTTCTGCAGCCTTTTGTGCAGGAGGCCAAGCGGCTGGTGCAAGAGCGGCTGGTGCAAGAGCGCCTGGCGCTGGAGGCGAACCTTCGGCAGCTTCAAGGTATCCATCTATCTTTTAATGCCTCTCTTATTTATCCTGGTCCTGTTCTTTGACACTTGCTTGTCTTAAATGCAGAGGAGCATAACGATTCCCTCCGTGAGGTCGACGCTCTCAAAAAGAGCCTTGGTCAATCGGAGCAGAAGGCCGAAACCGCCATTGGCACGAAAGAACGCCTCGAGATAAAGCTGACTAAGGCAGCCGAAGCGAAGGAGCGTCTGCAGCAGGAGGCCGCAGGTTGTGAGGAGCAGCTGGCCACCGTTGTGGCTGCTCGCGAAAGAGAGGTGGCAGCGAATCTCATGGCTGCTGCCAAGGCTATTTCGGGTGAGTGCTAGTTTTGTACTTGTTTCTTTTTCTTCGGGTCTTCTTCTATGCTGCTTTTATTCATGCTTTTCTTCTTTTTGTCTCAGATGCCGCAGGCATCGAGTTCGACCGCGGTGCTCTGGAGCACGGGAGTGCTCTAGATGATGCCACTGTGGCGGTCGAAGACCGCTGCAGCACCGTCGTCAACTCCCTTGCCAAGGCGAAAGAGGTCCTTGGTCGCTTCTACAAGGAGCTTGTCCCGAAGGGCGCAGCCCTTGATGATGTGGATGCTCTGGCGGAGGCTCTATCAGCCGAAGTGCCTGCAGCGTACAAGCGCAAGCAGAAGAGCATCGGCGCGTCCGTCGGGTTGGCGATGGCCTTGGCGGCTGGAGCGGAGCTGGATCTGCCCCAGATCACCTCTGCGGATGGATCCGAGGTAGCCTTTGCTGCCTATTCTGCTTGCTGCAAGCGATATGGGCCCAAGCTCATTGATTTGCTGTCTGAGTATGCACTGCGGCAGCAGGGCGGGGCCAAAGCTAGGCAGTCTGGCTCCGAGGCGACTCAGGGTCCCGCATCTTAGGCGTAGTAGACGTAGGGTAGTTTGTAGTCTACTTTTGTTGTAAATATCTTGAAGAACACCATCCTTGTGCCACGTGGTGGCCTTATATATTTAATGAATTCCTCTGAGTTGTGCTCTATCCTTGGCTGAATGTCTGTGTTCCTTTCTTTTGCTGCTGCTCTAGGTTCCTTAGGGTGCTGATCCTGTTGACGCCCCATCCGCAATGCCGTTGCGACCATCCTTGGATGATTCCTCGCAGCTCACTTTCCTTCGGGATCGTGTGCGTAGTCTGGAGAGGGAGTTATTCGGGTTACGCGGTCATGCCGACGTTTGGAAGTCCAAGGCGGATCGTGGTGCAGCCAGAGAGGAGTAACTGATGGCGGAGCTGGTTCGGCTGTCCGAGCAGCTGCAATGTAAGTTGTTCTTTGGTTCGAGCTATAGCTCAGTTCTTCGCATGAGCCTGCTGGCCTTATTCTTGTTTTGTGCGATTGTCGCAGGTGCGAATCTTGCTCCGAGGGAAGAAAAAGAGCGTGTCGCTGTTCGGGTCAATTGCTTGACTCAACAGGACATGGAGGCCAGCGGCTTCTTCTGGATGGATCGCGATCGCGCCATGTCTCTGGCGACGGTGCAGGATCGTGTTCATCAAGTTTCGCGGGTGTTGTGGGAATGGTCACGGCAGATGCTGCAATCGGCAGCGAGTAGTAGAACAAGGGGCAAGGGCGGCCAACCATCTGCGGTGCGAGATGAGGGAAAAGACACAGGGTTTTACCCAGGTTCGGCCCCCCGGAGGGTAAAGACCTACTCCTGCTAGATTGTATTATGGAGGTGTTACAATGGGCGAGCTCGGCGGCTAGGCGGCGAGTCGCTGGGGTGTATGAGGGAACGTGTCTCTACTCACCCTATAGGGAGGTTTATATAGGCTCACCTCCCCTAGGGTTTACATATCTCAACCGATTCGGTTAAAGCTTCGGTAGCCGTTTAACCTCACCCGACTAGGCCTATCTACTCGCCTGGGCCTTCAGCTTCCAGTCGCTCAGTTCCTGGCTGGTCTTCGATCCACTCGCCGTTCTGCAGGCCCACTCGCCGGGTCTTGGGCCAGTCGGAAACGTCCCGCTGGGTATACCCTGGTAGGCATATCCCCATCAGTAGTCCCCGAGGCCATCGTCGATTAGGCGTAGGTGGCTGCTGGTAGTCAGAGTATACGGCTTCAGAGTAGGCACCCAGTCGAATCGTCGGCGGGCTCCTGTATAAGGGAGACAACCAATGATCCAGGTCGCAGCTTTGGCGAGTCGAGTCGGTGAAAACACTGTCTTAGTGATTGGGTCGGCGAGCCGAGTGGCCATAGTTGGACCGTCAGGCGTGGTCAAACTAGCCGTTGGGGTAATCCAACGGTAACTTTCGGCGTAATCACCGCGTGGTAACGGCTCCCTGATTTGGCGGGTAACTCCCGCTATATAAGAGGAATGGCAGGCAATCGTAGAGCCAACTCCTCACCACTTCTTCCGAGTGCGCGCATTTTCCTTCCTTCGCTCCGCGATCCAGTCGACCCGAAATCCCCCGATCTCCAACCAATCTCTCGGCCATGGCCCTTTCCACCGAGCCGTGGGGTAGGTCCAAGTGCACGAGGGCGCACCTGGCCTCTTTCGAGGAGGCCGGGATCCTGCGAGCCGGCTGTTGGTGTATCCCCGCAGCCGGAGAAACGACCCCAAACCCGCGAGAGAGGGAATTCATCTGTTTCACCAGTCATCTCGAGCGGGGGCTAGGGTTTCCTACATCCCTATTCTTCCGGCGCTTCTGCGCCTACTACGGGATCCAGCCTTCAGATCTGGGTCCCCACAGCATCGAGCAGCTCGCCATCTTCGTGGCGTTCTGCGAATGCTACTTGGGCTGCCGGCCCTACTTCCCCTTGTGGCAAGATCTGTTCCATGGACGGATCAGCCGCGAGGAGGCAGGCGGCCCAATGCTAGTCACGGGCGGCTTGACGTTTCAGCTCAAGTCCAAAGCTTCTTTCTTTGATCTGATGCTACCCGCCAAGGCAGCGAGCGACTGGAAGAAGTCGTGGTTCTACGTGGCCGAGGCGACCCCGGAGGGCGAGGTGGCGATCCCGCGGTACTCAGCTAGTCGTTCCGAGCCGCGCCATCTCCAAGTCGGCAAGCTCCCCAACGACCAGCGGATGGTCGTTGACGAGATGCTCCAGACCATCCGTGGTCTGAAAAAGAAGGGCCTTCAAACGATAAACTTGTACAATTGCTGGCTTGCGCGGCGGCTCGTTCCACTCGCCCTGCGCGACCACTACATGTACCAGTACACGGGCCGGGGAGACTCGACAAAGGCCTGCCTCGACGAGTGGAAGCTGGAGGATTATCTCCCAGCGTTGAAGAAGATTACCCAGGCGGCGTACCTGGATGCGCAGGCTGGGGTCGCCCCCTACACCGCGAAGCGTCCGGCTCCAACGGTAATTTCTTTACCTTGCTCGCAGTCGCAGTATATGCAGTCGCGGTAATTCTGATTCCGTTTTGTATTCGTCGCAGCTATTCCAAGTGGTGGAAGGGTGGCTCCCACCTTCGGATGATGAGAGCTCGGGCCCATCCGCCCAGGACATAGGCGAATCGCCGCCTGCGAGGGGCAACGAGGACAACGAGGACGAGTCAGAAGAGGAGGTCGCCCCGCTGGTCCGAAAGACCCGCGGGCAACGACAGCGCGAGATCGAGGCGAGCAGAAGCCTCGAGCATCATGATGATGACGACGAGCTCCCAGAGACCACCTCGCGCCGTCAAGCCACTCCGTCAAAGAAGAAGAAGAAGAAGGAAAGGGAGGCGAGGGCCCCCCCGAAGAAGAAAAAGAAGCCGTCGAGGACGGCCTCACCACCGCACTCGGCGAGCAGCTCCGATGCTCCCAGCCCAGCCGGTGACGGCGTGCCACCAGCGATAGCCGCGCTGGACGCGGCGACCGTGGAAGTGCCGCTGGCTTCAATGCCTCCGCCATTCGCCCCAGTCTCTGGGCTGGGGGAGGCTCCGGCTGCGGCGGCTTCGCCTCGCAAGGAGGCTCCGGCTGCGGTGGCTTCGCCCCGCACGGAGGCTCCCGCCGAGGATGTCCCAGAGGCGCCAGCTGCGGCCTCAACGACGAAGAAGCCGTCCGTGTCTTGGGCACGCGACGTCCTGGAGTTGGGGCTCAGTCGCCGTTTGGGCCCTGAGCTGGAAAAACCGTCCGGCCTCCGTACGGGACTGCGTTTCATCCCAGTCGCCAAGTGAGTTCGCTCACCTTTCCTTATTTTTCATAACTATTTCGATTGTTTTCGTTGATTCGATTGATGCGCAGGACCGGGGTGAAGAGGATGGGCCACCCGACCGTGGCCAAGGTGCCCTCCGCCACTAGCGAGGAAGATCCTTCCCGCAAGAGGAAGGCGGACGAGGTCGTTGCCTCGGCGGATGGCAGTAAGAAGGCCAAGGGTGACGACACCTTCACTATCTCTGATGATACAGCGATCGCACCAGCCGGGCCCGTGATGGAGGCAGCCGCATCTACAAAGGAGGGTGTTTCCTTGCCTGGAACGGCGGAGGCGACCTCTCTCAGAGCGGGTGCCTCTATCGCTACCTTCCCACGCTTCATGACCAAGGCGACCACGGCGAGTGGGCCTGCGCCCTCGAGCCACGCTCCTGGGACCGCCGACGCTAAAGTCGACCAACGTCGCGGGCACACGCCGGCACTTCTCGCGTCCGTGGACGCGGTACAACTCCACGACATGCTTGGCGCGACCATCCAGGTACGTCCAGTCCCCGAGGATCAGGTCGGTGCTTTGCAGCGGCCTGATTCTTATAATTTCTCATCTTTTTGTTTGTCGCATCCAGTCCCCGAGTGTGCACGCGCTGAATTTCAGCGGGTGGGCACTTAGGAATTTCTTTGAATACCAGTCCCCGAGTGCGCACTCGCTGAATTTTAGCGGGTGGGCATTTAGGAATTTTTTGATCGCCAGTCCCCGAGTGCGCACTCGCTGAATTTCAGCGGGTGGGTCCTTAGGAATTTTTCTTTGATTAACCTTTTGGTAACGTGCAGGGTCTGCAGCTTGAGTCAGCGGACCGATTGGCCGCGAAACAGCGCGCGGAGAGGGAGCTGGCCATCATCCAGGAGGCGAACAAGGGGCTTCAGGCTGCTGCTGTGAAGGCAGAGGAAGCTCGCCAGGGGCTTGTCCCCGCTGGTGAGTTGGTGGCGGCACGATCTTCTCTAGGTGCCGCTGAACAGCGGATCGCCGACCTTGAGCGCGAACTGCGGGAAGCGAGAGAAGAAGCGAGCTCGGCGGATGGGCGAGCTAAGGCCGCCATTGCGGCTGCTGAGGAGGATCACAAGGTGTCGAAAGCCCTTATTGCTGGGCTTTAGGACGACCACACGTCGCTTCAGTGCTTCATCACGGGACTCACCCGTCCGTTGCTTGGTGAGTACATCTTCCCTTCTAGTAGCTGTGGCTTTTGTGGTGTCCGTCGTACTCATCATTGTCTTCTACTCGCAGGTCGCATCATTGATAGCGAAGGAGAGGCGAACTCGCTCGACGCGAGGCAATGCGTAAGCATGATCGTCGACTCGGCGACGCTGTCGGCGACGTGCATCCGCGCCTACCTCCAAGAAATATCGCCCACGGAGGTGATTGCCAGCGACCTCGTTGAGGTGTGGAAGTATTTGGAGAAGGCACCCGCGGTCGTTGAGTTCATGACGCGATCGGCGTTTCGGCGTGGAGCATCGACGACACTGAGCCTTGCACTCGCCCACTTCCCCGAGGATTTCGACATTGACGATGTGACGAGTGGGTATCCATCGTCGACTGGCGCGGTGGAGCTGTCCGAGGTCCTTAGGTTGCAAGAACGTGCCGCCACGTACTCGGAACGTGTCTGGGCAATGGGCGACCTCCTGCCGTACCAGGAGACGGTTGTCGCGCCGAACGATCCCGAGCCGCCGCATCGTGACTTCAAGGTCGAGCAACCTTTTCGCGCGGCAATGGCGGGTGAACTGACGACGTATCCATCAAACCCGTACACGGCGTTCATCCGCAATCGCCGGGATATTGGCGAGACGTCATCGAAGCCTGCAGAGTAGGGTAGTTTGCCTTGTGGCGTTAGCGGCAGTTCTGCCACGCGGGCATATTTTGTAACATAAAACAATGCAATATGCGATTGAATGAGACGTCGTGTCTATTTTGGTATTTGTTTGTGTGCTTTTGATTGATGTTGAGCGAGTCCCCGAGCGCGTCCGCCCTTTTGTGGGGTTTACCTCGTACATGATGTATGTGTTGTTATCATGTGTTTTGTTGTTTTGGTCGACTCGCCCGAGCTCGGAGAGCCAGTCGCAAGGCGACTCCCTTGAGTGCTCTATACTTTACCGTTTTCCCTTGCGCGAACGGGGTCGGGTGGCCGAGTCCCCGAGCGTGGTACTTGGTTGTTCTAGGCGCGACTCAAGGGTGGTTGAGGATTTAGCGCGTTGGTGTGAGCGCGTCGCTCCTGCCTGGCCCGTTGGGTCAGTCGCGTGGCGAGTCCTGGGCATGCTCTCTTACTTGGCGTTTTCCCTGGCCGCTCGCGACGAACTGGTCTTCAGTCCCCGATCGTGGTACTTAGCCGTTCGAGTCGCTATGCCGAGGATGCGGAGGACCAAGGTCGCTGTGAGAAGCGAGGGCAGTTGTCTTGGCTCGTAGAACCAGTCGAGCTAGGCGACTCCAGTGGGGCTCCGGGTTGGCGTTTTTCGTGGACGATGCAAGACCTTAAGTGATCCAGTGTTCTTACACCGCACTACTTAGCCGTGCCGATCGCTGTACCAAAGGTTGACTTCTGCATTTAGCATGACGCTGTTATTACGAGTGCGAGTGGCACAAGTCATGGAGAGTAGGCGCAATTTGCGGTAACCGTTTCTTTTTATTTCATAGCGACTGGAGGGTACATGTGTGGGGTTCTAGGAGTAGAACTTCCGTAGGAGGTTTACATTCCATGGTCGCTTGACGTCGAGTTCGCTGTCCCCGCGGACGTCGATGAGGTAGTAGGCGTCGTTGCCGAGTACACGCCCGATAGCGAATGGGCCTTCCCACGGAGGGGAGAGCTTGTGCATGCCCTTCTTGTCCTGGATGAGGCATAACACCAGGTCGCCTTCATGGAAGGTGCGAGCTTTCACCCGCCGGCTGTGGTAGCGGCGAAGTCCTTGCTGGTAGATGGCAGTGCGTGACCGAGCGAGGTCGCGTGCTTCATCGAGTTGGTCGATCCCGTCTTGGCGGGCAAGCTCGTTTGCATCCTCCGTGTAGTGGACGACCCGTGGCGAGTCGTGTTCGAGGTCGGTGGGCATGACTGCCTCGGCGCCGTAGACCATGAAGAAGGGAGTGAATCCCGTCGATCTATTGACTGAGGTGCGGATCCCCGATATGACAGATGTCGTGGGAATGGCCACGGCAGATGCTACAATCGGCAGCGAGTAGTAGAACAAGGGGCAAGGGCGGCCAGCCATCTGCGGTGCGAGATGAGGGCAAAGACACAGGGTTTTACCCAGGTTCGGCCCCCCGGAGGGTAAAGACCTACTCCTGCTAGATTGTATTATGGAGGTGTTTACAATGGGCGAACTCGGCGACTAGGCGGCGAGTTGCTTGGGTGTATGAGGGAACGTGTCTCTACTCACCCCATGGGGAGGTTTATATAGGCTCACCTCCCCTAGGGTTTACATATCTCAACCGATTCGGTTACAGCTTTGGTAATCGTTTAACCTAGTCCGACTGGGCCTATCTACTCGCCTGGGCCTTCACCTTCCAGTCGCCCAGTACCTTGCTGGGCTTTGATCCACTCGCCGTTACGCAGGCCCACTCGCCGACCCTTGGGCCAGTCGGAAACGTCCCGCTGAGTATACCCCAGTAGGCGTATCCCCATCAGTAGTCCCCGAGGCCGTCGTTGATTAGGCGTGAGTGGATGCTGGCAGTCGGAGTATACGGCTTCAAGTTGGCATCCAGTCGAATCGTCGGCGGGCTCCTGCATGAAGGAAAAAATCCGGCGAACCGAGTTGCGTCTCGGGCGAGTCGAGCCAACGGGACGCGGTCTCGGCGAGTGACTTAGCGAGCCGAATGGCTGGAGGTGGACCGTCAGGCGTGGTCAAACTAGCCGTTAAGGTAACTCAACGGTAACTTTCGGCGTAATCATCGCGCGGTAACGGCCCCCTAATTTGGCGGGCAACTCCCGCTATATAAGAGGAATGGTAGGCTATCGCAGAGCCATCCGCCCACCATTTCCTCCGAGTGCGCACATCTTCCGTCCTTTGCTTCCGCGACCCAATCGACCCGAAATCCTCCGTTCTCCAAACAACCTCTCGGCCATGGCCCTCTCCACCGAACCTTGGGACAGATCCAAGTGCACAAGGGCGCAGCTGGCCTCCTTCGAGGAGGCCGGAATCCTGCGGGCCGGCTGCTGGCGTATCCCCGCAGCCGGAGAAACGACCCCAAAACCGCGAGAGAGAGAGTTTGTCTGTTTCACTAGTCACCTCGAGCGGGGGTTAGGGTTTCCCACGTCTTTGTTCTTCCGGCGTTTCTGCGCCTACTACGGGATCCAGCCCTCAGATCTGGGTCCCCACAGCATCGAGCAGCTCGCCATCTTTGTGGCGTTCTGCGAGTGCTACTTGGGCTGCCGGCCCTACTTTCCCTTGTGGCAAGATCTGTTCCATGGACGGATCAGCCGCGAGGAGGCGGGCGGCCCAATGCTAGCCGCGGGCGGCTTGACTTTCCAACTCAAGTCCAAAGCTTCCTTCTTCGACCTGATGCTGCCGGCCAAAGCAGCGAGCGACTGGAAAAAGTCATGGTTCTACGTGACCGAGGCGACTCCGGAAGACGAGGCAGCGATCCCGCGGTACTCGGCCAACCGTTCCGAGCCACGCCACCTCCAGGTCGGCAAGCTCCCCGACGACCAGCGGATGGTCGTCGACGAGATGCTCCAGACCATCCGTGGTCTGAAGAAGAAGGGGCTCCAGACGGTAAACTTGTACAATTGTTGGCTTGGGCGGCGGCTCGTTCCGCTCGCCCAACGCGACCATTACATGTACCAGTACACGGGCCGGGGGGACTCGACGAAAGCCTGCCTCGACGAGTGGAAGCTGGAGGACTACCTCTCAGCATTGAAGAAGATCACCCAGGCGGCGTACGCAGATGCGCAGGCCGGGGTCCCCCCCTACACCGCGAAGCGTCCGGCTCCGACGGTAATTTCTTTATCTTGTTCGCAGTCGCAGCATGTGCAGTCGCTGTAATTCTAACTCTGTTTCGTTGTTCATCGCAGCTGTTCCAAGTGGTGGAAGGGTGGCTACCACCCGCCGATGACGAGAGCCCCAGGCCATCCGCCCAGGATACAAGCGAATCGCCACCCGCCAAGGGCAACGAGGACGACGAGGACGAGTCCGAAGAGGAAATTGCCCCACTGGTCCGAAAGACCCGCGGGCAACGTCAGCGCGAAATCGAAGCGAGCAGGAGCCTCGAGCGTCATGATGATGACGACGAACTCCCAGAGACCACCTCGCGCCGTCAGGCCACTCCTTCGAAGAAGAAGAAGAAGGAAAAGGAGGCGAGGGCCCCCCCGAGGAGGAAAGCGAAGCCGCCGAAGACGGCCTCACCGCCGCACTCAACGAGCAGCTCTAATGCTCACAGCTCGGCCGGTGACGGCACGGCCCCGGCGACGACCGCGCTAGATGCGCCATCCGTGGAAGTGCCGCTGGCCTCAATGCCTCCGCCCTTCGCGCCGGTCTCCGGGCTAGGGAAGGCTCCGGCTGTGGCGACTTCGCCTCGCAAGGAGGTACCGAGCGTGGCGGTCTCGCCCCGCAAGGAAGCTCCGGCCGCGGCAGCTCCAATTCGCGAGGAGGCCTCCGCCGAAGGCGTCCCGGAGGCACCAACCGCCACCTCAACGTCAAAGAAGCCGTCCGTATCCTGGGCCCCCGACGTCCTGGAACTGGGGCTTAGTCGCCGATTGGGCCCTGAGCTGGAAAGACCGGCCGGCCTTCGCACAGGGCTGCGTTTCATTCCAGTCGCCAAGTGAGTGCACTCGGCCTTCTCTATTTTCTTTTAATACTTCGATTGTCTTTTATTGATTTGATTTGATGTGCAGGACCGGAGTGAAAAAGATGGGCCACCCGACCGTGGCCAAGGTACCCTCCGCCGCTAGCGAGGAGGATCCTTCTCGTAAGAGGAAAGTGGACGAGGTCGCCGCCTCAGCGGAAGGCAGCAAGAAGGCCAAGGGCGACGACATCGTCGCTGTCTCTGATGACGCGGCGACCGCGCCGGCTGGACCCGCAGTGGAAACAACCGCGTCTACGAAGGAAGGCGTTTTGTTGCCTAGACCGGAGGAAGCGACTTCTTTTGGGGCGGGTGCCTTGACTGCTACCTTCCCCGCTTCGTGACCAAGGCGGCCACGGCAAGTGGGGCTGCGCCCCCAAGCCTCGCTCCAGGGACCGCCAACGCTGAAATCGACCAACGTCGCGGGCACACGCCGGCGCTACTTACGTCTGTGGACGCAGTACAACTTCATGGCATGCTTGGTGCGGCTATCCAGGTACCTCCAGTCCCCGAGGATCAGGTCGGTGCTTAGCAGTGGCTTGATTCTTATACTTTCTCGTTTTGTACTTTCGAATCCAGTCCCCGAGTGCGTACTCGCTAAATTTTAGCGGGTGTGCACTGAGTAACTTTCGTGATCGCCAGTCCCCGAGTGCGCACTCGCTAAATTTTAGCGGGTGGGCACTGAGTAATTTTCGTGACCGCCAGTCCCCGAGTGCGCACTCGCTAAATTTTAGCGGGTGGGCACTGAGTAATTTTCATGTGTGCAGACTTTGAAGATGTACAGGGTCTGCTGCTGGAGTCGTCAGAGCGATTGGCTGCGAAGCAGCGTGCTGAGAAGGAGCTGGCCACTATCCAAGAAACAAACAAGGAGCTTCAGGCTGTTGCTGCGCAGGCGGAGGTGTCTCGACAGGAGCTTGTCCCTGTTGGTGAGTTGGTGGCGGTGCGATCTGCGTTGAGTGCTGCTGAGCAGAGAGTCGCCGACCTCGAGCGCGAACTGCGGGGGGCAAAAGAAGAAGCAAGCTCGGCGAACGGGCGAGCTAAGGCCGCCATTGCGGCCGCGGAGGAAGACCGCAAGGTGTCGGAAGCCCTCATTGTTGGGCTTCAGGACGATCATACGTCGCTTCAGAGCTTCATCACGGGACTCGCCCGCCCGTTGCTTGGTGAGTCCGTCTTCCCTTCCTTTCAATTGTATTGTTTGTGGTTTCCGTGGTGCTCATAACTGTCTCCTTCTCGCAGGTCGTGTTATAGGTAGCCAAGAAGAAGCGAGCTCTCTTGGCGCGAGGGAGTGCGTAAGCATGCTCGTCGACTCGGCGACGCTGTCGGCGACGTGCATCCGCGCCTACCTTCAAGAGATGTCGCCCACGGAGGTTATTCCCAGCGACCTCGTTGAGGTGTGGGAGTATTTGGAGAAGGCGCCCGCGGTCGTAGAGTTCATGACGCGGTCGGCGTTTCGGTGTGGAGCGTCGACAGCGCTGAGCCTTGGACTCGCCCACTTCCCCGAGGATTTCGACCTCGACGATGTGACGAGTGGGTATCGTTCGTCGACTGGCGCGGTGGATCTGTCCGAGGTTCTCAAGTTGCAGGAGCGTGCCGCCGCGTACTCGGAGCGTGTCTGGGCGATGGGCGACCTCCTTCCTTACCAGGAAACGGTCGTCGCGCCGAACGACCCCGAGCCGCCGCATCGTGATTTCAAGGTTGAGCAACCTTTCCGCTCGGCGATGGCGGGTGAGCTGACGACGTATCCGTCAACTCCGTACACCGCTTCATCATCCGTAGGCGCCGGGATTCTGGCGCGTCGTCATCGAAGCCTGCAGAATAGGGTAGTTTGCCTAGATGTGTTAGCAGCAGTTCTGCCATGCGGGCATAATTTGTAATATAAAACAATGCGATATGCGATTGAATGGAACGTTGTGTTCATTTTGCTATTTGTTTGTGTGTTTTGGATTGATTTTGGATGAGTCCCCGAGCGCGTCCGCCCTTTTGTGGGGTTCACCTCGTATATGATGTTTGTTGTTATCGTGTGTTTTGTTAGTTTAGTCGACTCGCCCGAGCTCGGAGAGCCAGTCGCAAGGCGACTCCCTTGAGTGCTCTGTACTTTACCGTTTTCCCGTACGCGAACGGGGTCGGGTGGCCGAGTCCCCGAGCGTGGTACTTGGTAGTTCGAGGCGCGACTCGAGGGTGGTTGAGGACTGAGCGCGTTGGTGTGAGCGCGTCACTCCTGCCTGGCCCGGAGGGTCAGTCGCGTGGCGAGTCCTGGGCATGCTCTCTTACTTGGCGTTTTCCCTGACCGATCGCGACGAACTGGTATGCAGTCCCCGAGCGTGGTACTTAACCGTTCGAGTCGCTATGCCGAGGATGCGGAGGACCGAGGTCGCCGTGAGAAGAGAGGGCAGTTGTCTTGGTTCGCAAAACCAGTCGAGCTAGGCGACTCCAATGGGGCTCCGGTTTGGCGTTTTTCGTGGACACGCAAGACCTGAAATGACTCAGTGCTCTTACATCGCACTACTTAGCCGTGCCGGTCGCTATACCAAAGGTTGACTTCTGCATTTTAGCATGACGCTGTTTATTACGAGTGCGAGTTGCACAAGACATGGAGAGTAGACGCAATTTGCAGTAACCGTTTCTTTTATTTCATAGCGACTGGAGAGTACATGTGTGGGGTTCTAGGAGTAGAACTTCCGGAGGAGATTTACATTCCATGGCCGCTTGACGTCGAGTTCGCCGTCCCCGCGGACGTCGATGAGGTAGTAGGCGTCGTTGCCGAGTACGCGCCCGATAGCGAACGGGCCTTCCCACGGAGGGGAGAGCTTGTGCACGCCCTTCTTGTCCTGGATGAGGCGTAACACCAGGTCGCCTTCCTGGAAGGTGCGGGTTTTCACCCGTCGGCTGTGGTAGCGGCGGAGCCCTTGCTGATAAATGGCGGTACGTGATCGGGCGAGGTCGCGAGCTTCGTCGAGTTGGTCGAGCCCATCTTGGCGGGCCAGCTCGTTTGCGGCTTCCGTATAGTGGACGACCCGCGGCGAGTCGTGTTCGAGGTCGGTAGGCATGACTGCTTCGGCGCCGTAGACCATGAAGAAGGGAGTGAATCCCGTCGACCTGTTGACCGAGGTGCGGATTCCCCAGATGACGGAGGGTAGCTCTTCGACCCAGCATCCAGCGGTGCGCTCGAGTGGTACTTGGAGTCGCGGCTTCAGGCCGTGGAGGATGCTTTGGTTGGCTCGTTCCGCCTGGCCGTTGGACGCCGGGTGTGCGACTGACGCGAGGTCGAGCCGGATGTGGTGCTCTTCGCAGAATTCGGCCATTGCTCCCTTGGCGAAGTTTTGTGCCGTTGTTCGTGATGATGCTGTTGGGGAACCGTAGCGGTATATGAGCTCGCGTAGGAACTTAGTGGCGGTCTTCCCGTCGCATTTCCGGACTGGCTTGGCCTCCACCCACTTTGTGAATTTGTCGACGGCGACTAGCAAGTGGGTGTAGCCAGAGGGGGCCTTCTTGAAGGGGCCTACCATGTCCATGCCCCACACAGCGAATGGCCAGGTGATGGGGATTGTTTTGAGCGCCGAGCTTGGTACGTGCGTCTGGTTGGCGTATTTCTGGCACCCGGCGCATCGCTGGACGATTTCGACAGCGTCGGCGTGTGCGGTGGGCCAATAGAAGCCGTGTCGCATAGCCTTGGCGACCAGGGAGCGGGCGGCGGCGTGGTCGCCGCAGTCGCCCGAGTGGATGTCGTGGAGGATTTTGCGTCCTTCAGCCGGTTGGACGCAACGTTGGAACACGCCGGTGACGCTGCGCTTGTGTAGCTCGCCGTCGATGATGGTGTAAGACTTGCATCGGCGAGCGATCATTCGAGCGCTTGTCTCGTCTTTGGCAGGGTGCCGGTCTCCAGGTAGGCGATGTAGGCTTGGTCCAGTCGTCTGGCTCGGTGATGAGTGCGACCAAGGCTGCCTCTGGTTGGAGTGGGACTCCGATGTCGATCTCCTTCGGGGGAGAGACTGATGGTTTGGCGATTGTGTCGAGGAATACGCCGGCGGGTGGGTGCGAGTCGAGCCGACCCGATGCGAGAGAGGGCGTCGGCCTCCTCGTTTTTTCCGCCTATCGATCCACTCGACAGAGTAGCCGGTGAAGTGGCCGCCCAACTTATCCACCTCTTGGCGATACGCCGCCATGGTAGGGGGAGATGGCGTCGCAGGTGCCGGCGACTTGTCCCGCAACGAGGTCGGAGTCTCCGTAGCATCGAAGGCGATTGACGCTCATCTCCTTTGCGGCTCGCATGCCGTGGAGTAGGGCCTCGTATTCAGCCATGTTGTTGGTGCAGGGCGTGAATTCGAGGCGGAGGATGTAGCGGAGCTTGTCGCCCGTGGTGAAGTCAGCACTATCCCCCGCTCCTGCACCGTCCGCGTTCTTGGACCCGTCGAAGTGCAGGCTCCAGTAATGGAGGTACGGCGGCTTCTCTGGCTGCTGGGCCTCCTCCCAGTCGGCGATGAAGTCTGCCAGTGCCTGTGACTTAATCGCCCTTCGCGGCTCGTATTTAATGTTGTGGACGCCGATCTCGACGGCCCACTTGGCGACCCGCCCGGTCGCCTCGCGATTGCGGATGATGTCTTGTAGTGGTGCTGAGGAGACGACCGTGATCGGGTCCTCCTGAAAGTAGTGCGGCAAGCGCCGCTGAGCCCTAAAGACCGCGTATACTAGCTTTTGGTACTGCGGGTATCGCTGGCGCGACTCGGTGAGGACCTCGCTGACGTAGTACACCGGCCGCTGGACCGGGCGCTCCTTTCCTTCCTCTGGTCGTTCGACAACCATTACGGCACTGACGACGCGCTCGGACGCCGCGACGTAAACCAGCATAGGCTCTTTGTCCGCGGGTGCGGCGAGTAGTGGTGCGGCGAGTAGCACCTTTTTGAGGTCGCGGAGCGCGTCGTCCGCCTCCTTGTCCCACTGGAAGGTGGGATTCTTGCGCATCAGGCGATATAGGGGCATCGCCTTTTCGCCCAGGCGGGGGATGAAGCGACTGAGAGCCGCTACACGCCCGGCCAGCTTCTGGACGTCGCGCAGGCACTCGGGTTTGTCGAGTCGGGCGATCGTGTCGATCTTTGTTGGGTTTGCCTCGATCCCTCGTTTGGAGACGACGTACCCCAGTAGTTGCCCGGCGGGTACACCGAAGGTGCACTTGCCTGGGTTGAGCTTTATCTTGTACCTTCGCAGATTGGCGAAGGTCTCCGCTAGGTCGGCGAGTAGGTCGCCTTGGCGAGCGGATTTCACGACCACGTCGTCGATGTAGACGTGGATGTTGCGGCCAATTTGGCTCGCTAGGCATTCTTGCATGCACCGCTGGTAGGTTGCCCCGGCGTTCTTGAGGCCGAAGGTCATGGCGGTGTAGAAGAAGGCTCCGAATGGCGTGATGAACGCCGTCTTCTCCTCATCCTCGACAGCCATTTTGATCTGGTTGTACCCGGAGTAGGCGTCGAGGAAACATAGCGACTCCGAACCCGCGGTGGAATCGATTATCTGATCGATCTGCGGGAGGACGAACTGCTCCTTTGGGCAGGCGCTGTTCAGGTTTGTGTAGTCGATACACATTCTCCAGGACCCGTTTTTCTTCTCGACCAGGATTGGGTTTGCCAGCCACTTGGAGTATTTGATTGGCCGGATGAAGCCGGCAGCGAGCAGGCGCTGCACTTCCTCGGCGATTGCTCGATGGCGTTCTTCATTGAAGGGCCGTAGCGACTGCTTGACAGGTCGCACTTTGGGGTCGGCGTTTAGTTTGTGCTCAGCGAGCTTCCTAGGGACACCAGGCATGTCGGAGGGTTTCCATGCGAAGATGTCCCTATTCTCACGAAGGAACTCAATGAGCGCGCCTTCCTATGCTGGGCTCATGCCTGTCCCGATCGTCACCGTCTGGCTGGGGTCGCCTGGGACTAGCTCGACGGTGCGGGTGTGCGTCGTGGCCTCGAAGGTTGAGGTGTTTGTGCCCTCTGAGTTGGGCCTCTTGAGTATTGTGGGGTCGTCATTGTTGACCCCGCTCGCGTATTTGGCAAGCTCGTCGGCGTGATTAGTTTCTGCCGCGATGACGGCGTCGGCTAGTTCGGCTCCTTTGGCCTCGCATTCGGCGGCCATGTCGGGGTCGCCGTTGATGGTGATGACGCCGCACGGCCCGGGGAGCTTCATCGCGTTGTACGCGTAGTGGGGTGCTGCCATGAATTTGGCGAACGCCTGGCGCCCCAGGACGCAGTGGTAAGGGCTGTCGAAGGGCACCAGCTCGAAGACGATCCGCTCGGTGCGGAAGTTTGCCGGAGTGCCGAAAGTGACTGGCAGCGTGACTTTGCCGATCGGATACGCCTTCCGACCGGGGACGATGCCGTGGAACGTAGTGTGGGTTGTCTCGATCATCGACTGCGGGAGACGCAGCCGCCTGAAGGTGTCGAGGTAGAGGATGTTGATGGAGCTTCCGCCGTCCATTAGTGTCTTGGGGAGCCAGTAGTCGCCAACCTTGGGCTTGACCACCAGGGCGACTCGTCCTGGGTACTCGATGCGTGGCGAGTGGTCTTGCCGGCTCCAGGTGATGGGTTGTTCCGACCAGTTCAGGAACTGGGGGACGTCTGTTTGGGCCACCACGTTGACGGCGACGGCGCGGGCGATGACCTTCTTCTCGCGCTTCGTGTTGAAGCCCGTGAAGGCGTGGAGCGAGCCGGCTACTTTGCCGAATTTTCCGCCATTTGGCGGGTCGTTGTCGGTGTCCTCCCGCGCGTGCCGTGCCTTCTCGATTTCCCTGAGGGTGTGGCAGTCGGCGGTGGTGTGCGTTGCGGGCTTTCCTTCCCTGCTGTGGAACACACATGGTTGGTTAAGGAGTGCCGCGGGATCGAACCTTGGCTTGTTCTTGTAATTGCCGCCGTCGCGCCGTTGCCCTCCGTCGCGGCGGTAGCTCTTGGGCTCGCGTTGTGCGTGCCCAGCGTTGGCAACGAAGTCGACTCGCCCGTCGTTACGACGCTTGCCTGTGAGGCGGGTGCCGCTGTAGCGCAGGTCGGTTCGGCGTCCGCCGTCGTTGCCGCCCGTGCGGCGTTGCCCTCCTGACTCGTCGTCGATTTCTTGGTTGGGGTCCTCCTCGGCGTACCTTTTGGCGATCTCGAGGAGGTCGGGGATGTTGTCGAGTGTGCAGGCGTGTCGCTTGAGCTTGGCGACTAGAGGCTCGTAGAGACACGAGGTCTTGAAGCAATGGATCGCGGTGTCCGGGTGGATGCCGACCGCGTTGTACCAGAGCTCTTGCCACCGTTGGACCCAGTTGCGAGTCGACTCGCGAGGTCCCCGGACGCATCGTTCCAGGTCCTCGATGGTGGTGGCGCGGGTGTAGGAGCACTCGAAGTGCCTGACGAAGGCGTCTCGCATTTCCTCCCATGAGTCGATACTGTCCTGGGGGAGCGTGTTGATCCATTGCCTGCACGTCCCCTCCATCATCAGTGGGAGGTAACGGGCGGCGAGTAGGTCAGTGTGACCCGCGATCCCCATTGCCATGAGGTATGTGTCAAGCCAGACTGCGGGGTCGTACGAGGAGTCGTATTTTTCTATCTCCTTTGGTGCCTTGAAGTTTGGCGGGTACTTTTCGCCTCGGATCATTGGTCCGAAGCACTTAGGCCCTAGTCGACTGAGCGACCCCATAGGCTCGCCATCGCGGCGATTAGTTAGGGCGTGCCGCAAGTCGTCGGGCTGGCGTGCGCGCCAGTTTTGGTTGTTGATGATGTGAGTGCGGGCGTCGATGGGTTCTCCGTTAACGGCGACGAAGTTGGTCGCCGGCCTGGGATCGTTGGTGGAGAGTGCCGCGTTCACGGGTCGGCGTTGGAGCTGCAGTGGCTCTGGTGGCGGGCAATTGAGGGTGTTTGCCGCCGCTGGGCGGCCGCTTGAGGCCGCCCTGCTTCCCGAGGAGCGCGAGTATACTCGCCCTTGCGAGTCGGCGCCCGCTCTTTGCTGCTCCACGGCCTTTGCGAGCAGGGCCTTGACGTACTGGATTTGTAAGGCGCCGTCGCCGGTGGCCGTGATGCTATCGGCTGCTGCTCGGCCTGCCACGAGGTTGTCCATCGGCGTGGAGAACAGTGGGAGGCCGTTCGCGTCTCGCTCCCGTGAGGAGACGACTATCCGCGGCTGGTCCCTGGGAGGGGTGCGGTTGGGTGGTGGTGGGGCACCCATCGCCGTCGATCCTGGCGGGGGCCAGGCGCTTCCTCCTGGTGGCGCGTTCTCGCAGATCGCGCGCTCGGCTATGCGAGCCGGGTCGTTTTCGTCGTCGAAGTTCAGGGCGCGCCCCTGAACGGTGGGGTTCAGGCGTAACCGGATCCGCTGCTGGTGGTAGCGTGACAGTTCCTGCGCTGTCACTTGCTCGAGGCGAAATTTTTCGCGCTCGGCCTGCTCTTTGCGTACTGCCTCCGCCAATTTCATGCGGAGTTCCTCGACCTCCGTTGCCGTGGCGTTAGGAGGGATTGGGGTGGAGAAAGGATCCTCCGGCGGATCGGCGCCGGTGGCCATGTAGGTCGCGGCATGGCGACCGGTTCCGTCGTGGAGGTCGGCGGAGTTTTCCGACCGGAGTCGAATTCGAAGATCCCGAGGATGGAGGGGTCCTCGAAATCTCCCGCGTTGGAGACCTGGGCGATGGAGCCCGCGGACGAGGCCGCGGTGATGGATCCGGCGAGTGACGCCGGGGTCGCCGAGTCGGCGTCGTCGGTGAGGGCCGCATCTTCTGCGGCCGCTGAGTTCCCGGCCACGTTGCTGTGGGCCGAGTTGTACTCGGAGGCGAGGCGGTGGATCGTGCGAACCTGGCTCTCAGAGAGCCGATCGCGTGGTGGCGACTCGCGGATGCGAGCCGAGTCCTCCGAGGTGATGACGTCGGTGAGGCCGACGAAGAGGCTGATCGTGCCGATTGGCAAGATTACGCTGTGCGTGACGGGTCGCGCCGCCGGGACGTAGCTGCTCGGCAAGATCTGGAGCATCTCGCCGATCGCTACCATACGGCCGGTGGCGACCGTCTCGTTGATGGGCAAATGGATCTCGCCGCAGAACACCGGCCAGACCGGCCAGGCCCCACGGTGGGCGCCACTGTCGTGGGAATGGCCACGGCAGATGCTGCAATCGGCAGCGAGTAGTAGAACGAGGGGCAAGGGCGGCCAGCCATCTGCGGTGCGAGATGAGGGCAAAGACACAGGGTTTTACCCAGGTTCGGCCCCCCGGAGGGTAAAGACCTACTCCTGCTAGATTGTATTATGGAGGTGTTTACAATGGGCGAACTCGGCGACTAGGCGGCGAGTTGCTTGGGTGTATGAGGGAACGTGTCTCTACTCACCCCATGGGGAGGTTTATATAGGCTCACCTCCCCTAGGGTTTACATATCTCAACCGATTCGGTTACAGCTTTGGTAATCGTTTAACCTAGTCCGACTGGGCCTATCTACTCGCCTGGGCCTTCACCTTCCAGTCGCCCAGTACCTTGCTGGGCTTTGATCCACTCGCCGTTACGCAGGCCCACTCGCCGACCCTTGGGCCAGTCGGAAATGTCACGCTGAGTATACCCCAGTAGGCGTATCCCCATCAACAGAGGGCAACTCCTCGACCCAGCACCCGGCGGTGCGCTCGAGTGGTACTTGGAGTCACGGCTTCAGGCCGTGTAGGATGCTTTGGTTGGCCCGTTCCGCCTGGCCGTTGGACTCCGGGTGGGCGACTGACGCGAGGTCGAGCCGGATATGGTGCTCTTCGCAGAATTCGGCCATGGCTCCCTTGGCGAAGTTGGTGCCGTTGTCCGTGATGATGCTGTTGGGGAACCCGTAGCGATATATGAGCTCGCGTAAGAATTTAGTGGCGGTCTTCCCGTCGCATTTCCGGACTGGCTTGGCCTCCACCCACTTCGTGAATTTGTCGACGGCGACTAGCAGGTGGGTGTAGCCAGAGGGGGCCTTCTTGAAGGGGCCTACCATGTCCATGCCCCACACAGCGAATGGCCAGGTGATGGGGATTGTTTTGAGCGCCGAGCTCGGTATGCGTCTGATTGGCGTACTTCTGGCACCCGGCGCATCGCTGGACGATGTCGACAGCGTCGACGTGTGCGGTGGGCCAGTAGAAGCCGTGTCGCATAGTCTTGGCGACTAGAGAGCGAGCGGCGGCGTGGTGGCCGCAGTCACCTGAGTGAATGTCGTGGAGGATTTTGCGTCCTTCAGCTGGTTGGACGCAGCGTTGGAACACGCCGGTGACGCTGCGCTTGTGGAGCTCGCCATCGATGATTGTGTAGGACTTGCATCGACGAGCGATCATTCGAGCGTCTGTCTCGTCTGCTGGCAGGGTGCCGGCTTTCAGGTAGGCGATGTAGGGCTTGGTCCAGTCGTCTGGCTCGTTGACGAGTGCAACCAAGGCTGCCTTTGGTTGTAGTGGGACCCCAATGTCGATCTCCCTCGGGGGAGAGACTGATGGCTTGGTAATCGTGTCGAGGAAAACGCCGGCGGGAGGCGCGAGTCGAGCCGACCCGATGCGGGAGAGTGCGTCGGCCTCCTCATTCTTTCGCCTGTCGATCCACTCGACAGAGTAGCCGGTGAAGTGGCCGCCCAACTTGTCCACCGCTTGGCGGTACGCCGCCATGGTAGGGGAGACGTCGTCGCAGGTGCCGGCGACTTGCCCCGCGACAAGGTCGGAATCTCCGTAGCAGCGGAGGCGATTGACGTTCATCTCCTTGGCGGCTCGCATGCCGTGGAGTAGGGCCTCGTATTCAGCCATGTTGTTGGTGCAGGGCCTGAAGTCGAGGCAGAGGATGTAGCGGAGCTTGTCGCCCTTTGGTGAAGTCAACACTATCCCTGCGCCTGCACCGTCCGCGTTCTTGGATCCGTCGAAGTGCAGGCTCCAATAGTGGAGGTACGGCAGCTTCTCTGGCTGCTGGGCCTCCTCCCAGTCGGCGATGAAGTCTGCCAGTGCCTGTGACTTGATCGCCTTTCGTGGCTCGTATTTGATGTTGTGGACGCTGATCTCGACGGCCCACTTGGCGACCCGCCCGGTCGCCTCGCGATTGCGGATGATGTCTTGCAGTGGTGCTGAGGAGACGGTCGTGATCGGGTGCTCCTGGAAGTAGTGCGGCAGGCGCCGCTGAGCCCTGAAGACCGCGTATACTAGCTTTTGGTACTGTGGGTACCGCTGGCGCGACTCGGTGAGGACCTCGCTGATGTAGTACACCGGCCGCTGAACCGGGCGCTCCTTTCCTTCCTCTGGTCGCTCGACGACCATCACGGCGCTGACGACGCGCTCGGACACCGCGACGTAAACCAGCATGGGTTCTTTGTCGGCGGGGGCGGCGAGTAGTGATGCGGCGAGTAGCACCTTTTTGAGGTCGCGGAGAGCGTCGTCCGCCTCCTTGTCCCACTGGAAGGTGGGGTTCTTGCGCATCAGGCGGTATAGGGGCATCGCCTTTTCGCCCAGGCGGGGGATGAAGCGACTGAGAGCCGCTACTCGCCCGGCCAGCTTCTGGACGTCGCGTAGGCACACGGGTTTGCCGAGCCGGGCAATCGTGTCGATCTTTGTGGGGTTCGCCTCGATCCCTCGTTTGGAGACGACGTACCCCAGTAGTTGTCCGGCGGGTACACCGAAGGTGCACTTTCCTGGGTTGAGCTTTATCTTGTATCTTCGCAGGTTGGCGAAAGTTTCCGCCAGGTCGGCGAGTAGGTCGCCTTGGCGAGCGGATTTCACGACCATGTCGTCGATGTAGACGTGTATGTTGCGACCAATTTGGCTCGCGAGGCATTCTTGCATGCACCGCTGGTAGGTCGCCCCGGCGTTCTTGAGACCGAAGGTCATGGCGGTGTAGCAGAAGGCTCCGAATGGCGTGATGAACGCCATCTTCTCCTCGTCTTCGACAGCCATTTTGATCTGGTTGTACCCAGAGTAGGCGTCGAGGAAACATAGCAACTCCGAGCCCGCGGTTGAATCGATTATCTGGTCGATCCGCGGGAGGACGAACTGCTCCTTTGGGCAGGCGCTGTTCAGGTTTGTGTAGTCGATACACATTCTCCAGGTCCCGTTTTTCTTCTCGACCAGGACTGGGTTTGCCACCCACTTGGAGTACTTGATTGGCCGGATGAAGCCGGCAGCGAGTAGACGCTGCACTTCCTCGGCGATTGCTCGACGGCGTTCTTCATTGAAGGGCCGCAGCGACTGCTTGATAGGTCGCACTTTGGGGTTGGCGTTTAGCTTGTGCTCAGCGAGCTCTCTAGGGACACCGGGCATGTCAGAGGGTTTCCATGCGAAGATGTCCCTGTTCTCACGGAGGAACTCGATGAGCGCGCCTTCTTATGCTGGGCTCATGCCCGTCCCGATCGTCACCGTCTGGCTGGAGTCGCCTGGTACCAGCTCGACGGTGCGGGTGTGCGTCGTGGCCTCGAAGGTTGAGGTGTTTGCGCCCTCTGAGTTGGGCTTCTTGAGTATGGTGGGGTCGTCGTTGTTGACCCTGCTCGCGTACTTGGCGAGCTCATCGGCGTGGTTGGTCTCCGCCGCGATGACGGCGTCGGCGAGCTCGGCTCCTTTGGCCTCGCACTCGGCGGCCATGTCGGGGTCGCCGTTGATGGTGATGACGCCGCACGGCCCGGGGAGCTTCATCGCGTTGTACGCGTAGTGGGGCGCTGCCATGAATTTAGCGAATGCCTGGCGCCCCAGGACGCAGTGGTAGGGGCTGTCGAAGGGCACCAGCTCGAAGACGATCCGCTCGGTGCGGAAGTTTGCCGGTGTGCCGAAGGTGACTGGCAGCGTGACCTTGCCGATCGGGTACGCCTTCCGACCGGGGACGATGCCATGGAATGTGGTGTGGGTCGTCTCGATCATCGACTGCGGGAGCCGCAGCCGCCTGAAGGTGTCGAGGTAGAGGATGTTGATGGAGCTGCCGCCGTCCATCAGTGTCTTGGGGAGCCAGTATTCGCCAACTTTGGGCTTGACCACCAAGGCGACTCGACCTGGGTACTCGATGCGCGGCGAGTGGTCTTGGCGGCTCCAGGTGATGGGCTGCTCCGACCAGTTCAGGAACTGGGGGACGTCTATTTGGGCCACCGCATTGACGGCGATGGCGCAGGCGATGACCTTCTTCTCGCGCTTCGTGTTGAAGCCTGTGAAGGTGTGGAGCGAGCCGGCCACTTTGCCGAATTTTCCGCCGTTTGGCGGGTTGTTGTCGGGGTCCTCCCGCGCTCGCCGTGCCTTCTCGATTTCCCTGAGGGTGTGGCAGTCGGCGGTGGTGTGTGTTGCGGGCTTTCCTTCCCTGCTATGGAACGCACATGGTTGGTTAAGGAGGGCCGCGGGATCGAACCTTGGCTTGCTCTTGTAGCTGCCGCCGTCGCGGCGTTGCCCTCCGTCGCGGCGGAAGCTCTTGGGCTCGCCCTGCGCGTGCCCGGTGTTGGCGACGAAGTCGACTCGCCCGTCACTGCGGCGCTTGCCAGTGAGGCGAGTGCCGCTGTAGCGTAGGTCGGTTCAGCGTCCGCCGTCGTTGCCGCCCATGCGGCGTTGACCTCCTGACTCGTCGTTAGTTTCCTGGTTTGGATCTTCCTCGGCGTACCGTTTGGCGATCTCGAGGAGGTCGGGGATGTTGTCGAGTGTGCAGGAGTGTCGCTTGAGCTTGGCGACTAGGGGCTCGTAGCGGCACGAGGTATTGAAGCAATGGATCGCGGTGTCCGGGTGGATGCCGACCGCGTTGTACCAAAGCTCTTGCCACCGTTGGACCCAGTTGCGGGTCGACTCGCGGGGTCCCTGGACGCACCGTTCCAGGTCCTCAATAGTGGTGGCGCGGGTGTAGGAGCACTCGAAGTGCCTGACGAAGGCGTCGCGCATTTCCTCCCAGGAGTCGATACAGTCCTGGGGGAGAGTGTTGATCCACTACCTGCACGTCCCCTCCATCATCAGGGGGAGGTAACGGGCGGCGAGCAGGTCAGTGTGACCCGCGATCCCCATCGCCATGAGGTATGTGTCGAGCCATACGGCGTGGTCGTACGAGGAGTCGTACTTTTCTACTTCTTTTGGCGCCTTGAAGTTTGGCGGATACTTCTCGCCTCGGATCATTGGTCCGAAGCACTTTGGCCCGAGTCGGCTGAGCGACCCCATGGGCTCGCCGTCGCGGCGATTGGTTAGGGTATGTCGCAGGTCGTCGGTCTGGCGAGCGCGCCAGCTTTGGTTGTTGATGATGTGGGTGCGGGCGTCGATGGGTTGCCCGTTGGCGGCGACAAGGTTGGTTGCCGGCCTGGTGTCGTTGGTGGAGAGTGCCGCGTTAGCAGGTCGGTATTGGGGCTGCAGTGGCTCTGGTGGCGGGCAGTTGAGGGTGTTTGCCGCCGCTGGGCGGCCGCTCTGCTTCCCGAGGAACGCGAGTATACCCGTCCTTGCGAATCGGCGCCCGCTCTCTGCTGTTCGACGGCCTTCGCGAGCAGGGCCTTGACGTATTCGATCTGCAGGGCGCCGTTGCCGGTCGCCGTGATGCTGTCGACTGCTGCTCGGCCTGCCACAATGTTGTCCATCGGGGTGGAGAACAGTGGAAGGCCGTTTGCGTCTCGCTCTCGTGAGAAGACTACTATCCGCGGCTGGTCCCTAGGGGGGTGCGGTTGGGTGGAGGTGGGGAACCCATTGCCGTTGATCCTAGCGGGGGCGGGGCGCTCCCTCCTGGTGGCGCGTTCTCGCAGATCGCGCGCTCGGCCACGCGGGCCGGGTCGTTTTCGTCGTCGAAGTTCAGGGCGCGCCACTGAACGGTGGGGTTCAGGCGCGTCCTGATCCGCTGCTGGTGGTAGCGCGATAATTCCTGCGCCGTCACTTGCTCGAGGCGAAATTTTTCGGGCTTAGCTTGCTCCTTGCGTACCGCCTCCGCCAGTTTCAGGCGGATTTCCTCGACCTCCGTGGCCGTGGCGTTAGGAGGGATCGGGGTGGAGAATGGATCCTCTGGCGTGTCGGTGCCGGTCGCCATGTAGGTCGTGGCGTAGCGACCGGTTCCGTCGCGGAGATCGACGGAGTTCTCCGACCCAGAGTCGAATTCGAAGATCCCGAGGATGGAGGGGTCCTCGAAATCTCCCGCGTTGGAGACCTGGGCGATGGAGCCCGCGGATGAGGCCGCGGTGATGGATCTGGCGAGTGACGCCGGGGTCGCCGAGTCGGCGTCGTCATTGAGGGCCGCGTCCTCTGCGACCGCTGAGTTCTCGGCCACGTTGCTGTGGGCCAAATTGTACTCGGAGGCGAGGCGGTGGATCGTGCGGATCTGGCTCTCGGAGAGCCGATCGCGTGGCGACGACTCGCGGATGCGAGCCGAGTCCTCCGAGACGATGACGTCGGTGAGGCCGACAAAGAGGCTGATCGTGCCGATAGGCAGGATCACGCTGTGCGTGACGGGTCGCGCCACCGGGACGTAGCTGCTCGGCAAGATCTGGAGCATCTCGCCGATCGCTATCATGTGGCCGGTGGCGACCGTCTCGTTGATGAGCAGATTGGATCTCGCCGCAGAACACCGGCCAGACCGGCCAGGCCCCACGGTGGGCGCCACTGTCGTGGGAATGGTCACGGCAGATGCTGCAATCGGCAGCGAGTAGTAGAACGAGGGGCAAGGGCGGCCAGTCATCTGCGGTGCGAGATGAGGGCAAAGACACAGGATTTTACCTATGTTCGGCCCCCCGGAGGATAAAGACCTACTCCTGCTAGATTGTATTATGGAGGTGTTACAATGGGCGAGCTCGGCGGCTAGGCGGCGAGTCGCTGGGGTGTATGAGGGAACGTGTCTCTACTCACCCTATAGGGAGGTTTATATAGGCTCACCTCCCCTAGGGTTTACATATCTCAACCGATTCAGTTAAAGCTTCGGTAGCCGTTTAACCTCACCCGACTGGGCCTATCTACTCGCCTGGGCCTTCAGCTTCCAGTCGCTCAGTTCCTGGCTGGGCTTCGATCCACTCGCCGTTCTGCAGGCCCACTCGCCGGGTCTTGGGCCAGTCGGAAACGTCCCGCTGGGTAATACCCTGGTAGGCATATCCCCATCAGCGGGTGCTCCGCCAAGTGCAGACATCGCTTTCCTCGGTGCTGCACGTCATGTTTCCTTTGGACTCCGTACCGACGACCCTTGCGGGTCTTCTGTCGAAGTTTCGGAACGTGAGTAATGTCAAGGAGTTGGTGCGGCAACAGCTCGTCGCCGGAGTGAAGGCTGCATTGTCTCTTATGAGGCTGCACCGGCCTGACGTGGATTTGGCTGCTGTGGCCACTGGGCCACCTCTTCGCCCTGATGGCGGTGAGTGGGACATGCGTCCGCATTACGCAGCTGTAAGGCAGTATGCCGAACAGGTCGTAGATTTGTTTGAGCAGCGTGCCCAGGTTATTCTTCAACATAGGTAGTACCTGTAAAAAAAGAGAGAGATGTAAAATTTGTATATTTCGGCTGGGCGTGTTGTGCCCTTTGTTGTAAAGGTTTGTTTGTTTGTGAGCACGTAGTGCTTTGATTGAGTACGTGTCCTTTTCGTTTGCCTGACGTTGTCAGCTACTCAGGTGTACACGTTCGGTCCTCAGTCGATGAAATCGTGAGGTGGGGGGAGCCCCCGAGTGCGTTTGTAGCGTGTAGTAAAGTTGCGAAAGAGCGAACTGAAGTTTTGGGGCTAGACACTTAGCTTTATTTATATCGTAATGGAGGAGGTACATTGTTCGGCTGAATAGCCTTGGCTGAAAGCCTTATTGAAAGTAAAAGGGCGTAGGTTGCTACAAATAGAATCGTCGCAGGTGCGAGATATTCCATGGGTTGGAGTATGCGACTCCAGACTCCACGTGCTTGAGGCGATAGGCGCCACCTGGGATGACTTCGGTGATGACGTAGGGTCCTTCCCATGGTGACTCGAATTTATTCGGTCGCTTTTGCTTGAGTCGCAAGACGAGGTCTCGTTCGACGAAGGACCTTGGGCGCAGCCCCGCGGCTGTGGTAGTTGCGGAGACTCTGCTGGTACACCGCTGATCGAGCTGCTGCTATATCCCGTGCTTCGTCGAGTGTGTCGACAGCGTCTTCAAGTGCAATCGTGGATTCTTCTTTGCTGTAAGCGACGACCCGCGGGGCCTGGTGGCGTACTTCGGCTGGTAGCACGGCCTCGGCTCCGTGTACCATGAAGAACGGTGTGTAGCCGGTGGAGCTGTTTAGCGTTGTCCGTAAGCTCCACAGGACGGATGGTAGCTCTTTCGTCCAGTTTACAGCTTTTTGTTCGAGTGAGCTCATGAGGCGCTTCTTGATGCCGGCGCCGATTAGGCCGTTGGCCTTTTCCACTTGCCCGTTCGTTTGCAGGTGTGCCACTAAGGCGTACGTGATGTTGATCCCAAGGCCTTCGCAGAAGTCCTGGAATTCTTCGGAGATGAAGTTCGATCCGTTGTCGGTGATGATTTTGTGTGGTACGCCGAACCTGTAGACAATGGACTCGAAGTACTTGACGACAATTTTGCCTTTCTGGTTGGTGACCGGCATGGCCTCGATCCACTTGGTGAATTTGTCAACTGCAACCAGGAGGAAGATGTGTCCCCCTTTCGAGGATTTTGGCAGTTTGCCGATCATGTCGAGGCCCCATTGAGCGAAAGGCCAAGCTATAGGTATGGGTCTGAGCTCGGACCCAGGTGCGTGCGGTTTGTCGGCGAACCGTTGGCATCCGTTGCATCTTCGGACGATGTCCTTTGCGTCGCTCATGGCCGTTGGCCAGTAGAATCCTGCTCGTAGAGCTTTGGCGACAAGGGAGCGGCTGCCTGCGTGGTGGCCACAGATGCCTTCATGGATGTCTTGGAGTATGGCCTTGCCGTCGTCGATGGTGACGCACCGTTGTAGTACACCCGTGATGCTGCACTTGTACAGCTCGCCGTTGATGATGGTGAAGGCTTTTGACTGGCGAGATATGCGTCGGGCGTCTCTGTCCGGCTTTTCGGGTCCTTCGGGTAGCGTAGCTCCCGAGTGTTCTGCTTCTTCGGGTGATCCCTTGGGGAACTTTCGCTTGATGGATGGCACGCAGATCTGTTCGAGGAACACTCCTGGTGGCACCTTTGCGCAAGTGGAGCCGATGTTGGCGAGTCTATCGGCTTCCTCGTTGCTCTCTCTTCCAACGTGCCGAAGTTCGCAGCCGTCGAATTCACCTTCGAGTGCGTTGTAGAGCGCGCGGTACACGATCATGTTTTCGGCGTGTGCGTCGCACTCATTCATCGTCTAATGAACGACGAGGTTGGAGTCACCGTAGATGACCAGGCGCGTTGCGCCACATATCTTTGCCATCCTCATGCCATGGATGAGGGCTTCATATTCGGCCTCGTTGTTGGAGGCTCTGAATTTCATCCGAAGAACGTACTTCATCTTGTCGCCCTGCGGGGAGTCAATATGACCCCTGCTCCTGCTCCGGCTTCACGCTTGGAGCCGTCGAAGTGCATTGTCCATGACTGCGACATGTCTGGGGTGTCTGGCAGCTGCAGCTCCATCCAATGTACCAGGAAGTCCGGAAGGACTTGAGATTTGATTGCGTGTCGCTTCTCGTAGACGATGTCCAAGGGTGACATTTCGATGCCCCACAGGGCCACCCGTCCTGTGGCCTCTGGATTATTCAGGATGCTGTTCAGGGGTGCTTTGTTGACGACCATCACTTGGTGCTCCTGGAAGTAATGGCTCAGCCATCGAGCCGTCATGAACACGCCGTAGGCTAGCTTCTGGTAGTGAGGGTACCTCTGCTTTGTTGGTGTCAGTACCTCGCTGAGGTAGTAAATTGGGCGCTGGACCCCGTGGGTCTTGCCTTCTTTGGGTCGTTCGACAACGAATACGGTGCTGACCACCTGGTGTGTGGCTGCTATGTACAGCAATAGGGGCTCGCGCTCCTTTGGCGTGACCAAAACGGGCGAGGTGGAGAGGAGCCGCTTGAGGCTTTCGAATGCGTCGTTGGCTTCTGGTGTCCACTCGAACTTGTCTGCCTTGTGCAGCAGCTGGTAGAATGGTAGGGCCTTCTCGCCCATGCGGCTGATGAACCTGCTTAGCGCCGCTACCCGTCCTGCGAGCTGCTGGACGCCCTTGAGGTTTTTCGGCTTCTCCATCGTCATGATGGCTCTGATTTTCTTCGGGTTCGCCTTGATCCCTCGTTGAGAGATGAAGTACCCGAGAAGCTGACCCGATGGGACGCCGAAGGCGCACTTTTCGGGATTGAGCTTGATCCTGTAGCGATCAAGGTTGTCGAACGTCTCTCGGAGATCGTCGATAAGTGTCCTTTCCTCCTTAGTTTTTATTACTATGTCGTCCACATAGACTTGGACATTGCGACCGATCTGGTCCTTAAGGCAGGCCTGCATGCATCGCTGGTATGTGGCACCTGCGTTCTTTAGCCCGAAGGGCATTGTGTTGTAACAGAATACTCCGAACGGTGTGATAAACGCCGTTTTCTCCTGATCTTCGACCTTGAGACGAATCTGGTTATAGCCTGAATAGGCGTCGAGGAAGGAGAGTTTCTCACAACCTGCAGTCGAATCGATGATCTGGTCGATCCGAGGAAGAGGGAAGTGGTCCTTTGGGCAATGCTTGTTTAGTGATGTGAAGTCCACGCACATCCGCAGGATGTCCGTGTCCTTCTTTGGGACCATCACCGTGTTTGCAAGCCACTCGCTTTCTTTGATTTCCCTGATGAAGTCTGCAGCGAGTAGTCTATTGATTTCCTTGCCGATAGCTTCGGCTCGTGGCTCCGACAGTCTTCGGATGGACTGCTTGACTGGCTTGGTGTCTGGAAAGACATTGAGTGCATGCTCGGCGAATTCCCTGGGAACTCCTGGCATGTCCGCAGGACACCAGGCGAAGATTTCCCAGCGCTCACGGAGGAATTCGACGAGCGTTCCTTCCTATGCGGTGCTGAGGTCGTTGGCGATCAAGGACGTCTTGGAGGCATCCATTAGATGGACCTGTACTTTCTTGGTGTTGACGGTGGAGTCGAAGGACATGTCAGGTGCGTTCTGCCTTGTGACTGGGGGTACCCCATTGTCCGTTACCTCACGGAGCCTTACAAGCTCGTCTTGCATGCCGAAAGACTGGGAGATTTTGTTGAAATCCCTGTCGCATTGGTCCGATCGGGTGAAGCTCCCGTTGACTGTGATGACGCCCCTTGGTCCTGGCATCTTGAGTAGTAGGTATGCGTAGTGTGGGACGGCCAGGAACCTTGCGAATGCTACACGCCCCAGGATGGCGTGGTATTGCGACGGCCAGTCCACCACTTCGAATTCTAGGCGCTCCTGCCGAAAGTTGTCCGGCTTCCCGAAGATAACGTCGAGCCCTATTTTGCCCAGGGGGAATATGCCCTTTCCTGGGACAATGCCGTGGAACGTTGTGTCTGATTGTTCCAGGCTGCATTGTGGGATCCGCATAGCTGCTAGAGTTCTTGCGAACATTAGATTGATGCCGCTGCCGCCGTCCATGAAGACGCGACTCATCTCGAAGCCTCCGATATGTGCCTCCAGCACCAAGGCAGCATGACCTGGGCGAGGGATTTGGCAAGGGTGATCCGCGCGAGTGAATGTGATGCAGGACTCCGATCCACTGAGGTACTCAGGGATTGCAGGCGGGGTTGCCATGGCCAAGTTGATTTGTCGGGTGATTTTCTTCTGCACCCTGTTTGTGAGGCATCCCTTCTGGATCATATTTAGTGCTCCCTTTGGTGGGGGGTACCCGACCCCGGCGTTGTTTTGCGCTGGTGCGACTGGTTGGTTTGGGCCTCCAATAGGTGGCGGTGGAGGAGCTCCGTGTGCTATTTCTCCTGGTGCGGGTGTGTTTCCGAACACAGGGGTTGGGGCTTGTTGCCTCATCTGCACCATGCTTTCGCTGAGTTTCTGGAACTCGCGGCAGTCCTTGAGCATGTGACTGGCTTTCTTTTTGCCATCTTGTTTGTCGATGTAGAAGTGGATGGTGCATGGACCCGAAAGTTTATCGAATGCTGAGGGTTCGTTGTCACGGTCGCGGCGTTGCCACGACTGTGCTGGTCGTCCGCTGTCGCGGAAATTTCCTCCGCGGTATCCTTCGCTGTTGTGGCTGTTGTCGTTGCGGCGGTCAGCGTAGCCAGCCGCGACTATGTCGGGTCCGTCGCGGTCCTCGTAGACACGCGATCTCCTCTTGCTGCGGCGTTCTCGCCTTTGGCCGTAGTCGTCCTCTTCATCTGATTGCGCTCGCTGAATGCAATCTTCGCCGTCCGCCCAACTGTTGGAAATTTCCATGAGGTGGTCGAGTGCTTGGGCTTGACGCGCCCAAGTTCCTCGTTGAAATCTTGGCGTTTGACGCCGTCTCTGAAGGCGTCGATGGCCCTCTCCTCGGAGATATGTGCTGCGGAGTTCTTGGTGGTAGACCAGCGTAATATGTACGAGCGAATAGATTCCCCCGTTTTCTGAGTGCAAGCTCGCAACTCTTCGATTGAGGCGGGTCTCTTGCTGGTGCCTTTGAAATTTCAGATGAAGCTGTAAGCTAGCTCCTCCCAACTTCGAATGGATCCTGATGATAGGCTGCTGAGCCAGACCCGCGCCGCGCCTGTCAGCTGCAGCTGGAGGCATTGCATGGCGGTTTCTTTGTTACCTCCGTGCATCTTGACGGATGACAGATGGTCGCTGAGCCAAGATTTTGGATCTTGCGTGCCGTTGAACTTCGGAGTATCCGAAGGAAGCTTGAAATTGCGTGGCATCTGTGTTCGCCGAACAGATCTGCTGAAGCATCGAGCTCCACAGAGTTCTCCTTCGTCTTCATCCATCTCAGACTCGGATGAGCATGCGTGTTTGGCTCGCGCTTTGTCGATTTTGCGCTGTGTAAGCGCGTCTCTGGCGTCGTAGTCGCGTTTGTGGCAATGCGAGCTCTTCTTCCTTCGAGGAAGGTCGTGCTCCTCCTCCTCTTCGGATGAGGGGGTGGGGCTCCGGTCGCGCCTGACCGGAGCTTTCTTCTTCGGCTCCACAGGAGCGTCTTCGTGGAGCGCAGCTCCGACGAGTCCGAGTTCGGTAAGTGCGGACTTATGCATGGCTCTTTTCGGGTCCCCTTCTGGAGGTTGGTGGGCCGCGAGATACGCAGTGGCTGCCATGATCGCATCTTGCGGTGTTTTAGGGATGATGTTGCCGTCGGCATCCATATCCATGAACGATGTGTGGAGAGTTCGGGTGACATCACGGCGTTCCTTGGGATCCATGTTCTCCACCTGCGAGCGGTGCTTGTTTCCCTGGTTTCCGTTTGTGCTAGAGCCGGGTGCCATGGCGGAGAGCGCAGCTCGTCGCGCGCTGGACTTAGAGGCTGCTTGCTTGCGTTTGTCAAGCGTCTCTTGCATCTTGACTTGCTTCTTGTGCTCCTCGATGAGGAGGTAGTGGTATGCCATCAGTAGGTCACGTGGGGAGTCCACAGGTAGGACTATGTCGCCCGTGACGGCACGGCGTGCCTGGACCCATCCTTCTTTGCTAAGTTGGATGACGTGGCCGTTGTTTTCCCCTTCGGGTGGGGGGACTGGCTTCTTCTGTTCCCGCCGTTTCCACCGTTTCTGTCCTACGGGTTGGGGTTCGTGTTGGGCGGCGGGTTAGGCGTTTGCTGCTCTTGGATGACTGCGGCGCATTGGTAGTGCTTGTAGATCGGTTCGCTGCTGCCGCAGCTTTCGGATCCAGAACCGTAGGTCCCTTCATCTGAAGGCTGATCGCACAGATCGGAGTTGCAGTTGCTGCTGTCGTAGAACTCATCCGCCGATGGAGATGTGCGTAGCACGGGATGTGGAGCCCACGAGGCGGGCCTGATTGATGGCGCGGGCACCCGCTCAGGAAGGCGGAGGGTGCCAGTTTGTCCCACCTAGAAGCAGAAGCTCCCGAACAAGATTTCGAGTCCGTCGCCTACGGGCTCGAAGTCCTTCATGGTGGCCGGCGAGTGAGCGGTGAAGTCGAAAGCGCCGAAGAGGAGGTGACTTTCCGTCGCCGCAGAGTTGTAGATCGATCGGGTCGGGACCTTCACGATCGCACAATCAGCAGCCCCCAACGACCCCCACCTGCCGCGTTAGGTTTCTGTCTCGCCGGCGTTGCCCAACGTCGACGATGACCTTCAACCGTTAGGTTAGAACAAGATCCCACGGCTCACATCGCCCCATACCGCTTCGCACCGCCTCGTCTCACTAACGCGTGGGGATAGCGACTTAACCAGCCCGCGTAAGCGCTGTGATTAGCAGGCCGGCCTAGTATCGCTTCCCGTGCAGCCCAGTCGTTTGAATTTAACCTTTTCCATTTTATTTCAAAAACACTTCTGCACCTAGATGCAAAAATCAACCCAGGTCGATCCAATGAACCAAATTGAATGAAACCAATTTTGTGAGAAAGGTCTGGAAATTCTGAATCCAAGCCCGTGGGATTCAAGTCATTTGGATCTGTAGATCATCCTTGGTAAAAATAACAAGGCAGAAGCTTTTCTGCATTCAAACATTTTTCAAATTTAAACCATAATAGCTTTTGAGTTGATTCTAACTCTCAAAAATCACATTTAACCATACCTTTCAGAATATATAAAAATATATAGGTTTACTTACAGAAATAATGACAAAGTAATAAAAGAATGCCACATAGGCATTTCTAGTCACTTTATTTAATTAAAATAAAAGGGTAAAACCTTATTAAATTGTGACACCACTTTAAATCACATTCCCATGGACAAAAATATGTGGTGCTGACATGTGTCAACATGATCCCATGTTTGGTTTGGAGAATATTAAATCTTAAGTAGTTTTTAAATGAGTAGAAATTACTTTTCTAAAAATAAAAGGAATTAAACCAAGCTTTAATCTTGTAATATTAGTGATGATGCTAGATCATCTATAGGACCCTTTTGTATGATGATTGCAATTAGTTAAGTATTGTTTGGTGATTGTGTACCTCGTATTTATTTATAGACGCTAGTACCGACCAAGGATACGAGGAGGAAGGAGGATACTACGAAGAAGAAGCCGAGGAGAACTTCAACCACTGCTCTGCACAAGGCAAGCCTTACTAATCAAGTTGACCTATGCAAGCTTATACTTGCAATTATGCAAGGTAACACTTGCAAGATACTCTACTGATGCAAACAAACCCTTACTTGTTACCATGCCCACTATATGCCCTAAGCATATGTGATCATACCCACTTGATACCCCCTCCTAGTTTTATTTGCAAACTTTCTACTTTATTTATTTATCAAAGCTACTTCCTTAAAATGTGCTTAAGTAACTTGTAGATTCGAGAAAGATACTTGAAGGTTGCATAAAGAGCATAAAATTTGGCCTAAGCTGGATAATCTTGATGTCATCCTAAGGCATGAGATTAACTAAGTTAAACTCCACTAGTTTACCCCCCCCCCTCATTAGTACTCACCCCCACTTGTAGATGCTAGTGCTAAGCATAAAACTTGATCAACTTAGATGGGAATACTTGGTGGAAAAATGGTTATGAAAATCTTAGAATGATGGATCATTCTACTGAGATGTTTTGACATGTGTTTCCGAACACCAGATGATTTTGGTGATGAAAATGTTGAGGCATGAGCCTTATCCCTTTATAAAATTGATGGTTGTCTGGATGCGATACCATTCCAATTTTACCGTACAACCACAATACCCGAAGATTGGGTAGGGCTTGACTGGAAACTTATATACCTTAGTATTGGTTCCCTCACGGCCAAGGTCTGAGCTGAGGCTACCTTGTGAAGATTGTCCACCTATGCAGTACCCAAGATGACATTTGGTCATGGTTGGGAGGCCAAACTCGTAGGAGAGGTGCTTATACTAGGGCGTGTAATTGAAAGGTTAGGATTGATTATCTGCATACTGAGTATGGTGAATTCAAGATTTGTTCCTGACGGATGTATTGAATGTTGTGGTGAAAGTGTACAATCTCTGCAGAGTGTCAAACTGTTCGAATAGCCGCTTCCGCGGTTATGGACAGTTGGAGTGGCCATACTGTTCCCCCGTCAGATGTTTTCAAAATGACTTGTGAAATGAATTGAGACTTTGACTTGACCACAATAGGGTTGTGATATGAAATACAAGTGCCCACTTAGTTGTTATAACTTCAACTAGCCTCTTGCTTCTGAACTAGTAGAGATAAATCTGGCTTTTGCAAAACAACCCTAGAGCCTAGTGTCCTATTATCAAAAACCCCTTTCACTTGTTAGTATTAGTTTGCGAGTACTTAAAGAGTACTCATGGCTTTGTCCCTGGCTATTCCCGTGGCCAGACTATGAAGAAGAGTACTGGGAGGATGGACCCCAGGAAGGTTACGACAACTAGGATCATCTCCCATCATCAGCATTGCTTGTGACCCCGAAGATGGAGCTTCGCCTACGCTACCGTTATTATTACGTATTCCGCTGCTTGAAGTTGTATTAAGAACTGGATCATGAGATCCCTATTTGTGTAAAAACGTATGTATGGTTTGTAATGGATGATGTACTGTGGTATCCAATTCTGTTATGTCTCGCAAAAATGGTAATCCTGGGATTGCGATGTATGGCATAACAGGCATCTGGGACTAAAAATCTGGGTGTTGACAAGTTGGTATCAGAGCCATCCTGACCATAGGAGACCCTAGTTAGACTGGACGTTTGAATCAAAAACTTAGTTTCAAAACCAAAAGAAACAAATATTTACAAAAACTTATTCCCATTCTTATCACCTTGATTCTTTCATGAAAATTCATGTTCCTCAGAAACTCTTGCAAAATACATAAAATTTGACACACTTTATCACTCTACTAACTTACTCATCCTATATTCTTATAGATGGACGTGAAGTACAGCAAGTTTTATCAGTTGGGGAATGGAGGAGACCTTATCTTTGAGAGGGATTTGGACCAGATTTCGGAACTTCTGGAGCGTCCGCACCCCGAGTTCTTCGGAGCTCAGCTCAATGATAAAGGAGGAGAAGATCTGTAGTGGCTAATTGTTGCAAGTCTCCGAGGAAAGATTGAACCTCCCACTGCTGAGAGAATTCAGTTTACCTTAAGAGAGAACAACTGGCTCGATGGACTTGCCAGGGCCATGCAGGAAGCTCTTGCCCGTCTGTGTGGGCAAAGCATCAATCATATCAAGGGAACCCGCTTTGAGTTTTTCCCAAGGCGTGATGCAAATGGACAACCACTGGAAGCCCCATACCACCCTGAGCTGAAGACTCAATTGGACCACCTTAGCTTCATGATGTACGATCGTCAGCAGGAGTTGGATAACTGTCGTGACTACTCCAACCACAAGTCTGCCATCATCAAGACGAAGGACCAAACCATCGCCATGCTAGCGAAGGATCGCAAGTCTCGCCGCCGTTAGCTCGACAAGAAGGAGCGCATCATTGCTCGTCTTCGCCATTGTATCTCATCTTTGGAGGAGACCATTCACGAGAGGGACATGCAGTTGGAAGAAAGGGAGAATGCTGGGGAGGATCTTCGTGGAGACCCCTACTCCTATCTCAGTGATGATGATGATTTTCTGGAGGATCAGGCCATGGATTTCTTCACCGATGAGGATGATTTCGCCTTCATCGATGATGATGAGGATGATGAAGCCACCGATTCCGAGGAGTAGTAGCACTTGAGCACTAGCGTAGTGAGTAGTATTCGGTCCCACTGTATCGTAGTTTCCAGAATGGTTCTTAAAACCATCTGTTTTCCTTTGTTGTGGTGTGTGTTTGTATCGTATAAATGAATGAATGAATGAAAAGCAAGTTGCTAGAAAATCTGAGTCAAACTTTAAAAACTTTTAAAAATCCCAGAACCTTAGAAATTTCCCTCTTTTCTCATGATCTATCTCAATCTTCAGATGCCACGCGGAGGAAGTGGTTCATCCCCGGACCCGATGTTGAAGATCCTGCAAATGTTGGTTTCTTACTGCGAAGCTGAAAGAGCGGAACGTCAAGACAACCTAACCACCCTGCAACAGATAGCTCAGCTTGCCCACAACAACCAAGGCCACGGAAATCAAGACAACCATGGATCTAAGCTCAAGAACTTCCAGAATACCAACCCACCTGTTTTCACTAAGTTAGAAGAGCCCCTAGACGCTGATGATTGGCTGCAAACCATGGAAAATAACCTAGAAGTCGCCAGAGTGGAAGCCAACGAGAAAGTTCTGTTTTCCACCCACTATCTAGCCAGAGATGCCAGGGCATGGTGGAATAGTGTTCGCGCAATGACTGGAGGCCAGATGATGATCTGAGAGGAATTCAAGGTCAAGTTTAGCAGAACCCATGTGCCACCGGGTTTGATCAAGAGAATGAGAGATGAGTTCAGAGAACTGAAGCAAGGAAGGATGACCTTAGTGGAATACCGTGACAAATTCTTGTCATTAGCTAGGTATGCCCCGGATGAGATCGACACCGAAGCCAAGAAGAAAGAATGATTCCTGAATGGTCTGCACGATGAGATGCAGACTGTGTTAGTCAATATCCCCTTTGCTGATATTGAAGCCCTTGTCGACTCTACTATCCAGATGGAAGGAAAGATCAACCAAGCCAATGAGAACCGCAAGCGTCGCATGATGCATCAGCCTGGAACCCATCAGACCCCAAAGTATCGCCCTAACCCATCTCTAGGATTTTCCCCGAGAACAAATAGACCCCCGATGAACCGTCCGACCTATCCCAACCATGGAAACCCTAGACCGGAAGGAAATCAAAACAACCCCGGCAACTCTAGCAATTTAAACCGTGCCCCACCCAAGTTCAACAACAACAATTCTGCCACCAACACCAACACTGCTCCGAGGACTGGAAGCAATGTTGTTCCTGTAGAAGCGAACGACAAGTCGCAAGTGACTTGTTATGACTGTGGAAATAAGGGTCACTACTCCAACGAGTGCCCCAACAAGAAGAATGCCGCAGCACGCAATGCCAATGCCCCAGCTCAGCAGCAGCGTCGTGTTCAGCCAGGAAGAAGGTTTGCCCTAGGGAATTCACTCAACCGCAACGGCCGTCTTTTTCTCATGCATGCTGAAGAAGCTCAGGAAGCGCCAGACGTCGTGCTAGGTATGTTTTCTGTTAATTCAGTACTTGCAAGAGTGTTGTTTGATTCTTGTGCATCACACTCATTTGTCACCGAAGAATTTGCATGCACTAGTAAAATTCAACCAACCAAACAGAAGCATGTTATGATTGTTCAAATTCCCGGATCAACCACCAAGGCTAGGTAAATTTGCAAAGCCGTCCCTATCTGAATCCATGGCATAGATTTTTATGCTAATCTGATAGTACTCGAAACTAAAGGTTTGGAAGTAGTACTAGGAGTGGATTGGATGTCCAAACATAAAGGATTGATTGACTGTGCCAAGAAAGCCATTAACCATGACCAGTACAGCCGGAATATCAGTCGAGCATATATCTGAAACCTTACCTCGTCAATTCAAGGGAAACAAGAGTATAGCCCAACCTACCATTGACCAAGTCCGGATAGTCTGTGAATACCCCGATGTATTTCCAGATGTTTTGCCCGGTATGCCCCCAGATCGGGATATCGAGATTATCATCGAACTAATCCTCGGAACTGGACCCAAAGCCCAGAGACCATATAGTATGAACCCATCTGAACTGGAAGAACTGAAGAAGAAACTGGATGCCATGTTGGAAATTGGATTGATTCAACCAAGTGCGTCACCATGGAGATCACCTGTCTTGTTTGTGGACAAGAAGGATGGAGGTAACCGTTTGTGTATGGATTATCGGAAGCTGAATGATGTCACCATCAAGAACAAATACCCCTTGCCCAAGATAGAAGATTTGTTTGATCAGTTGACCGGTGCCAAAGTGTTTTCTAAGATTGATATTAGAACTGGTTATCATCAACTCAAAATTCATGCAGAGGATATTCCAAAGACCGCCTTTACCACCAGATATGGATTGTATGAGTATACAGTCATGTCTTTTGGATTAACCAATGCCCCTGCTTATTTCATGAATCTCATGAATAAGATTTTTATGGACTTCCTAGATAAGTTCGTTGTTGTTTTCATCGATGACATTCTGATTTATTCCAAATCAGAAGAAGAACATGAGCTACACCTAAGGACCATTCTTGGAACCCTTAGAGAGCATCATTTGTATGCCAAGTTTAGCAAATGTGAATTCTTGTTACAGGAGGTAGGATTCCTCGGTCACATTGTATCAGCTGGAGGAATTGCCGTTGACCCCGCAAAAGTGAATGATGTAGAAGATTGGCAAGCCCCAACCACTCAAACCCAAGTCCATGCTTTTCTTAGATTGACGGGATACTACCGCAAGTTCGTAGAAGGATTCTCGAGTATCGCCAGACCTATGACCCAATTGCTGAAAAAGGACAAGAAGTTTGAATGGACGGATAAATGTGAAGCGATTTTTCAAGAACTCAAGAGGAGATTGATTTCAGCCCCAATCTTGATCATGCCGGATATCACGAAGCCCTTCGATGTGTATTGTGATGCATCCAAGATCGGTCTCGGATCTGTGCTAATGCAAGAAGGCAAAGTTATATCCTATCTATACCGACAACTGAAGCAACATGAGAAAAATTACCCAACCCATGACCTCGAACTCGCAGCCGTAGTTCTAGCTCTGACGACATGGAGACATTACCTGATGGGAAATCGTTGTGAGATCTATACGGATCACAAGAGTCTGAAGTATATATTCACTCAGAAGGAGCTAAATATGAGACAGAGAAGATGGATTGAGCTAATCAAGGATTACGATCTGGACATTCACTATCACCCTGGTAAAGCCAATGTGGTAGCAGATGCCCTTAGCAGATTGCCGTGCCGCTTGAACTCTATGATTTTGGAGGAGAAACCAAGCTTGCATAAAGAGATGGAAGATTTTCGAATAGAATTAGTGAGTGAAGGATTTTTGGCTAGCATATAACTCCAGCCCACTTTGATCAGTCAGATCAAAGAGGTGCAGAAAGGAAATGCTAGTATCGACGGAATCAAGCGTTGTATTGGTACAGGCAAAGTACCCGGATTCACCGAAGACGGAGAAGGAGTTTTGTGGTACAAAGGACGCCTTTGTGTACCAGCAGATTCTGAGTTGAAAGAAGTGATTCTGAAGGAAGCTCATGATACTCTTTATTCTATCCATCCCGGAGGAACTAAGATGTATCAGGATTTGAAAGAGCAATTTTTGTGGCATAAGATGAAGAGAGAAATCGGAAGCTATATCACCAAGTGTGATATATGTCAGCGAGTCCAGGCAGGACATCAAAGACCCGCTGGATTGTTGCAACCATTGCAGATTCCGAAATGGAAATGGGATTCCGTTGGAATGGACTTTATCACCGGATTGCCTACCTCTAGTAGGGGAAATGACTCTATCTGGGTCATAGTGGACCGATTGTCCAAAGTCGCCCATTTCTTACCCATCAAGACCACATATCAGAGTTCGAAGCTAGCGGAGTTATACATTGCTAGGATAGTTAGTTTGCATGGAGTCCCCAAGAACATCGTATCGGATCGAGGAACTCAGTTTACCTCGAGATTCTGGAAGAAAGTCCAAGAAGGTTTAGGAACCCGCCTAGATTTCAGCACCGCGTATCACCCTCAGACCGATGGACAAACGAAGCGAGTAAACCAAATACTCGAAGATATGCTGAGAGCCTGTGTGTTAGAATATGGATCCAAGTGGGAAGACTGTCTGCCGTGTGCATAATTCTCATACAACAACAGTTATCAAGCTAGTTTGCAAATGGCCCCATTTGAATTCATGTACGGAAGGAAGTGTCGCACCCCTTTGAACTGGTCGGAAGTAGGAGAGAATCAGATCTTCGGAACCGACATCCTACGAGAAATGGAAGAGAAGGTTCACAAGATTCGTGAGCACCTCAAGACCGCCCAGTCCAGACAGAAGAGTTATGCCGACAAGAGACGTCGAGACCTCGCCTTCAACATAGGATATTTTGTTTATCTGAAGGTGTCACCATTGAAGGGAATGCAGCATTTCCAACTCAAAGGAAAGTTAGCCCCTTGATATATCGGACCTTTCAAGATTCTGAACCGTCGGGGAGAAATGTCGTATCAATTGGAACTACCCGAAGAGATGTCAGCCGTGCACAATGTGTTCCATATCTCACTACTTCGCAAGTGTCTCGAAGTTCTAGAGAAGACCGAAGTGTTCAAGAATATCGATCATCGGACCATAGAGATCAACGATGACCTAACATATCCCGAAGTAACCATCCGTATTTTGGAAGAAGCCTTCAGAACTACCCGAACCCGAAGCATCAAGTTTCTCAAAATTCAGTGGAGCAACCACACAGAAGAGGAAGCTACCTGGGAGCGCGAAGATCACATCAGGACGGAGTTTCCCGATCTCTTCAAACCCTAGGTAATCTTTTCGTCCTTTTTCAAATCTCAGGACGAGATTTTGTTTAAGGGGGGAAGGTTTGTAACATCCCAAAAATACTAAACTTGGATCATCAAACTCTAATCATCAAAATTAGGGTTAACAAAAACTTTTCTAAATAAAATTATGAAAGCATGCATGTGTGTATGCATTTCATTTTGAATTCTTTTGAATTGCCTTGTTTATGTGTTTCTTTGATTGCAAAAGGATTCTTAGGTGAAATAAACATCATCTAAACAATCCCCACACTTTTCCCAAAGACAAATAAATAAAAACAACCAAAATAAGGGAATGGTCATTTTGACCAATTTAACTCCCATGCCTACTTTGGCTGTCCCAAACTTTTAGAACTTAACAGAAACTTGTTTGGATCTTTGCAACCCTTGATTGTACTTATAACAAAGTATCAAGGCCCACTTTGTGATCATCCAGAAACTTTCAAATGCATACTTTAAAGGGCAGTTCAAAATTGAATCTTTATCATATGGGAAGATCCCACTTTTTCAAAAACCACTCAAATAGACCCCCGATGAACCGTCCGACCTATCCCAACCATGGAAACCCTAGACCCGGAGGAAATCACAACAACCCCGGCAACTCTAGCAATTTAAACCGTGCCCCACCCAAGTTCAACAACAAAAATGCTGCCACCAACACCAACACTGCCCCGAGGACTGGAAGCAACTCTAGTACCGACCAAGGATACGAGGAGGAAGGAGGATACTACAAAGAAGAAGCCGAGGAGAACTTCAACAACTGCTCTGCACAAGGCAAGCCTTACTAATCAAGTTGACCTATGCAAGCTTATACTTGCAATTATGCAAGCTAACACTTGCAAGATACTCTACTGATGCAAACAAACCCTTACTTGTTACCATGCCCACTATATGCCCTAAGCATATGTGATCATACCCACTTGATACCCCCTCCTAGTTTTATTTGCAAACTTTCTACCTTATTTCTTTATCAAAGCTACTTCCTTAGAATGTGCTTAAGTAACTTGTAGATTCTAGAAAGATACTTGAAGGTTGCATAAAGAGCATAAAATTTGGCCTAAGCTTGATAATCTTGTTGTCATCCTTAGGCATGAGATTAACTAAGTTAAACTCCACTAGTTTACCCCCCTCATTAGTACTCACCCCCACTTGTAGATGCTAGTGGTAAGCATAAAACTTGATCAACTTAGATGGGAATACTTGGTAGAAAAATGGTTATGAAAACCTTAGAATGATGGATCATTCTACTGAGATGTTTTGACATGTGTTTCCGAACACCAGAGGATTTTGGTGATGAAAATGTTGAGGCATGAGCTTTAGCCCTTTATAAAACTGATGGTTGTCTGGATGCGATACCATTCCAATTTTACCGTACAACCACAATACCCGAAGATTGGGTAGGACTTGACTGGAAACTTATATACCTTAGTATTGGTTCCCTCACGGCCAAGGTCTGAGTTGAGGCTACCTTGTGAAGATTGTCCACCTGTGCAGTACCCAAGATGACATTTGGTCATGGTTGGGAGGCCAAACTCACATGAGAGGTGCTTATACTAGGGCGTGTAATTGAAAGGTTAGGATTGATTATCCGCATACTGAGTATGGTGAATTCAGGATTTGTTCCTGACGGATGTATCGAATGTTGTGGTGAAAGTGTACAATCTCTGCAGAGTGTTAAACTATTCGAATAGCCGCGTCCGCGGTTATGGACAGTTGGAGTGGCCATACTGTTCCCCCGTCAGATGTTTTCAAAATGACTTGTGAAATGAACTGAGACTTTGACTTGACCACAACAGGGTTGTGATATGAAATACAAGTGCCCACTTAGTTGTTATAACTTCAACTAGCTCTCTTGCTTCTGAACTAGTAGAGATAAATCTGGCTTTTGCAAAAGAACCCTAGAGCCTAATGTCCTATTATCAAAAAACCCTTTCACTTGTTAGTATTAGTTTGCGAGTACTTAAAGAGTACTCATGGATTTGTCCCTGGCTATTCCCGTGGCCAGACTATGAAGAAGAGTACCGGGAGGATGGACCCCAGGAAGGTTACGACAACTAGGATCATCTCCCATCGTCAGCATTTCCTGTGACCCCGAAGATGGAGCTTCGCCTACGCTACCGTTATTATTACGTATTCCGCTGCTTGAAGTTGTATTAAGAACTGGATCATGAGATCCCTATTTGTGTAAAACCTTATGTATGGTTTGTAATGGATGATGTACTGTGGTATCCAATTCTATTATGTCTCGCAAAAATGGTAATCCTGGGATTGCGATGTATGGCATAACATGCATCTGGGACTAAAAATCCGGGTGTTGACATGGCCCTGGCGTTTCTCTAACACAAGATACAAAATCCATGGACTTACAAGTCCCCTATTTATTTCACACCGATGACATCCATAGACAAAATAACATGATATCAACTGAGTACAACAAGGTACAAGTGCAATGTTGAAAACGTTCCCCGTGACAGCACGGTTCTACTAATTCCAACTTATAAGTGCAAGCATATACAACAAAGTTGTCACAATGGTTCAAGTTTATTAGGGGCAAATAATAAAGTGTGCCATCAAGTTCGTGAGGGCTTTAATCACTAAGTTTTCACATAACAAAATAGTTTTTAACTGGAAGATAGTTGAAAACAAGAATATACTTGGAATGGTGTAGCACACCATGCATAGGAGTTTATAGTGGAAACTTTGGAATAACTTCGTTTCTTCGGAGTTGGAAGCATGAGTAGAACTTACTCATACAAGTGGAGGCTAGCAAAAGACTGGCAGCAACCAACTAAGAGAGAAATAATGACCAAAATCATGCAGTGCAACAAAGCATACTAATCAAAGCAAAGAGTGGTACTACAAGTCAAGGACTAAATGATCATAGAGGCTAATGCTGACTTGTGAGAGTCATAACATGGTGTAAGCATGTGCCAAGTCAACCCAAGCAAAGTATCAAAGGAGAGTACCACAATACTATGCTTTTGGATGCTAAAACAACGCATAATTTCTTCAAGGCACACTAAGCAATCCCAATTTTTTGGAACAAGACATGCTACAACAATAATCACTAAGCATAATGCTAAAACAACACCTAGCATGTCATGCTAAAGTCTAAGTCACGGTCAATGCAAGCTCCTCTTGCACTTCAAGCAAGAACTTACTACTTCTTTCCAAACACCAAGCAAACTTATTTGCAAAACAATACAGCGAGAACGGGGGTCCAAACTACTAAAGAAAACTAAACAAACTAAGCAAAGCAAACAAAAACTAAGACGCTCCAAGAACAACACAAATGTGCATGGAACAATAAAAAACGAAGTGTCTAGATAGACCTGATCTTTTTATTAATGAAGAAGGGGATGCCTTGGGCATCCCCAAGATTTGACGCTTGTACCTCTTGGATATTTCTTGGGGTGACACCATGGTGGCATCCCCAAGCTTGAGCTTTTGTCCATTCTTCATCTCATTGCATCATTCTCTCTCTACACCTGAAATTTTTCCTTCATACAAAACTTCCCACAATCTTCATTAGCAACATTAGTGTATTCAAAAGATATTAGACCACTGGCAAAGCTTTGGAACAACAAGGCTTTTCACTAAAAACACAAGCTAATGTAGTAACTCCTTTAAAATCTTAATTTACTGAAGAGAACTCAAAAAGGAATCAATAAGAAGCAAATGCAAATAATGGCAGAAATCTGTCAAAACAGACCAGCAGGCAGAACTAACTAAAGTTAGCTAACATACTGGGGGATTTATTCATAAATTTTGAGATCAATCCGATCTTACTTCCCTCTCATTAGAGGTCATTCTTGGAACAAAAACCAAACAAACAGGATAAGGAGAGGTCATTACTGAAGAAATAACTTCCAAGACTCAAGGAAACTCTTGGGTTATCTCCCAACAAGTACTTTTCTTTAGCGCCTTTAAGTTAGGCACAAGAAGCAATAAGAATCAAGTATTTTCAAATGAAGAAGCATTAACATTCATACTAGAAAATTCTTCAACTATGAAAGGTATCTCATCCAAATGGGTCCTGGAGGATCCTTTCTCATCTCTCTTTGGTCTACTACCTTCATCAAAAAGATTTTTAGGAGCAATCCAGTCAAAATTCTTTTCAAAGGCTTCATGCATTCCAACAAGCTTAAAGGGTATGGGTATATTGAATTCCTCTCTAGGCTTAGTTTTATCATAAATACCCACAACATCTATACTTGAGACTAGCATATTGAAATGCTCAAAGGCCTTTTTGTCTTCCCTAGCAACATCATGGAATTCTTTTGATAAAGTTTCAAGGATGAATTCCCTTTTTTCAGCATTCTTCTCTTCTTTTAGTTTTAGGAATACAAATTATATGAAGGGGTTAAGGCTAACAAACCTAGCCTCCACCATATGAACTAAAGAAGCTGCAACAATATCATAATTAGGAGGAAGCTCTGCTATAGATTTATCCTCAATATCGTCATGCTTGCTAACATAATTAAAGAATTCTTCAATATTATCTTTCCCAATTATGGAGCCACTACCTATTGCAAGGTCTTTCTGGGTGAACTTGGGGAGCAACATGGTGAGATAGAGCAAGGTGACAACTAGAGCAAGAACTATTTTTTTGTGTTTTTGAATAAAGCAAGCAAACCAAACTAGATTGATTTTTTTGGGTTTTTTGTAAAGAGGCAAACAAAACCAAGCAAAAGAAAGAAAGCAAACTAAAAACAAAGTAAAGAGAAAGGAAGTGAAGGACTCCCCTAGTGAAGACGTCCTTAGCCTCCCCGACAACGACGCCAGAAAAAGCTTGATGCAGCTCCAGTCCAAGTGGGAGCGCTTCGTCGGGAAACTCCAAGAGCAAGGTGTGAAGCAGCACAGCAGCAAGTTTTCCCTTAGTAAGAAACCGAGGGTATCGAACCAGTAGGAGGAAGGAAACGTCACACAGACATTGTATGCAACACGGAGACCTGCACAACACAAACTCAAGACTTTGCCCCAATGAATCAGTGAGGTTGTCAAGCTCACCGATTTGCTGTAACAAAGGATTAAACGTATGGTGTGGAAGGTAATGGTGGTTTGCAGCAAGTAAACAGTAACAGTGGAAGATGTATCAATGGTAAAGATTGGACCAGGGTCCATAGTTCACTAGAGGTGCTCTCCTTAAATAAACAACATGGCATGAAGGGTAAAACAAATTACAGCGGGGCAATTGACAGGAACTGAGCAAGGCATAACAATGAAATTACTAGTCAAAAAGATCCCATGAGGTTGATTGGGCAATACAACAATATACATAGACCGCCATCCAACTGCATCTATGACTAGAAGTCCACCTTCAGGTTATCATCCGAATCCCCTCTAGTATTAAGTTGCAAGCAACAGACAACTGCTTTAAGCAAAGTGTGTAAGGTAAACAATCCACATGTTCCATAAACAAGAGACCGTTGTTTTCTCCCTAGTAGCAACAACACATCTACAACCGAAGAGATTATTGTCACTTCCCTTGGAAACTAGAGGCATGAACCCACTATCGAGCATAAATACCCCCTCTTGGAGTCACTAGCAACTACTTGGCCAAGATAACCACTAGCAACGGAGAGCATGCAAGATCACAAACAACACAGACATGATAGAATCATAAAGACAAAACCATTAATCAAACCAACATAATAATCTCAATATCCATCGGATCCCCGCAAACACAACATGCATGATTACAAATAGATTAGATCTTGATAATGAACGGAGCTCACAAGATCTATACATGAAAGCACAAAGGAGGAGATACAACCATCTAGCTACTACATGGACCCATAGTCCAAGGTGGAACTACTCACGCAGCATACTAGAGAGAAGGCCTCAGGGATGATCTCCCCTCTGACAGGGTGCCGGGAAGAACTTTAGATCCCCCCAATATAGGGACGATGGTGGAGGCGGCCAAAAACGGTTTCGTGGATTTCTGATCGGGTACTCAGGGTTTCTGCATCGGGGGATTCTTATAGGAGAAGGGGGAGATCGAGGAGGCGGCCGCTCCAGCTCTCCTCTAGACTTCTTGTTCCCCACAAAAAGTAATTGACTTTGTCCTTCGTCTCGTCCAATTCCGAGAATATTTCTTTACTAACTTTTCTGAAACCAAAAACAGCAGAAAATAGGCATCTGGCACTGTTGCAACTTGTTAATAGGTTAGTACCGGAAAACATGTAAAAAGCACCTCAAAGTGTGGACAAGTAAAGAAAAGTAGATACTAAACAAGCATGGAGCATCAAAATTTATAGATACGTTTCCAACGTATCACAAGCTTGTTGTTTTCTTCGCATCCTTTTGTGTGTGATGCCAACCGCCTAATCGAGCGGCACCTTTCGTTCGAAGGCGAGCTCAAGTAGCTCTGAGGTGCATAGCTTTGTTTCGAGTCCTCCAAAGTTTTCCTTGTATTCACCCTTTGCTTCCCCATGATGCGGATGAGAACAACGATGCTCTTTGCAAGTTGAATGCACTCGAAAAGAGTCTCGGCAAAGCGGAGAAACAGGCGAAGAATGTTGCAGAGGCCCTCCAGCATCTGCAGAAGGAGGCTGAAGACCGTGAGCAGCAGCTCGCAGCCATTGCAGCGACCCAGGAGAAGGCCATGTGTTAGAGTATTGTACATATAAGGTTGTTATGGTAGTTTAGGATTGTTAGGACTCTAGCCTAACTTGACTTATACTCCAAGATGATCCCTATACGTCTATATATACTCGCCCATCAGGCTCAATAATGCATCCAACATATTCCACCAATCCCCTCTCTATCGTTCTACATGGTATCAAAGCGGAAAGACCCTTGACCTAGCCGCCGGCGCATCCACCTAGCATCGCCGTCGCCACTTCCCAAACCCTAGCACCATCGCCCGCCATGGCATCGCGCTATCCGAGCAACACGCTTCTGCCGCACCGCCCTCGGGGAGGTCGATCTCCATCGGGGGCCGTGCAACCCGTACGCAGGGTTCGTACGCCGATCCGTGATCGGATGCCCTGTAAGTTTTTTTCCGATCTCTTGATCGCTTTTCTTTTTTGGTTTACCGATCTTCGATCAGTTTGCATCGCCCATCGCCGTCTTCATCGCCGGGCCTCTACTCCGACCATCCGCCGACGATCTACACCGCGCTTGTGCGCTTGCCCTCTCCACTGCCGCGCCTGCCTAGGCAGGTTGTTGCAGCCTCAAGGCAGGCTGCCGCACACCGCGGATGGCTTCTACGCCTTCCTTGGAAGGCTGCCGCGGCTTCCCCCTCGGATCAGCTTCGTCGTCATCGTCTGGGACTTCACCGACAATGCCGCCGTCGACTCCGATCTACGCGTCGTCCATGCCATGGCGCATATGGTGCACTGTCGGTCTGATCAACCGATCCCGCGCCTGTCTACACCAAGCACGAACCTGAGCACGCGCCTACCACCGATTGAGCTACGGGTTGCCACTGCGTCGCCCCATCGGGCTGTAGCGCCGCTGCCTTTGGTCCATGCTACCGGCTTCCAATGCGCCTTCCTTGGCGTGTACGTCGCTGGTGTTCTCCCATCAGCTGCACCAACTTGCGCCCTATAGCTATGCCACCCCCTCGGGTCATAGCGTCGCTCCATGTAGTCTACTTTGCTGTCTAGGTGTATTGACGTCCTCGGCTTTCACCACGCCATCTCCTATAGGCGTGGATCGCCGCCGTATGCACATGGTCTTTGTCACGTCGCTGGATTTCTTCCTCGCCTACTTCGAGCACCGTCACCGCACTTCACAAGGTAACATGCAGGGCGATCTCACGCCGTCGCAGGTCGTGTCGACTACCCCATCGCCACTCTAGGAATCCAGCATGACTACCCAAGGTCGCTGCTGTTTTCGCCGCCTTCTATGTCTTTGTCCACTACACTTCGTCGTAAGCGTCATCGCCTCATCCCCGACTACACCACCTTCTACTCTACTCCAAAAACAGCCAACAGCGTCGACATCTCTCCCTTCACTGATATGCACGTCGCAACCTCTCTAGAGGCTTCATCTGCTAGTATTTCTGACATGACGACAACTTCATGATGGTCCCTACCCCCGCATGCCTGGTACTGGCAACATCTGGAGTGCCTTCGTCCCCGACGCGTTCCCGAGTCTGGCAAGCCCGGATCGGCGACTCGTCTTCATCATCTTCGGCAACGTCTTCTTCGGCATTAACCCCTCTACGACTGCCTCGACCGCGTCACCGACGAGTTCTTCTTTGCATACTCGGTTCTTGCAAAGTCGGAGTGTACGTTCGTCCCCGACGTGCGCCTAGTTATGGCAAAACTACGGCTGCACATCGTCCTCGACGGCTGAGACTGCATCAGCTTCGGCATCGGCATCCTTGACGACTGCCTCGACGCGTCTCCGTCATCCTTCTCGCGCACTATGCGCACGCAGCTTCACGTGTTGTTACCTCGACACCGGCATCCCCAACCACGACATCGACCACGGCGACCCCTCACAACGGCTACCCCGACCTCGGCACTACCTAACGCTCTCGCCTCCTTCAACATCGGCACAAGGTCTACCACCTTGCTTGAGCATCATCATCTTCCTCTACAGTCCAAGCTACCGTGACGCGACACCATCCATGAAGTTCCCGCTCGAACTGCGGGGGGATTTCAGCTCACTAGTTCTACTTCGGTTTATATCCAATCTGACCGTCCGTGATGTTCTAGTTGTTCACGACGCTACCGCTACGACTACGGGGGGATGTTAGAGTATTGTACGTATACGGTTTTTATGGTAGTTTAGGATCGTTAGGACTCTAACCTAACTTGACTTGTACTCCAGTATGATCCTTGTATGTCTATATATACTCGCCCATAAGGCTCAATAATACATCCAACATATTCCGCCAATCCCCTCTCTATCGTTCTACACCATGGCTGAAAATCTTATGGCTGCCAAGGCTATCTCTGGTAGGTCACCATGCAATTCTTTTGAGTGTTAAATGATTTAATTGCAATTTCTTCCTCCTCATCTAATGAGTTTGTCGTTTTATTTGCAGATGCTTGAGGTGTTACGTTCGATCGTGACGCCTTAGAGCACGGTGATCTTCTGGCGGATGTCGTTGCAGCGAGGACGTCGACTCCCTTGCGGAGGCTCTGGCGGATGATGCTCCTGCGAAGTACAAGTGCGCACAGAAGGGGGTCGGCGTTGCTATGGGGCTAGCAATGGCGATGGCGTCTGGAGCCTAGCTGGATCTGACGCAAGTCACTTCCAGGATGCCGACAACGGCAAATGGATCTGAGATAGCGTTTGCCACCTTCGCCTCCTGCAGCAAGCATTTTGGGCCTAAGCTGATAGATCTCTTGGCTGACTACTCGTTGGAGCAGAAGCAAGCGGTCAAGAGTAGGCAGTTTAGATCCAAAGCTGCTCCGGGTGCTGGTGCTTAGGCCCTTGCTGCTTTGTAGCTTGCCTAGTTTTAGCTTTCTCCCTTTTTCATATGTAATGTCTTTTGAATAAACAAGTGTCACTCTGCCACATAGTGGCCTTATTTGTATATGAATGCATCTTTTGACTATTGTGAAATGTTTGTGATACTGATATTTTCCTGTGCACCCTTAGGGTCCTTAGGGTGCTGCTCTGGCGGTTAAACCTTCTCATGCGGCTGACACTCACCTGTCATTGAGTGAGTCGTCACAGTTGTCATTTTGCGTGACCGTGTGCGAAGTTTTTCGAAGGACATCGTCAACATCCGTGGTTACTCGGATGTGTGGAAGTCCAAGGCCGAGCGAGCCATTGCTAGAGAAGAGTTTTTGCTTGAAGGGTTTCGGTAGATGGGTGAGCAACTCCAATGTGAGTCCTCTTGAACCCTTGCCCCCTTGAGTGTGCCAATTTTTATGTTAGCTCACCCGTTGCTTTGTGCAGTTGTGAATCTGCTTTCGAAGGAAGAGAAGGAGCACGTGGCGATTCGAATGAATTGCTTGACGCAACAAGAGCTGGAGGCCGGCAGTTTCTTCTAGATGGATTGTGATCGAGCGATCGTCCTTGCGATGATGCAAGATCATGTCCATCAAGTGCTTCGAGTGCTAAGGCAGGCAAGGTCGTATCTCGCAGCGATTTGGGAGACAATGTTCCCCTTGGATTCGGCCCCCTCCAGCTTCTTGGGTCTTCTTGGAAAGTTTCGCGATACAAGCCATGTCAAGGAGTTGGTGCGTCATCAACAAGTGGTGAGCGTGAAGGCGGCCTTGTCGCTTGTTTGACTGCATCATCTTGATGTCGAACTCGCGAAGATAGGGGCTGACCTCCTCCCCCCGCGAGAGGCATGGCGTGAGATATGCGTCCACATTACGCGGCTGTGGTGTAGTACGCTGAAGAAATTGTAGATGTGTTTGAGGAGCGGACAAACATTCTGCTCCAGCATAGTTAGGTCCTGTAAACAAAAACGAGATAATGTAAAGCCTGTATTTTTTCGAGTGGGCTTATAATGGCCTTGTAAATTTTGTATGTATTGGCACGTAGTGCATTTTATGATTATAGAGTATTGCATGTCCTTTTAGTTAGCCTGATGTGGTCAGCTACTCATGTTATATACTGTTGTTTTCAATCGACAAAGTCGTAAGGTGAGGCGCAGACCCTGAGCATGTTTAGCAATAAATAATGTAAGGGGAAAAAGAATTTTGGGCCAAGGAACTTAGATTTTATTCATCGTAAGCGAGGAGGTACATTGTTTAGTTGAATAGCCTTATTGAAAGTAAAGGGTAACTAGCGGTAGAAGCGTCGTAGTCATGTGATGTTCCAGGGGTTGGAGTATTCGAATCCTGATGCAACGTCCATGAGGCGGTAGGCTCCACCTGGGATGACTTCGGTGACGATGTAGGGTCCTTCCCAGGGTGACTCGAGCTTCTTGTGCCCTTCTTGCTTGAGTCGCATGATGAGGTCTCCTTTGATGAAGGACCTTGGACGCAGCCGACGGCTATGGTAGTTGCGGAGGCTCTGCTGATACACCAATGAGCGAGTTGTGGCGATGTTGCGTGCCTCATCTAGAGTGTCAACGACGTCTTCAAGTGCGTCCGATGATTCGGCTTCACTGTAGGTGATGACCCGTGGGGCTTTGTTGTGTATCTCAGTAGGTAGCATAGCTTCGGCTCCGTGCACCATGAAGAAGGGCGTGTAGCCAGTTGAGCTGTTTGGAGTTATGCGTAAGCTCCAGAGGACAGAGGGCAGCTCGTCCACCCAGGCTCCCGCGAGCCTTTCGAGTGGGTGTAGCATGCTCTTCTTGATGCCGGTACCGATGAGGCCGTTGGCCATTTTGACCTGTCCATTGTTTTGTGGATGCGCCACAGAAGCGTATGACAAGTTGATTATGAGGTGTTGTCGCAAAAACCTCGAAATTCCTTCGAGATGAAGTTCGAGCCGTTGTCCGTTATGATGCTATGGGGCACTCCAAACCTATAGACAATGAACTCGAAGAACTTGACAGCGGTTTTGCCGCTTTGGTTGGTGACAGGCATGGAATCGGTCCACTTCGAGAATTTGTCGACTGCTACCAGGAGGAAGACGTGTCCTCCTGGTGAGTACTTTGGCAGTTTGCCATCATGTTGAGGCCCCACTGAGCGAAAGGCCAGGCCACTAGAATAGGCCGTAGCTCTGATCCTGGCATGTGTGGCTTGTCCGCGTACCTCTGACAGGCGTTGCACCTCTAGACTATCTCATTGGTGTCGTTCATTGCGGTTGGCAAGTAAAAGCCAGCTCGTAGAGCTTTAGCGACCAGAGTGCGGCCGCCTACGTGATGTTCGCAGATACCCTCATGGATGTCTAAGAGGATGCTTTTGTCATCACTAATGGTGAGGCATCGTTGGAGCACACCCGAAATGCTGCGCTTGTATAACTCGCCATTGATGATGGTGAAGGCCTTTGATCGGCAATATATTCACCAGCATCTGGCCGGTCCTCAGGCAACTGCTTGTTTATTAGGTAGCGGAGGTATGGTTGCGTCCATGTTTCCTCAACCGCCATGACCTGCATAAGACTTACCAACTCGACCTCCGTGTCGAGCTTTTCGGGACCTTCTTGTCCTTCAGGTAGCGCAGCCCCCGATTGCTCTACCTCTTCGACTGAGCCCTTTGGGAATTTCCTCTTGATCGAGGGTACGCAGATTTGTTCGAGGAACACTCCTGGTGGCACCCGAGCGCAGGTAGAGCCGATGTTGGCGAGCTTGTAGGCCTCCTCGTTGCTCTCCCTGCCAACATGCCGAAGTTCGCAACCATTGAAGTCTCCTTCGAGTGAATTGTAGAGCGCTCGATATGCGATCATGTTGGCGCTATGGGTGTCTCACTCGTTCATTGTCTGCTGGACGATGAGTTTGGAGTCGCCATATATGATGAGGCACGCTGCGACTCACACCTTGGCCATCCTCATGCCGTGTATGAGTGCCTCGTATTCGCCCTCGTTGTCGGATGCGCGGAATTTCATCCGAAGGACATACGTCATCTTGTCACCGTTGTTGGAACGTCAGTATGACACCGGCTCCTACTCCAGCCTCGCTCTTGGAGCCATCGAAGTGCATTGTCCGGGACTGCGATAGGTTCGGGGTGTCCGATAGCTGGAGTTCCATCCAGTGGACGAAGAAGTCAGGGAGAACCTAGGACTTTATGGCGGTGCACCGTTCGTAGATGATGTCTCAAGGAGACAGGTTGATGCCCCACAGGGCTACTCGCCCCGTGGCTTCAGGGTTGTTCAGGATGTTCGACGGCGGGGCGTCATTGACGACCATGATGCGTGTTGGGCTCTTCGTCGGGAAACCCCAAGAGCAAGGTATGATGCAGCACATCAGTAACCTTTCCCTCAGTAAGAAATCAAGGTTATTGAACCAGTAGGAGGAAGGAAACGTCCCAAAGGTGTTGCAAGCAACATGGAAACCTGCACAACACAATCTCAAGACTTTTTCCCAACTAACAGTGAGGTTGTCAATCTCACCGGTTGCTATAACAAAGGTTTAACTATATGGTGTGGAAGGTGATGAGTGGTTTGCCGCAAGTAAACAATAACAGTGGAAGATGTATCAATGGTAAAGAATGGACCGGGGTCCATAGTTCACTAGAGGTGTTCTCCTTAGATAAACAAACATGGCATGCAGGGTAAACAAATTACAGCGGGGCAATTGACAGGACTGAGCAAAGAATAGCAAAGCATAACAATGCAATACTACTTGGCCAAGATAGCTACAAACAACGGAGAGCATGCAAGATCACAAATAACACAGACATGATAGAATAAAATAGACAAAACCATTAATCAATCTGACATAGCAATCTCAATATCATCGGATCCCTGCAAACACAACATGCATGATTACAAATAGATGAGATATGGATCATGAATAGAGCTCACAAGATCTAGACATGAAAGCACAAGGAGGAGATACAACCATCTAGCTACTACATGGACCCGTAGTCCAAGGTGGAACTACTCACGCTTCATACCGGAGAGAAGGCCTCTGGGATAATCTCCCATCCGACAGGGTGCTAGGAAGAACTTCAGATCCCCTCGATCTAGGGACGATGGTGGCGGTGGCTACAGATGGTTTCGTGGAGATTTGATCGGGTCCTTAGGTTTATGCATCGGGGGCTTCTTATAGGCGAGGGGGAGGCCGAGGCGATGGCCAGGGGCCCCAAACCCTGCCTAGGCGCGGGACAGGGCCCACCCGCGCCTAGGGGGTGGCTGCCCTGGCATGCCTCTTCGTCCCCCCTCTGGACTTCTTTTTCCCCATGGAAAGTTATTGACTTTGGATTTTGTCCCGTCCAATTCCGAGAATATTTCCTTACTAGCTTCTGAAACCAAAAACAGTAGAAAACAGGCAACTGGCACTGTGGGAACTTGTTAATAGGTTAGTACCAGAAAACATGTAAAAAGCACCTCAAAGTGTAGACAAAGCAAAGCAAAGTAGATACTAAACAAGCATGGATCATCAAAAATTATAGATACGTTTCTGACGTATCAAGCATCCCCAAGCTTAACTCCTGCTCGTCCTCGAGTAGGTAAGTGATAAAAGAATAATTTTTGAGGTGACATGCACCCTCACAATAAAGATCCAACCATTTGCAAGCATTGAAAGCTGGGATCAAAGAACTCTAAACATGTGCATGAAAGATGGAGTTCTAACAATAGGACATAGTAACTATGCATACAACATGAAAGGCTACAAACAAAGATCATGAATTACATGCATTGAAAAACATTTGTTTGTTTCACATACAAAAAACATAGCATAGTGGCAACCAGCTTGTCCCTCATAGAGTAGCAATATAGATGCATAGGACACCTTCGAAGTTCACAAGGGTGACTAGAAACAAATAGCACAATAACAAGTAATATCACAATATGCATCAATCAATAAGCTTTGGAACAGTGCACACATAATGACGACTATGCTCTCTTAATGGTGCCTAAAGGTAGAAGGTGGAGACTCAATAATGGTGGAAGAAAGGCCTTTTTGTAAAGGAAGCAGGGATTTCAAGTTTCAAAAAGAGCTTCCAAAAATTATGGTACTTGTTAGCTTTCAGCCCTCATTGCCCCTATCATAAGCATCTTGAAGTGATTAAGGTTAAAGTGAACAAAGATGGAGTATATGCTTGACAAAGTATAAGTTGGCAATCTCAAGTGTTGGGGATATGCTATATGGGTATCCTCATAGCATGTCACCTATCCGGATAACCCGGGTGGCCCATAGTTGGTAGCATGGCCTGTGGCCTGCTGGGCGGCCCAGTTAGATGGATCCAGAAGGGAGGCCCATGCCGGATAATGGAAGGCTACGGTGGAGTCATCAGCGTACCCGGAGCCTTGGAGTGCAAGATACATAAGACTAGTAATAGACGGTGTAGGCCTCTATAACCTGTCCAGCTAGGACTTTTCCCTGTAACCCTGGGACCTGGCGACTATATAAGTTGGGCCTATGGGGGCCTTTAGGGCACCATCATAGACAACTTCAGACAACCTCGCACAGCGAACCAATCCCTGTAACTCGGCGTATTGCCTTTATAGTGATTTATAGCAGGAGTAGGATTCCGCCACCGTCGTGGGATCTGAACCTGGGTAAGCTGTGTTACCTCGTACCCGTCAACCGTCCGCCTTCCCCCACGTCTCTAAACACACACTGTGAGGACCCCTCCATGGTGTACCCATCGGCAATACCACGACAGTTGGCGCCCACCATGGGGAAAGAGGCGCTTCAGGATCTTTAGCGGGCGAGGACCAAGATCTTCGCGGGAATCGGCGAAACCGTAGCCATCGGTCGTGTTATCTTCTCCGGCAATGTTCCGATCGTCCCTCCTGATGAGTTCCGGATCCCCGCGAAGACGAACCCTATGCGGTGTTCGATCGTTCCTATCGGAGACATCCACCTCTTCATCGGCGAAACCGACTCAGGAACTAGTCCCCTGGGAGTCGAAGGAGCATCAAGGCCTGCACTGACTGCCTATGGGTAGGACACGTTCGCCGAAGGATCGATGTCGGATCTCTCTTCGGAGTTTGCCGGCAAAGATCGGAAAAACCCATGGCCCGCACAGACCGCCTACGGGCAGGATACGTTTGCGGAAGGATCGAAGTCGGATATCTCTTTAGAGTTTGCCGGCAAAGATCGGAAAAATTCAAGCCCCACTCAAACCGTCCCTGTGCAGGACATAAAGGTGGAAGATCATTGCAAATCCGCCAGCCTCGCCCGTGCGTCTAGAAAGCAGAGATACAAGTTCGTCGGCATGGTTACCATCTTTGATCTGGTGCTCTGCATTCAGAGAGAAGGCGAAAACCCCCGCGATTACCTCGCCAGGTGGCTCCGTATACGAGCCAATCTGGCCCACTACCCCGATGATTACGCTTTGTATCACTTCGTGGAAGGACTGGACCGTGGCATGCTTCTCCGACATTCTTTAAGACGGCAGCAGGCAATAGGATGCCTTACCCTCGAAGAGATGGTGAGCACTGTCAGCAACTACGCGGAGGCTAACGCGGAAGCCCAAAAAGCACTCGCCCTCATTGAAGGAGAACCTCCAATCCAGCCACCGCCACCACCGCCTCCCGCCGCCGCCATCGTCGCAGCGGCACCACCACCTCCAGTCATCGTCGCTGCCATTGCACCTCCACTGCCCGTCATCGAGGAAGTCCTAGCACCCTCTGACTCTGTCATTGACGCGCTTTATGCTGATTTTAGTGCAGATTCAGAGGAGATAGATTTTAGTCCAGAAGAGCTAGACTCCGCTATGCAGGAGATGGATGAGGAGTACTCGCGCGACGAGCAAGCCAACAACGTCGCGTCTCGAGGGGTGTTCGTCACCATTGGGACGGCGATGGATGAAGATCAACCCGGACGAGCCCCGCCTACAGCGCTGGAAAAGGGGAAGGGGCCACTTATTGTTGCTGACTTCGATCGCGCAAAAGTTATGCCTCCTCCGCCTAACCCAGTGCAGCAGCCGCAGGAACTCGGCACCGGCCCAAGCAACAACAACACCGCAAACTTGCTGCCTCCAGCATCCACGTCTGCAGCAGCCCAAGTTACTCTAGTTGATAGAGTGATGTACGACAATCTCCTCGTCGAGCCACTAACTGTTGCTCATATCCGGAACGTGACCCAGCTTGATGAGAAGCACCAGCAGCTGCTGGAGGAAGCGCAGGCCATCACGGAGCAAGGCGCCAAGCTAGATCGAGATCTGGTCAACGCGCATAAGTCTATAGAGAAAGCTAGAGCAATGGTGGCCGAGTACAAGACTTTACTGCAGCAGCAGAAGGCTAAGAAAGCTCCAGCTCGCATCATCAATGATCCTGGTGTACGGCGCAACCTAGGATGGGATCCCTCGAAGCCGGCACAAGCCAAGCCATACATTGACAGTGAAGGCAAGAAGGTGATGCCCACCCCACTCCTTAACCTCGAGGTCGCCAAGACCCTTCTAGAGTAGGATAGGTCCGAGGAAGTGGAACAAGTCTACGACCTACTGGCCAAGGCGGTGAAGCAGCAGGAAAAGGCCACCTCTTAGAGGCTCGAGTCCGGCGTACCCAGCGCTTTGCCGGTCTAGTCAGTACAAACCGCCAAGGGACAGATCTCCTCTTGATGTCGGGTCCCAGACAGGTTCATCGGAACGAAGACGAAGGGACGTGCGCAAAAGGAAGGATGCCATCCCTATATCCTCCGACCATGGAGAAAAGGCCCGACCCCGTCGCCCGTCTCCACCGCCCCGATCTCCCCGACATCACGAAGATTACAAGGCTCACCATTGTACGGATATGCTCCCACCAAAGCAGTGTGGCATCGTCATCCGCGACAACGCGGAGCAGACCCGTCATGACGGAGAGCGCAACAAGGGGCACAGGAGCAGGTCGCACCATGACCCTCCACGTCCGACAAACAACCGTGACAAGCGTGAGGCGTCGCAGGAGGGTAACAGCAAGAAGGCTAACCCACTTCCACCTCCGCCTCCGTCACCACCAAGCAGTCACCATGGCGGAGGAGGCCCGCGTCGTTCACGCAGCCCATCCCCTGTTGACAAGAAGAAAAAGAACCCGGAGTCGTATGATGCGCGTTCACGGATCGATAAGATCCACGAAGCCCAGGAAGGACCATACCTAGGACCACGTTGCTTTGGACCGGCGATACGGTCCGCAACTTACCCCAAAGGTTTCTGGATTGACAAGACCATCAAGCCCTATGACGGCACCGCCAAGCTAGCCACATGGTTGCAGGACTACGGCAATGCGGTGGAGATTGCCGAAGGCAACCCCAACGTCGTCGTCAAGTACCTCCCGTTAATGTTGGCAGGCATGGCCCGTCATTGGATCGACTACTTGCCGGAGAAATATATCTACAACTGGTTGGCATGCAAGAAGCGTTCACCAAGAACTTTGAGTGTACATACAAGCGTCCTTGCACTATGGGCGATCTACAGCGGTGCGTGCAAGAGAAAGACGAGACATCTCGCGCCTACCTCTCTCGCTGGCTTGACATGAAGAACTCCTGCACAAGAGTGCACGCTCAGACCGCCATGGCTGCCTTCATCGACAGATTGGAAAGGGGAACGTTGCTCCGGCATAAGCTGAAGCACTTGCAGGACAATCACCAGCTTGACTTGAACCAGATAATTCAGTTAGCTAGTGAGTTCGCAGCTGCCGATGACGATGCTCGCGGCTCCTTGCCGGCAACAGCCGTTCCAACTCAAGCTCGGAGGAACAGCAGTACAAAGCGGAAAACTGCTCTAGAAGAAAAGCAATCTACCGACATGGTCGCTATAACTTTTGCAGGACGAGGTGAAGGCGGACAACGTGGCCGAGGAAGGGGAGCTGGTCGTGGGCAGCAACGAGGAAATGAAACCACCTCGGCACCGCCCCGCGTTCCCCAAACCTACGAGGAGTACCGCGATATGCCGTGCCTCGTACACCTCGATGCCAACGGTAAAGCCACCCATACCAATCGACACTGCAAGTTCGTCAACGATCTCAAGGAAGACCCGGAGTCCGGCTACAAGCAAAGTCGGAAGAACAGACCGCGAGGAAAGGGTAAGGGGAAGAAGGAGGAGGAGTCCAAAGATTCAAGTGATATGGACGAAGACGTTGACCCCAAGCATGCTGCCAAGAGCGACGACAAGGGAAAGAACCCCTTCGCAAAGAAGGCTCCAGTCTACCACACTTTCCTTGGCACCCCCACCGTCCGACAACAGAAGACCTCTCTGAGGATCCTGATGGCCACTCTCCCCCCAGTTCCCCAGTACCTGCGTTGGTCGGAGGTTCCAATAACTTGGGACAGGACGGACCACCCAGACCTTATACCTACGGAGAACCAGTATACCATGATCATCAACCCCTTGATTGACAGCGTGGAGTTCACCAAGTGTATGGTGGATAGTGGAAGCAGCATCAACATCATGTACCTGGATACACTGCATAAGATGAACTTGACGGAGGCAAACCTAAGGTGGACCAACACCATCTTCCATGGCGTAGCTCCTGGTCTGGAGGCTCGGTCCCTTGGGTGCATTAAACTCCAGGTTTCCTTTCGCGATGTTAACAATTACTGCCAAGAGCGCATGACCTTCGAGGTGGTCCCCTTCAAGAGCGTGTACCACGTCATATTCGGCCGCGACATATTCCACACGTTCATGGCCAAGCCATGCTTCGTCTACAACAAACTCAAGATACCCGGACCAAACGGTGTCATCATCGTATCCGGAAGCTTTACCAAGGCAAGGGACTGCGAGATCAATGAAGCAGCCGTTGCAGAAGTTGTCCTCTACAGCGAAGAATTCAAAGAGATCCAGAGCAAGGTCGATGACTCAGAGATGCCCGCGTCGAAGAAGCAGATCTCCGACTCCCCTCCTGCGTTCAAGGCCGCCATCGAGACCAAGCCGGTGGAACTTGTGGTAGGCAATGCCTCCAAGACCACCGCCATTGGGACGAACCTAGATCCCAAATAGGAAAGCGTGCTCGTCGAGTTCCTCCGTGAGAATAGGCTTTGCCTGGAAACCTGCCGACATGAAAGGTGTACCTAGGGAGCTTGTCGAGCATAGCTTAAACATTGATCCAAAATGCAAAACCAGTGGAACAACCTCTACGACACTTTGGAGATGAGAAGAGACGCGCCATTGGCAAAGAGATAACTAGGTTACTTAAGGCTAGATTTATCCGAGAAGTCCTTCACACCCGATGGGTGGCCAATCCTGTACTTGTCCCCAAAAAGGGAACCAATGAATTAAGAATGTGCGTTGATTACACCGGCTTGAACAAAGCATGTCTCAAAGATCCGTTTGCTTTGCCTCGCATTGACCAAGTCATTGACTCGACGGCTGGCTTAGAGCTTTTGTGTTTTCTCGATGCATACTCAGGATACCACCAGATCAAGATGAGGAAGTCGGACCAATTTGCCACTTCGTTCACTACCCCGTACGGCACGTTTTGCTATGTTACGATGCCCTTTGGGCTGAAAAACGCGGGTGCTACGTACCAGCGGACAATGCAACGTTGCCTCCATGATCAAATTGGTCGGAACGTTCACGCCTATGTGGACGATATCGCGATGATGTCTAAAAATTCAAACGACTTAATCTCCGACTTGAAAGAAACCTTTGATAATCTCTGGAAATACAACATGATGCTTAACCCTAAGAAGTGCGTCTTCGGGGTTCCAGCCGGCAAATTGTTGGGTTTCATCGTTTCCCAATGCGGAATCGAGGTCAACCCGGAGAAAATCAAGGCCATCTTAAACATAAACCGTCCGACATGCCTAAAGGTCATTCAACGACTAACAGGTTGTGTTGCTGCAGTTAGTCGGTTCGTCAGTCGACTTGGAGAGAAGGCTCTGCCGCTCTAAAAGTTGCTGAAGAAGGCGGACAAATTCACATGGACAGATGAAGCAGATGCAGCATTGAAACAGCTCAAGGAGATTCTCTCCTCAGCGCCCATCCTTGCAGCACCCAAGCCTGGAGAGTCCCTGTTAATCTACATGGTGGCAACCAACCGGGTAATCAGCATCGTCGTCGTGGTAGAGAGGAAGGAACTAGGCTATGAGCACGGAGTTCAACGACCAGTTTACTATGTGAGAGGTCTTGACGGAGTCCAAGCAGCGTTACCCGCACTACCAAAAGATAGCTTATGGAGTATTCCTTGCTTCCCGGAAGCAGAGGCATTACTTTCAGGAGCACCCAATCACAGTGGTGAGCAAGACTCCACTGTCCGACATTATCAACAACAGCGACGCTACAGGAAGGGTCGCGAAGTGGGGCATCGAGCTTGCCGCCTTCAGGATCAACTACAAGAGACGCGACGCTATCAAGTCACAAGCCTTGGTGGATTTTGTTGCAGATTAGACGGAGATGCCAGATGCTACTCCGTTGCCAGAACCAGAGTACTGGGTGATGCACTTTGACGGATCAAAGCTGCTCAATGGCTCGGGGGCTGGTGTATTGCTGCAGTCACCAACAGGAGACAAGCTACACTACATTCTGCAGATCCACTTCGAGGCTACAAATAACATGGCGGAGTATGAAGCACTCATTCACGGACTACGTGTAGCCAAGGATATTGGCATCAAGCGCAAGTTTGCTGTGGAGATTCCGACTTGGTTGCCCAGCAGGTGGATGGCACCTGGAATGCACGGAACCCTGTGATGGCGGCATATCGAGACGAAGTGGACGAGATAGCCAAGAGCTTATTGGGCTACAAAGTCAAGTATGTACCTAGGGAGAAAAACAAGGCGGCTAATCTGCTATCTAAGCTTGGATCAGGGCGCAAGCAGATTCCACCAGGAGTTTTCCTAAAGCACTTGCGCACACCATCTGTGAAGGGAGCCGACATCGACAACCCGGATAGAGCTGACTCTTTCGTCAACATGGTGACTAAGGTCCCTCCGGCTTGGACAAAACCGTTCATGGAATATATCGAACACGGAACTTTGCTCGACGACAAAGTCGAAAGACGGCAAATAGTACGACGAGCAAAGGGTTATACCATAATCAATGGGCAACTCTACAAAAGGAGCACTACTGGTGTATACCTAAAGTGTGTTTCCCAGCTAGAAGGTATGGAAATCCTACGTGAAATCCATCTCGGAGATTGCGGGCATCACGCTGCTCCTCGATCGTTGGTCGCGAAAGCCTTCCGGCAAAGATTCTACTGGCTGACCGTGAAGGCGGACGCCGACAAGCTGGTTGAAACATGCATGGGATGCCAGTATTATGCCCGACAACCACACGTTCCTGCTGAAGAACTGCGAACAATACCAATAACTTGGCTGTTTGTAGTCTGGGGGCTAGACATGGTGGGATCGTTACAGACGGCACCTTGTGGGTTTACGCATCTGCTTGTAGCATTTTATAAATTCACTAAATGGATAGATTCTAAACCCATTAGAAAGCTTGATGGGGCAACTGCCCTCAGGTTTGTCTGGGATCTAGTGGTGAGATTTGGTCTCCCACACAGCATTATCACCGACAACGTAGCAATTTGTCACTCGGAGAAGTGGAGGCTTATTGTTGGGAGAAAGGCATCCGACTTGATCTTGCATCTGTGGCACACCCACAATCCAACGGTTAGGTTGAGCGAGCCAATGGATTAATTCTGCAGGGAATCAAGCCACGTGTTGAGGCACCGCCACATAGAGCAGCTGGGGCCTGGGCGGAAGAATTGCCATCTGTGATGTGGAGTTTACGAACTACACTCAACAGATCCACCGGCTACACCCCTTACTTCATGGTATATGGAGAAGAACCCATCCTGCCTTCTGACATCCTTCACGATTCACCAAGAGTTGCCGCCTACGACGAAGATGACGCTGAAGAATCCAGACGCCTAGATGTGGACCTTCTCGAGGAGGAGCGTGTTTTGGCATGCCAAAGATCCGCCATCTACCAGCAGAATCTACGCAGCTACCATTGTCGCCGCATTCGGCATTGCTCGTTTAAAGAGGGGGATTGGGTGCTCCGACTTAAGCAGAAGAAGTCACACAAACTATCCCCGCCATGGGAAGGACCGTTCATCATAAGCAAGGCACTACTCAATGGGTCTTACTACCTCATTGACAATCATGAACTGAAGGATGGACCCAACGAGGATCATAAGCGTAAGCAACATGACCCGGATGATGACTACCCAGAGCTTGATCGGCCATGGAACATAACACAGCTACGTCCTTTTTACACTTAGCATTTTTTTATCTAAATCGTGTACCTCTTATATGATCAATGAAATAAAGCTCTCTGGTTCACTCATATTTCTGAGTCTTTTATCTCTTTTAGTGTTTATTTTTGGATCCTGTAAAACCTTTATGCACAAGATTTGCGTTTGCACTTGTGAAAATTCCGCTTAACGGCGTTAGCTTAAGTTTTCTGGTCTACACTTTCTTTGTCGTTTTTATGTGGATTCTGGAGTGGTGACTTTTGGCACTTATTGTCGGCGATTTTGTGCTCAGGTTATTGACGGTGCCATTACGCATCATCACCTAAGTGCATGGTTCCGACAACAAGTCTTCCGACTCATGAAAAGTCAAGCATAAGAACCAAAGTAATGGATAATCCAGCACTTGCTTAAAAAATATATACATGCTGGAAACTAGTTCTTCAGGAGCAGGAAATAACAACCATTGTTTTCCGCCTTAAGTTACATACACAAAGTTTTTTCCGCATACACACCAAAGGAGAAACAAATATTACAAAGTTGTTCTTCACTCCTTTGGTGCAGGTGACTTGGAGGCAGCATCATCACCAGCTGGACAACCACCCTCGAAGTCGGCACTGTGGTGGGACTCAGAGGAACCTTGGTCGCTATTGTCAATGATGTTCATAGGCACAAAGACGTCGACATCCATCAACTCGGCAACTCTGGTGTCATAGCCCGCGAGCGATGACAAGATGACTTCATTATTAATCTCTTTGCCATCATCGTCTACGTCGGGAATGCCAGAGGTCACTGTGTCGATGTCGGCATCTTCATAGTGTGCCTTCACCATTGACAGCGCCATCCTTGTGCCAGCCCGTGCACATGAAGCTTTCCAGCTCGTGATACGCTCAGGGGCTCGGCGCAGAATCTCCGAGTACTTCACCACAGAGTCCGATGCATTGATGTTTATCTGGAGGGGCTTGGCGATCTCCTTGGCTTGCGTGATGGCGGTGTTGATAAAGTTGCCGGCAAGAACCATGCATTCCTTGGCTGGAGGAGGCAATCGGGTTAAACCCATAGGAGCTGCAAATTTCGACAAGGAGCGCATGAGTTCAACAATTCAAAGTATCCAGACTACAAAAATCCAAGACGGAGAAAACTTACTGAAGATGCTGGCCTCAGCTTGCCAGAGGATGTCCGCCAAGGATTCTTTCTCTTGTTGGAGGAGCTTATACGCCTCGCTATGGCGTTGATTTTGCTCATCGGGAGCTTTATTATGATCTTTTAAGATCGCAATCTCCTCCTTCAAGCGAGTGATTTCCGTGGTGGTGGAGTCCTGCAGGGCCTTCATTGAATCCTCATGCATTTTCAGCATATCTTTCCTCTCCTCCTTAAGGATCTTGTTCTCGCTGTCCAGCTGCTGGATGTGCTTGGACTGCTCCACAATATCCTTGGCCTTGGCAACATGTTCTGCAAAGTCGGAGAAAGCAAAGTACACATTGAGTACTCGGAGAAAGTAGGCACAAAACCAAGATGGAATGCGCAAAAAGAAAACAGACTCTTGTTTTTGATGATCTGTTCCTTCAAGATGGCAGTTTTACCCTTTTTGGCTTCAAGATCTGCGCGCATCTTCTGGTACTTGTCATTGGCCATGCCCCTCCGAGCATTCTTGTTCTGTGGAAAAAAAGGACAAAGTTAGAACATTGCTTAGTCTGCTTGGAGCATCTAGCCGGAAATCCTCCACCTAGACACTCGGGGGCTACAGTGAGATTTTTTTACCTAGCAACATGCTTAGCTTTCTTTAAGCATCTAGTCGGAACTAATTCAGTTACAACTAGAAGCTTGGGGGCTACAATACTGAAATTTATAAACACTGCGTATGCTACTCTTAAAAGCATCTAGTCGGAATAATTCATTCCATCTACATGCTTGGGGGCTACAGTGAGAGGTTTTCTAGCTTAGTCACTCTTAGAGCATCTAGACGCAAAAGCCTATGGTTTTCCGTATACATCCTCGGGGGCTATAGTGGGATACTCATATGAAATGCAAAAGGCACATAAAACTTATAGGTGCAATGATCTTGAGATTTGTAGCGCTCTCGGCCAGCAGCTTGCCAAAGGAGTTGTTGTTTCCCTGCAAGATGTCTCCTTGTTGGAGGAGCTCCTAAAGACCGCACGTCAGAGATGTCGGTGTTGCTCCAGGAACCAGAGTTGTGCTACTCAGCATAAGCGCCGGGTAGACTATTTTTGGAAACTCAAAAGGTTTCTGGGGAGCAAGGGCGCCGCCTTCGGCAGAAGTACCAGCTTCCACCACCGCCTTGCCGCCACCGATGGCATCCTTAGCCGGAGCTTCAGCCATTTGATGGGCGGTACTCTCCTGTCGCCTGCTCGCCGACAACAGCAAGCTCGGTAGAGGCGCCAGAATCCACTTCCATGGAAGAAGGGACTGATGCCTCCTTGGCTTGTGAGCTTGTCGGGGCAGAAGAGGGTTTGACGGCAGGAGTGGTAGGGGCGATGGCGGGGGAGGCGTCACGATGCAGCATGTCCTTAATATTTCGAGAAGCCCCCGATGTTTTGGAGGTCTTCTTGAGGCTGGTCATGGCTTTCTTCCTGAAATGTGCAAAATGCACAAGTACAGGAGCAAGACAGATAAATAGGCAATGTCAGAGAATGAGAAGCTTACACAAGTGGGGGTGCTTTGGCAAAGGGGATCCCGGTAACTTTTCTCTTTTCTGCCTCCAGGGCGGCGGTAGTCTTTTTGGAGGCTCCACCCTCTGTCTTCTTCTTCTTGCCTCCGTCGGCAGCGTCAGAGGTGGAGCTCTTCCGCTTCCGTGCCAACGGAGCTTCGTCGTCGGACACGACCGTGACTTCCTTCATCTTTGGATCGTAGATTTGGGCAGCTAGGTTGCCCTCCTCTAGATCGCTAAGCTGTTAAGTGAGAAATCACCGTGTTAGATAAGATGACATTTGCAAGACGGAAGAACTGGAGTATATGTCGTACACGGAAAACGAATACTTACCTTTGGGCACTTGCCGTTTACGAACATGTCGTAGGTGATGGTGAAGCCACGATTCTTATCCTTCACCTTGATGATGTCCTTAAGGCGGAGCTTGACGGAGTCGCTCGAGAAGTTGTCCACGGAGGTGCGGAGACTATCCCTTCTGTCGCTGGTATACACGTGCATGAGCTTCGCGCGGTGCTGCAGAGGTTGGATTCGCCTGATGAACCAGCACATGGTGCGGTGACCTAGCATACCACTGCATGTGTAGTACACTATAGTCGTTGACATGACATCCATAGAACACCGTTCCGTAAATATCAAATCCCTCAGAGTGGTACAAAAGAAACATTGCGGGTCCATATTACAGAGATACACACATTATTATTATTACAATACCGGAAGTTCAAGACTTCAAAAAGATCCAACTTACAAACCAAAATATAAGATGTTCAGTGGAAATTTAAAGGTAACAACTCCGACTAGGAGTGGGGCACAACAACTTATTTTATATAGTTCATGTTGTTCGGCTTCGTTGGTTACTACTAACTAGACTCTTAAGTGGACTCGTTTTCATCGACACTGTAACGGATTTCGTAGTCCACCCCTTCAACTCCTCCGGATAGGTGAGGTTCCTCGTAGAACACGTCTTCTTGGCATTCAGCTGCATACATTGGCACGTCTTCGGAATCCTCAGAGTCTAAGAAAGGGATCAAAGGAAAGAATGAGTAACAGCATTACCCAACAAGTTCATTATATGCAAGGTGGGAAGTTTGATGCTCTAACTACCACCTCTGATTATAAATCCTTGGCACTATGAAGGTTTTGTAAATCTTTCTTCAAAGATTGATTTTATTCTGAAAGACTATGACAATCAGCCTTCACAGGTTGACTAGAACTTTCATGGAGTTCCTTTCCTGCTGTGTTCGTAGCTCCTTCCCGGAACAGGGCGTAACAAGTTACAGTTCTTACACTCTGCAGAGGTGCGTTTACTTTACCCATGAGAGATCAACTCCTTGTTGCACAACCGGGCGTACTTTCCCGTCCACAATTCCATGATGTGGGGCCCAGTAGTTGGTCCAAGCCAATCACTGCCCCCTTCGCAACCCCGCATGCCTCCTTGGTGTATACCATGCCCACATAATGAATTATGGCAATGGTTTGTACAAACCGTTTGATGCCAGAACTATCGTGGGACGTTGAGGGTTCCCACCCATATGTTGTCAGGGGTTATTAAGTTCCTACTTGATCACCATTGTTGCATTAGAACTCTAAGTTCTATTGCTCCATTATATCATCACTTAGGATGATATCTATGATTTCTTTATTTGTGAAAATAATATTTTCTTTCTTTTATAGCATATATGATAACACACAATTTGCAAATACTTTGGTAAAGTCTCTTCAAAGGACATGATCAAGTGATGAACTTGCCTTGTGATGGCAAGGTAGTGAAGTCTGATGCTTGTAGTGGACCTTGAGCTTCTAGTTCTACAAAAACATCATTATTGCCCGGTAAGGACAATATTTAAAGAAGCACAATGATTATGCAGATAATGTAATGCATTATTTGAATTTATATGCATTTATCCCAAAAAGTTTCTCTTTTGAGTAATAAAGGGTTTATAAATATTACTTTTTAATATTTTATAACCTATATTGAATTATTTTATTTTATTTCCATATATTTGACTTTTATTGATTTAATAATTACTTTCCTTAATTTTATTACTAAATATTTATTTAGTAGTTTTAAAAAACACTAGAATATTAATAAATAATGAAAGTGATTTTTATTTATTTTTATCACCTTCCAATAATTTTGTAAAATTCCATAAGGAATATTTAAATTACAATTTTCTTATAAAAATTTGAATATCCAAAATTTGATATCTTATTTTCTTTGGACTTAATGGATTATTGTGAATCCAAAAATATTTGGTTTATAATTTTTTGGATTATTATTTTATTTGCTATAATTTTATTAGTCCAGGGGTATTTTGGTCTTTTATTTTTATTAAAACAGGCCTGAAATTGTTTCTGGGATGGTTATTTAGATTGGGCCCTATTGGCCCACTAGTGTTAGACAAAAGAGCCACCCCGAAGGGTCTGGCCTAGCTCGGCCCATTCCTCACTGTCTCTCTCTCTCGCGCGAGTTCATCTTATCCTCCTCTAGCTCTGACCCCGTGGCCGGGGATGCCGCCACTGGCGATTCCCGCTGCCATCGGCCATTCTGGTCGACGCCATGGTGCATTAGGGGGTTGTCGACGATGCCCGTTCGTTCTATCAAATTGGATTCGAGCCTAGGGCTCTCCTGCGATAGATCGATGTCGTCCCGAACCCTAGGGTTTGGGGATTGGAATGGATTCAAGTGCAGTCGTGGTCGTCGTTCGTTGAGGTGATGCTCTACACCCCCAGGCGTGATCTGGGCCTTTGTCGTGGCGTCGTGCGGGTTGCAGCGACCCCTCTGGGGTGCTCCCCGTGCCGCCATGACCGTCAGCCCCTCTGCTTCCTCTTCTATCCTTCAACGAGGACTTATGGTGAGTTTGATTCCCCTCTCCTGGTGCTCTCTGTGCTTGCTGATTTGATGCTAGATGTTAGCAGTGTCCTCTCTGGCTATTGTCTGACTCAGATTAGGATGATTATCCCTTTTAGGGTGCCTGTGATGTGCTTGTTCATGTACTGGAGGAATTGATTCATGCTTAGATGATCTGTACCCATACTGAATGCTTATTGGCCTGAGGCTTGTTGGTTGATCTGATGTATGGTGTTTCTGGTGGCTTACTTGATGGTTTGATGCTTGGATTGCATCTGATTCAGATGATGTGGTTGTATGGGAATCATGCTTGGTAAAGCTAATGATCTTATAGCTTTCCTCTGTTTATTGGATTCATGGTCATGATTATGATAAGATACAGCTAATGCCCTAGTGCTGTTAGTTTGGAAATTAATATGTGGATTGAGATCCTCATGATCTCAAACAGTGAAGTGTTTTATAGGAATATTCTAGTTATGATTCCTGTTTTTTAACAGGAAAATGATTAGTTAGTTGATTCTCTGAATCCAGGGTGATTTTCTGCTTTTCCTGATTCATATTGAATTGTTCTTGTGACACCGTCATGTATGGCACACAAGTTTAGTTCTAAACCATGGATTTGGTTAATTTATGCTTGAGACAATCTTGGCTTTGAAAGATAAATAAAGATGCCCTTATCTGAATTTCCTATGTCCAGTGATGTGGGTCTGAGGCTTATGAATTCAAATCTTATCTAGTTGGTTCATCTAGATAGTCTTGGCAGTGGTACCAGCTATTCTTTATTAAATCAAAGCTTGGAAAATTGGTAGTGAGCTTGATCATCCTATGGATCCCAAAGATTTGTTTCTAAGGTGCTACTCTTCCTTTAGAGATGTGCCTAGAAATAGATTATAGTTATATATATATATATGATTGGATTGTAGAATATGGTTTAACAACCAGAGCAAGGATGTTGCTCTGATCTCTGGTTGGATTCTGGTGCTTTGCTGTTTGCCTTTAGATTTTCAGAAATCCCTATGATGGATTCACCCCACTTGGGTGTCTTCTGAGGGTTTGTTTTGTAAACCAACACATGCCTTTCTCTAAATAAGATGATTAGATCATGTGAAGGTTTTATGAAACTCGCCATAAAAACTGAGATTTGTGGAGTAAGTTGGTGATGATCTTGATCTGTTGTTGCTGGACTCTTATGCTTGATCTGGAGCTAGCCTGCTCCTCCTAGCTCCTGGCTTGGCCTTGCTGTCCACCTTGTTCATCCCCCTCCTTATGTCACCATTCTGGTGATGTTTGGGTTAATCTGGTGGTTTTGTTTGGCTGCTGTTCTTGGTTCACTTGTTGTTCTCCCAAGCTGTGCTATGGTATGGTGGGGTGATGCACTAGGGTGCTTCCCCACGGCTGTGCTCTGGTTTTGTTTGATCTGGCTGTGCTTGTGCAGTCGAAAGCACACCCTTACATGCTTGTGTGTGTGCAGTCTGTGTGCCTGCTATGCACATATGGATAGGTTCTGAAATTTTGATCTTACTGTTACCAATCTAATTTTACCTTGGCTGGTGAACTGATCCTTTTTGGCTGTCCTTTGCATTCTGGCTGTGAATTTATGAAAGATGAAATCTTTCATATTGGTGAAACTTGCCCCTTTTTTTAATATTTCTCAATGATGAGATTGTCAAGTGCACCTCACTGACATATCTGAGAGAAATACTTACTAACACTAATCTTGTTTTATTTCTGTTTAATCTTTGTTTTGCAGGTTTAAAGATAAAGATGAAGATTTAGTTTAGGTTTTAGATATAGGATAGTTTGGTAGATGTAATTTTCTTAATCCTTTGTATTTTTTTATAATTCATGTAATCTTTATTTTATTCAATTGTAATAAAGATTATGTTATTATTAATAAAGAAGATTCTTATTCTTTATTCTATTGTAACTTTTTTATGTCACTATAATGTGAAAATGAATTTCATAATTTCTATTGTTTTGAGATTTAAGTGATACTACCAATATCTTGATTAATTTGAGATTCAAATCTTAAATCTAAATCATTTAAATTATTATTCAACACTTAAGTTTTTAAAATTCAAACCCCTTTCAAAACACACATAACTCTTTTAAGATCACATCAAAGTTTATAAAAGTCCTACTTTAAGTCTAAACCTAATCTTAAAGTAAGAAAGAAACATTGATCACTTAAGAATTTATTTGGCGAAAAAATTTCCCACTTTTTCACAAATAGATGCATGCAACCATACATAATCCTAGATCTACCCTTCGTTAGGTTCCTAAATGCTGGGATGTTACACATGGCTAGGTCCAAGACGGTCAAACCCGTCTCTACGAACCATTCGATCCGCGGCAAGGCTTCAGCGGCGGCTCCGTCAATGAAGTCCGGGTACGTAACTTGTCGGCCAGCCAGAGGAATGTCTGGGCCGTAAAAGTACGTCTGCTGCCAATTTTTGCAGGACTCGTGGCCGACGATGTCGGGGAACCGCCGGCCAGGTCGAATCTTGAAGCTTATGGTGCCGCAGTTCCTAAGCTCTTCCTTGCTATGTCCGGCTTCACGTTTGACGGTGCAGAAGTACACAAAGAGGTCTAACCTAGGCCTTATCCCTAAGTATCCCTCCTAGAGCGCCGCATAGTTGCTAAGCACTAAGATACTATTGGGGGAGAGGTTGTGGGGCTGGACCCTATAGTGGTTCAAGACGTAGAGGAAGAAGTTGGATATGGGCAAGGAGACGCCGCGTATCAGTTGAGCTTTGAGGTACACCTTTTCTCCGGCTTGGGGAGAAGGTGTCACCTCGCCGGCTGGTGCCGCCCGCCAGGCGAGCCCCTCCGTCGCAGGAAGGTAGCCTTCGGCGATCATCTCTTGGATATCACGGTCTGTGATATCCGAGCCGCGCCAGTCGCCCTTGTGCGAGTCTAGTTCCTCCTCCAACGGCTCCAGCGCCACCAGATTAAGGTCGCCGCCGGTGGACTCGATCACCGCCGATGCGGGGATGACTAGGCCCTCTGGAGGCACGACGATGGAGCTCACCGGCTTCGTCGCGGCTTCGTTCGACGTTGCCATGGAGGGAGAAGCGCTGCTGCTGGCCATGGAGTGAGGATGGGTGCGACTAGTGAAGATTGGAAGCTAGGGTTTTTTCGCGAGTTAGGCGCGGAGAGCTCGAAGGGGCGTGCGCTGGAGGAAGAAGATGATGCGAGGAGAATGAGGTGAAAAATGGAAAATTCACCGCGGTTACTATTTATCATCTCCAAGCGTCAAGATTCGTGCATCTTGATCGGACGGTTGCCGCATAGACGACATTTTCGCGAACGTGCGCGGAAATTTCGCCATGTCTCCAACTGTCGCCGCCAACGGTTCGATTGCTTGCGCGGGGAAATCGGACATGATTGCGTTCTCTGCATGTGTGAGTTAGCAGGCGTCGCTGACCTAAGCCTACGTCGTCCTAGCTGACATGGGCGGATGAGCCATCACATCGAAGATTCCGGCATGGACGGATCCAGTCTGGCTACGGAAGAGTACGATGGAAGATTCAGTATTTCTCCGACTTACAAGATGAAGATGGAGAAAACCTTGCAGGGTTCTTTGGGAGGACTACAAGATATTGCTTGACGATTTGCCAACATCCAACTAGATGGAACATTCATCTGAAGAGGCAAGATGGCGCAAGATCTCAGAGTTCTCCGGGGCTACTGTTGGGGATATGCTATATGGGTATCCTCATAGCATGTCACCTATCCGGATAACCCGGGTGACCCATAGTTGGTAGCATGGCATGTGGCCTGCTGGGCGGCCCAGTTAGATGGATCTAGAAGGGAGGCCCATGCCGGATAATGGAAGGCTATGGTGGAATCACCAGCGTACCCGGAGCCTTGGAGTGCAAGATACATAATACTAGTAATAAACGGTGTAGGACTTTGTAACCTGTCCGGCTAGGACTTTTCCCTGTAACCCTGGGACCTGGCGACTATATAAGTCGGGCCTATGGGGGCCTTTAGGGCACGATCATAGACAACTTCAGACAACCTCGCACAGCAAACCAATCCCTGTAACTCGGCGTATTGCCCTTATAGTGATTTATATCAGGAGTAGGATTCCGCCACCGTCGTGGGATCTAAACCTGGGTAAGTTGTGTTACCTCGTACCCATCAACCGTCCTCCTTCCCCCACGTCTCTAAACACGCATTGTGAGGACCCCTCCATGGCGTACTCGTCGGCAATACCACGACATCAAGTCCCTTGAATATGAGGGCCACACCTCATGCTACTCAACTTTAGTCACAAGTAAGTTGTTGTCATTGTAAGTATTTGCATATCATAGAGAACCACCAACGGGGTACCCCTTGCACGTGGTACAGGAGCTTTTCCATAACCAAAATGACAAGGCAAACAGACAATGAGCATCCCAGCGATCTTTTTATTTACTATATGCATAGCTTTTTACTGAGGATGCTTCATAGATAGCTCTCTATGGTTATGCTGCAAATTTCCACCATGATTAGGCATGGCTTAGGCTAGCGGCCCATGCGTTTATCTAACACAGAATACAAACTCCATGGACTTACAAGCTTCCTCTTTATTTCACACTGGTGACATCCATAGACAAAAGAGCATGATATTAGGGGCAAACAATATAAAGTGTGCCATCAAGTTTGTGAGGGCTTTAATCACTAAGTTTTCACATAACAAAATAGTTTTTAATTGGAAGATAGATGAAAAAAAGAATATACTTGGAATGGTGTAACACCATGAATATGAGTTTATAGTGGACACTTTTGAAAAACTTGGTTTCTTGGGAGCTGGAAGCATGAGTAGAGCTTACTCATACAAGTGGAGGCTAGCAAAAGACTGGGAGCAACCAATTAAGATAGCATAATGGCCATAATCATGCAGAGCAACAAAGCATTACTAATCAAAGCATAGAGTGGTACTAAAAGTCAAGGACTAAATGATCATAGAGGCTATGGTGACTTGTCATAGTCATAACATGGTGTGAGCATGTGCCAAGTCAACCCAAACAAAGCATCAAAGGAGAATACCACAATACTATGCTTTTGCATGCTAAAACAACGCATAATTTCTTCAAGGCACACTAAGCAATCCCAATTGTTTGGAACAAGACATGATACAACAATAATCACTAATCATAAGGGCAAAACAACACCTAGCATGGCATGCTAAAGTCTAAGTCACAGTCAATGCAAGCTCCTCTTGCACTTATAAGCAAAAACTTACTACTCCTTTCCAACACCAAGCAACTTATTTGCAAAAAAACACAGCGAGAACAGGGGTCCAAACCACTTTATTCAAACAAACTAAACAACCTAAGTAAAGCAAACAAAAACTAAGACGCTCCAAGAACAACACAATCGTGCATGAAACAATAAAAACGAAGTGTCTAGACAGACCTCGGCTTTTTATTGATGAAGAAGGGGATGCCCAAGGCATTCCCAAGCTTTGACGCTTGTACCTCTTGGATATTTCTTGGGGTGACACCATGGTGGCATCCCCAAGCTTGATCTTTTTTCCATTCTTCATCTCATTGCATCATTCTCTCTCTACACCAGAAATTTTTCCTTCATACAAAACTTCACACAATCTTCATTAGCAACATTAGTTTATTCAAAAGATATTAGACCCCTGGCAAAGCTTTGTAACAGCAAGTCTTTTAACTAAAAACACAAGATACTGTAGCAACTCCTTCAAAAAGCTCAATTCCCGAAAAGAGAACTCAAAAAGGAATCAATAAGAAGCAAATGCAAATAATGGCAGAAATCTTTCAGAACAGACCAACAGGTAGAAACCGATTTTTTCGAACATCTTATGTTGCTCAAATAAAAAAGTGTTGAACTAACTAAAGTTAGATAACATACTGGGGGATTTAGTCGTAAATTTTGAGCTCAATCCTACTTACAGAGACTCCTCATGAATTTTAATGGTAGAGGACAGAAATCTGTTTCGGGACAGTAACTCCCCAAATCTTACTTCCCTCTCATTAGAGATCATTCTTGGCACAAAAATCAAACAAAAAGGATAATGAGAGGTCATTACTGAAGTAATAACTTCCAAGACTCAAGGAAACACTTGGGTTATCTCCCAACAAGTACTTTTTTAACGCCTTTAAGTTAGGCTTGATAGTTTGAGAAGATGCTCACATAAGAAATATGAATTGAAGTAAAAGAGAGCATTAAGAAGCAAATTCAAAACACATTTAAGTCTATCCTCTTCCTATGCATAGGAATCTTGTACACAAATAAATTCATGAAGAACAAAGTGACATGCATAGTAAGATAAGACAAGAGTAACTTCAAAACTTTCAGCACAAAGAGAGGTGTTTCAATACCATCAAAACTTCTACAACCATAATTTCCTCTCTCATAATAATTTTCAGTAGCCTCATGAATAAACTCAACAATATAACTATCACATAAAGAATGCTTTTCATGATCTACAAACACATAATTTCTATCAAGCTCAAAAAGAGTGGGATTAAAACCTTCACAGGTTTTACCCAAAGTAGATATTTCAAAAGGATCCAGAGGAACATAACTTTCATCCTCCTTTGGTAAGCATGGGGGACAATCAAATAATGTAAGAGGTAAAGAGTTACTCTCGCTAGAAGGTAGACATGGGTAGATCCATTCTTCCTCCTCTTGACCATCACTCTCCTCCTCTTTTTCATCTAATGAGCTTTCAGCTTCAGCAATTTCTTCTTCCATAGGCTCCTGCAAGGCATTAGTCTCTTCCATTTGTGGAAAGCATCTATTAAAATATTCAAGAATATAGCCATTTTCTTCCTTGTAATTATCAAAGCAGACTTTAAGTATCTCAAAAACCTCATGTTCATAAGGTGCATCATCAGTATTTTCAAGCAAACTGGCAAGTTCAAATACACCCTTGAAAGCAATAAATTCTTCAATTTGTTCCACATCATAAAAGTCATAATTTCCTTTAACATAAGAAGATATGGTAACATTATCATTATAATCACACTGAAAAGGAAGGTGTTTATACCTCCTACAGCAACAACATTTATCAAAGCAATAAGTAACATTATAAGTTGAGCACACGTCTCTAGCAATAGTATTCAACTTATCAATTTGTTCCCATAAGCGTTTCCCTTTTTGTGACAAACGGTGTTCCTTATAATAATACTTTTATTATTCCATGAACCCACCTTGCCCATAAGAACTAGTTTTAAAGAAACCATCCATTGATACAAAGCATGACCAAGCAAGGCAACAACAGACCAGCAACTAGATGATGGTGCTCGACATGGCACTTCGTTGGTAACCCCAAGCGCACAGTGCAAAGATCAAGAAGCAAGTTTTCCCTCAGTTGAGACCGAGGTTATCAAACCAGAAGGAGGAAGGAAACATCATACAGGTGTTGCAAGCAACGCGGAGACCTGCACAACACAAACTCAAGACATTGCACCAACGAATCAGTGAGGTTGTCAAGATCACCGGTTTGCTGTAACAAAGGATTAAACGTATGATATGGAAGGTAATGGTTTGCAGAAAGTAAACAGGTAGCAGTGGACGATGTATCAATGGTAAAGATTGGACCGGGGTCCATAGTTCACTAGAGGTGCTCTCCTTAGATAAACAACATGGCATGAAGGGTAAACAAATTACAGCAGGGCAATTGACAGGAACTGAGCAAGGCATAACAATGCAATTACTAGTCAGAAAGATCCTATGAGATTCGATTGGGCAATACAACAAGATACATAGACCGCCATCCAACTGCATCTATGACTAGAAGTCCACCTTCAGGTTGTCATCCGAACCCCCTCTAGTATTAAGTTGCAAGCAACAGACAACTTCTTTAAGAAAAGTGTGTAAGGTAAACAGTCCACATGTTCCATGAACAAGAGACCGTTGTTTTCTCCCTAGTGGCAACACCACATCTACAACTCAAGAGATTTCTATCACTTCCCTTGGAAACTAGAGGCATGAACCCACTATCGAGCATTAATACCCCCTCTTGGAGTCACTAGCAACTACTTGGCCAAGATAGCTACTAACAACGGAGAGCATGCAAGATCACAAACAACACAGACATGATAGAATCATAAAGACAAAACCATTAATCAATCCAACATAATAATCTCAATATCCATCGGATCCCCGCAAACACAACATGCATGATTACAAATAGATTAGATCTTGATCATGAACGGAGCTCATAAGATCTATACATGAAAGCACAAAGGAGGAGATACAACCATCTAGCTACTACATGGACCCATAGTCCAAGGTCGAACTACTCACGCATCATACCGGAGAGAAGGCCTCCGGGATGATCTCCCCTCCGGCAGGGTGCTGGGAAGAACTTCAGAACCCCCGATCTAGGGACGATGATGGCGGCGGCTACAGACGGTTTCGTGGATATTTGATCGTGTAGAGGTCCCAACCTTTAATAAGGTAGAGATCCATGTGTTTACAATGATAGTCCCTGGATCAATAGCTATCATCCATAGTTAAGATGTAATATCAAGAAACAAAGGTCATAATACAACTTTATAACCAGGAATAAAATAATTCATTACATCTTACATAGCTCATTTGGCTATCTCATTACAATGCAGCAGAAATAACTATATAGCATGGAGTCCTTCATCTTCAAAGTGCCACAGGCAATCATGTTGGTTGTAGGCTTGTAATCCTAATCAACACACTTCACTAACATCAAACAAACCTGCAAAATAATAAGTTACAGCCACAAGGGTCAATACATTTGAATTGTATTGGCAAGTGATACTATGGTAGAATAGTGGTAACTATCATCTATATGCATTTGGCTAAGTGGAGATTAGGCTTGCTTTTCTCAAAATAGATTTTCCTTATCATTTGAAAACACTAAGTTTTTGTTTGTCAAAATCACCCAAGGCATCTACCAATAGACATTGGTGATCCTTTACCCTTGTTCAACCACAAGTTTTTATCTTAGAAATTGAGATGAGGAGATTCTTGATAGCTTCCAATTCTTTATGCTCAAATTTTCCATTACCGGGGACACGGCTAAGTACTTAGATTTTACTCTCTCGAGAGGTGGTGCACTTTCCCCACAAGACTCGACATGCATCAAGACAAGATCTTTCAGAAGCCTTCCCTTAGACCAAAATGGACGCTCTCCAAACCTATCATCCCCTACCACCAATTGTCCATTTGGATAAGTTATTGCAACCTATATGATCTAGGCAGAGCCCATAATACCAAGTGGCTGCACTTGAAGCTTCTCAACATTTTACATCTCAAATCTCTTTGTTCCTGGGTGGCTTTCCACAAGTGAGATACACTAGGGTAGTCCATAAATATGGGCCCTGTGTAACCACTCAATATAACCCATTCACAACCATTCCACCCGGGTGATTCATTCACATAGTTGTTTTATTAAACAAAACACAAGTCCTTGACTTAGAAATATTTCATAGTATGAATGTAATCCACCCTTGTTTTCTACTATCTAAGCAAGATAGTAGTAGGAATCTTAACTTAGGAAATTTCTACTAAGGTTTCATCTACTAGGATTTCCCATGGCATAATTAACACATAGAAATTCCATGCAAGTCTTACTTAGAAATATCACTAATGCATAGTGAAAATTATGGGACAAAAGTATGAAGAACCACTTGCCTTTTTGGTAGAGAATATAAGTTCACTCCTTGATCTTGCAATAGTCACACTCTTCAAAGTTCACTACAATTCAATCAAGCAAGGCACAAATTCAAAACTAGCATTCAAACAATTCATCACATAATAATACAAACAAAGCAATGCATCAAGCATGCCAAATATTGTATTATTTGTAAAAGTGGTTTCTAATAGGTTAAACATTTTAAAACACCTATTGGTCATTTATAAAAGTGGCAAAACCATTTGATATCAAGTTAGTGAAAATGGCCATTTAAATCATATTTGTTTTGCTAGAAATTATTTAAATCAAAGTAATAATTTCTAGTGTTTGACAAATATATTTTTAAACACAAATGTTAGTGTTTTAAGGTCAAGTGTTTAATATTAAACCATTTTCAAAAGGTTTCATCTAAAAACCATTTTTAAATCAAAGCAACATTTTATTTTGTTGGAAATGCCTTTAAACAAAGTAAAAAATTTCTAGGGTTCACCAAATATATTTTAAAATCCTAAAACTTGGTGTTTAGGGCCAGAGAGTTTAATTCAAACCATTTCCAAAAGGTTTTACTCAAAAAAGCATTTTTAAACCATAATCAATATTTTTATTTAACTAGAAATGCTTTTATTCAAAGATTTATTCCTTAGCATCACCAAATATACTTTTAAATCTACAAGTTGGTTTTTATGGTCAGTAGGTTCAAAACAATCCATTTACAAAATATTTTACTCTAAAAACTGAAGGAAATATGCCCTAGAGGCAATCATAGAGATGATTATATTTCATATGTATCCATGAGTTATTGTAATGTTCCTTGAATATCCATATCAGGCAACTTGTATTGATTGGCAATTATGTGAATTGTTTGTGAAACTCTCTACTTGTATGGTTATTTAATAGTTTTCCCTAGTCAGAGTTCATGTGAGGACACAAGTGAATATTAGACTAGCACATTGATTGGTTGATGACTATGTTTCGCAAGTCATAGACATGGAGATGTCAAACCAATGATGTGGACACATGTTATGAACATGGGGTTGGACTGACCCAACATGAGACTGGCAATTAGACTTGTATCTCTCTCTACACATCGTGTACATTTTGTCCTTAGACCTGAGATTGTCGCATGTACTTGAGATGTGGATCGACCTACTTTGGGGCTATAAAGGTAATTTTCGGGTTTGTCCTGAAGCATGCTGCAAGGCATGGTCAATCAAGATGGGATTTTCCCCTCTCTACTTGAGAGAGATATCTCTGGGCCCCTCGAGTGATCGGATCCAGAAATGCATGGCCATGCTACATAAGGTTAAGAGTTAACCTAGTAAAGGGATTCTGAGTTACGGTATCGAGAAAGAGAGGTCAGCTTGGAGCTAGACCAAATATCGTGAGGCAAAGGGAAAGACATGTACTAAACCTTGTGATGGTTCGTCCGATATGATCTTTGTATGCGTTTAGGAGTTGGCACGTCTTGCTAGAGGCCGCTACCAACTATTGACAGAATAAGTGTATTCGTGTCATGTCTATACATATATGAACCTATAGGGTCACACAGTTAAGGGGCTGTAAGCCTAATGAGGATTGGATCCGAATTAGACCAGGCTTAGGCTACTAATGGGCTGATAATGTAGAAGCCCACTAGGGACGCCTATATAAGAGAGGGTGGGGAGAGCTGACTAGGGTTAGACCATTCCACCCAGTCGCCACACCTCACGCATGTGTTGCATCCGGCATCTGACGCTTCCACCCCGCACGTGTGGATACCTCGGAGGTGATGCATTTGTGGCAGTTGGACGAGCCGCACAAGGGGAGCTTCTCGTGGGACGAGGACAAGGAGGAGATGTGGAATGTCTGCACTGCCTCGACGCGCTTCATCAATTCCGCAACTGCGCGTCTAGTGGTAATCCCGTGATCTATGACAACAGTAATCCTGGTTTACACGGTAGAAATTTTTTGATTTGCGCTAGTGTAGCCTACCCGTATCCCTTCAGTGGTATCAGAGCCGATGTTGTTCAGTTATAGGTTAGGGATGTTTGCATATGGTGATATGCAGATTGATATTAATGATGTGATCGTTTATATTGCGGTGGTTCAGGATTGATCTATGATCTTGCTTTCCGTGATCGTGATTTCGATGTTGTCGAACGACTTACCCCTACCAGTCGGTTTCCGCCATCGGCGTAGACAGTGACACATAAATCCCGTTGAATCACGCGAAGATCAATATGATTGATCGACTCGGAACCTAGATCTAAAATCGATGTATTGTGATCAAAGAAGTTTGCTTGAATCAGGACAGGAGTCGGTTTATGGTAAATTTGATTTGCCGATCAAAATCCTTAAAGAAAATTGTGTAGATTCGATCTCTCATTTTTCACAATTTTCCGGGCGAGGGGCGCTGCCCCTTCGATCCCCGCAGGGGAAGACCCCCTAGACCCCCCTTAATCGTAGCCCCTTTTGTATCTCGTTAAGGTAACTAGGTGCTGCGATGTCACATGATCCGGTAGAATGCGATTCTGTGCAATAACTTGTTTTTGCAGGATGTATGTGATCGGTATGGCCCATATATGTATGTGATGCATGTATGAAATTTTGCATGACATGTGTGTTGTGAGTAGGGCAACACGGCTGGAGCCATATGTGTTATCATTTATTGTAATGGCCTGCGTGCCAACTTGTGATGATCCCAATAGTATGTAATTTTGATTACTAGATGTTAGGAGTAATAGCTTGTATTAGTTCTTGGAGGACTCATCACTTGGAAGATGGCTCACATGGAACATGAAGATGGAGATCATCATGGTGGACAGGTTCTATGGCAATGGAGATCACCATGAGAAAATGGGTCATACCGTGTCACATCATATGTGAATGCTATTCTTATGCGTTTTACTACTATGCATGCTTAGATGATAGAAGTAGAATGATCCCTCACAAAGTTTAAGTTAAACCATGCCCTCCCAACCAAACCTTGCACCATCCTATGCCCTATACAATCGTTGGTGGGCCTATGAAATTAGGGTGCCGCGGTTTTCCTTGGCTGGATGGGTTTGTATCGGATACCTACACGCATAAGGGTTGGTGAGCTTGACAAGGTCATCTAAACAGTTAAGGACCTTGGGGCATAAAGGTTGGGCGCCTAGTTTTGACATAGAGATGTCACCCAACAACAAGAGTCATATGTGATATGATTAGCAAGTGTTGCTTACCGATTTACCTTGTCTTCTAGCAGTGATGCTAAAGCTCACTAGTTGACTTGTTAATTGTGGATCTTGAATCACTTAGTATCAATAGAGGGATATTGATTTAAGTGGGAGTATATGCTATTAAATTGTTTAATATGTTTTACTCTTTCATGGTTACATGGCTTAGTATTTTGCATGTTTTCCGTTGTAGATCAATGGCACCGAACACTACATCACCTTTCTCTTTGCGTTCGATTCTTGACAAAGATAAACTAAATGGAACAAACTATTCGGACTGGGTCCGTAACCTGAGAATTGTTCTTAGGTCTGATAAAAAGGAAACGGTTCTGGATACCCCAATCCCCGATGAACCTGCTGATAATGCATCTGCTGCCCTCAAGAATGCCTACAAGAGAGCATGTGATGATTCTCTTGAGGTTAGCTGTCTTATGCTTGCATGCATGGAACCTGAACTCCAAAAGAAGTTTGAGGATCAGGAAGCGTACGATATGATCGTCGCGCTTAAGGACGTGTTCCAAGATCAGGAAAGGACTGAGAGGTACAATGTTGCCAAGTCCTTTGTCGAATGCAAGCTGGCAGAGGGAGCAGCTGTAGGCCCCCATGTGATCAAAATGGTTGGTTACAGTCAGACTTTGGAAAAACTTGGTTTACCACTAGGCCAAGAGTTGGGCACTGACTTCATTTTGGCGTCTCTTCCATCCAGCTATGGGCAGTTCATTTCTAACTACCATATGCATGGGGTGGAGAAGGGCCTTAATGAATTATGTGGGATGCTTAAAAGAGCAGAAAGTGACATGAAGAAGTGTGCAGGGCATAGCCATGTGATGGCTGTGCAGAACAAGCCTAGCTTAAAGAAAAAAGGTACTTCTTGGAAGAAGAAGGGCAAGGATAAGGATATGATCCCTAAGCCTGCACCCAAGCAAAAGGATGGACCTGTAGAAGACACTGAGTGCTTCTTTTGTCATGAACATGGCCACTGGAAAAGAAACTTCAGCAAGTACCAGGCTTCTTTGAAGAAGAGTGGAAGTAAGAGTACTTCCCACTTAGGTACGCTTGTTGTAAATGTTGTGGACATTCTTCTCGCTGATTCCTATGTTAACTCTTGGGTATTTCATACCGGATCAGTTGCTCATATTTGCAATTCTATGCAGGGGCTAATAAGGACTAGAGAAGTGCAGAAAGGCGAAGTGGATTTTCGCGTCGGAAATAAAGCAAGGGTTGCTGCATTGTTCGTCGGCGTCATGCAACTTCACCTTCCGTCAGGATTTGTTATGGAGTTGAATAATTGTTATTACATTCCTAGTATGGGTCGAAACATTTTATCACCTTCATGTTTGATGAGGGATGGTTATTCATTCGCGAGTGCAAACAATGGTTGTGTAATCTCTAAGAATGCTATGTTTATGGATGATGCTCCCATTGTGAATGGGTTATTTATTTTAAATCTTGATGATGCTTCTGTTTACAATGTTAGTGCTAAAAGGCTTCGGCCTAATGATTTGAGTCCTACCTATTTATGGCATTGTCGTTTGGGGCATATAAGTGAAAAGCGCATGAAGAAGCTCCATGGTGATGTTCTTCTAACTTCGTTTGATTTTGAATCATACGAGACATGTCAAGCTTGTTTACTTGGAAAGATGACCAAGTCGCCTTTTTCGGGTTTACCCGAGAGAGCGACAGACTTGTTGGAACTCGTACATACTGATGTATGTGGACCAATGGGCACGACATCCATAGGAGGATATCACTACTTCATTACTTTCACTGATGATTTCAGTAGATATGGTTATGTCTAATTGATGAGGCATAAGTCTAAAACTTTTGAAAAGTTCAAGGAGTTTCAGAGTAAAGTAGAGAATCAACGTGGCAAGAAAATAAAGGCCTTGCGATCTGATCGTGGAGGTGAATATTTGAGTCACGAATTTAGCGATCATCTTAAGAGTTGCGAAATTGTTCCACAACTCACGCCGCCCGGAACACCTCAAATAAACGGGGTCTCTGAATGGCGCAATCGAACTATGTTGGACATGGTTCGATCAATGATGAGCCAGTCAGATTTACCATTATCATTTTCGGGTTACGCTCTAGAAACGGCAGCTTTCACACTTAATAGGGTACCATCTAAATCCGTAGTTAAGACACCATATGAGATGTCGACTGGAAAGAATCCCGGTTTTTCTTTTCTAAATATTTGGGGTTGTGATGCATTTGTCAAGAGACTTCAGTCGGACAAGCTAACACCTAAATCGGATAAGTGAATTTTCGTGGGATATCCGAGGGAAACCTTAGGATATTACTTCTACAACCGAGAAGAGCGCAAAGTGTTTGTCGCTCGTAGCGGTGTTTTCCTAGAGAAAGAGTTTCTCACAAAGGGAACAAGTGGAAGGTCGGTGCGACTTGAAGAAGTTCGAGATGACCCAGTTGGGGATGCTTCTACGAGTGATGCTATTGTAGCAGAACAAGTTGAGGAACCCGTGGCAACAGAAGCACCACAACCACTAAGGTCGGCGAGGCTCCGCGAAGCGCAGGAATTATTATTGTTAGACAATGATGATCCTGCGACCTATGCAGAAGTGATGGTGGACCCAAACTCTGAGAAATGGCTGATCGCCATGAGATCCAAGATAGAGTCCATGGGAGACAATCAAGTTTGGAACTTGGTTGACCTGCCTGATGGTTTTAAAGCCATCGAGTGCAAATGGATCTATAAGAAGAAGATTGATATGGATGGAAATGTTCACATCCATAAAGCTCGACTTGTTGCAAAAGGTTTTTGACAAGTTCAAGGAGTTGACTACGATGGGACTTTCTCGCCCGTAGAGATGCTTAAATCTATGCGGATAATTCTAGCCATTGCTGCACATTTCGACTATGAAATATGGAAGATGGATGTCAAGACGGCTTTCCTAAATGGAATCCTAACTGAGGACGTGTATATGATGCAACCCGAAGGTTTTGTCGATCCAAACAATGCTAGAAAGGTATGCAAACTTCTGAAGTCCATTTATGGGCTGAAGCAAGCATCTCGGAGTTGGAACATTCGATTTGATGAAGTTGTAAAGGAGTTTGGCTTCATCAAAAACGAACAAGAACCTTGTGTTTACAAGAAGGAAAGTGGGAGAGCGCTGGTATTTCTAATCTTATATGTAGACGACATATTACTGATTGGAAATGACATTCCTATGCTCGAGTCTATTAAGACCTCATTGAAAAATAGTTTTCCGATGAAGGACTTGGGAGAAGCAGCATATATTCTGGGCATCAAGATCTATAGATATAGATCAAGGAGGCTAATTGGATTAAGCCAGAGTACATACATTGACAAAGTGTTGAAACGGTTCAGCATGGAAGAGGCTAAGAAGGGATTCTTGCCCATGTCTCACGGCATAAAACTTAGCAAGACTCAGTGTCCTTCGACTATTGATGAGCGTGAGCGCATGAGTAGGGTTCCATATGCTTCGGCTATTGGATCCATCATGTATGCAATGATATGTACCCGCCCAGATGTTTCCTATGCTCTAAGTGTTACGAGCAGATACCAGGCTGATCCAGGTGAAGGTCACTGGACAGCGGTAAAGAACATCCTTAAGTACTTGAAAAGGACTAAGGATGTGTTCCTAGTTTATGGAGGTGAGGATGAACTCAGTGTAAAGGGTTACACGGATGCGAGTTACCTTAATGACTCAGATGATTCGAAATTGCAATCAGGTTATGTGTTTGTCTTGAATGGTGGTGATGTGAGCTGGAAAAGTTCCAAGCAAGATACGGTGACCTCCTCTTCAACAGAAGCTGAATATATTGCTGCCTCGGAGGCTGTAAAGGAAGATGTTTGGATTAGGAATTTCCTGATCGCTCTCGGTGTGATTCAATCCCTTGGACGTTTATTGTGACAACAAGGGTGCTATTGCACAATCCAAGGAACCTAGACAACACCAGAAGAACAAACATATTCGCATGCGTTACCATCAGATTCATGAGTTCGTTGAGGATGGTAGTGTCATGATATGCAAAATACATACAGACTCAAATGTTGTTGATCCCTTGACTAAGCCTCTCCCGCAGCCCGCGCATGAAGCGCACACAAGAGCAATTGGTATTAGATACATTTTAGATTGACTCTAGTGCAAGTGGGAGATTGAAGGAAATATGCCCTAGAGGAAATCATAGAGATGATTATATTTCATATGCATCCATGAGTTATTGTAATGTTCCTTGAATATCCATATCAGGCAACTTGTATTGATTGGAAATTATGTGAATTGTTTGTGAAACTCTCTACTTGTATGGTTATTTAATAGTTGTCCCTAGTCGGAGTTCATGTGAGGACACACATGAATATTAGACTAGAACATTGATTGGTTGATGACTATGTTTCGCAAGTCATAGACATAGAGATGTCAAACCAATGATGTGGACACATGTTATGAACATGGGGTTGGACTGACCCAACATGAGACTGGCAATTAGACTTGCAGCTCTCTCTACACATCGTGTACGTTTTTTCCTTAGACCTCAGATTGTCGCATGTACTTGAGATGTGGATCGACCTACTTTGGGGCTATCAGACGCTACTCCGTAACTGGGTAGTCATAAAGGTAGTTTTTGGGTTTGTCCTGAAGCATGCTGCAAGGCATGGTCAATCAAGATGGGATTTTCCCCTCTCTACTTGAGAGAGATATCTCTGGACCCCTCGAGTGATCGGATCCAGAAATGCATGGCCATGCTACATAAGGTTAAGAGTTAACCTAAGAAAGGGATTCCGAGTTATGGTATCGAGAAAGAGAGGTCAACTTGGAGCTAGACCAAATATCGTGAGGCAAATGGAAAGACATGTACTAAACCTTGTGATGGTTCGTCTGATATGATCTTTGTATGCGTTTAGGAGTTGGCACGTCTTGCTAGAGGCCGCTACCAACTATTGGCAGAATAAGTGTATTCGTGTCATGTCTATACATATATGAACCTATATGGTCACACACTTAAGGGGCTGAAAGCCTAATGAGGATTGGATCCGAATTAGACCAGGCTTAGGCTACTAATGGGCTGCTAATGTAGAATCCCACTAGGGACGCCTATATAAGAGAGGGTGGGGCGAGCTGACCAGGGTTAGACCATTCCACCTAGCCGCCACACCTGACCCATGTGTTGCACGCGTGGACCTAGTAGTCCGGCGTCTGACGCTTCCACCCCGCACGTGTGGATACCTCGGAGGTGCTGCATCTGTGGCACTTGGACGAGCCATGTAGGGGGAGCTTCTCGTGAGACGAGGACAAGGAGGAGACGTGGAACGTCTGCACTGCCTCGACGCGCTTCATCAATTCTGCAACTGTGCGTCTAGTGGTAATCCCGTGATCTATGACAACAGTAATCCTGGTTTACGCGGTAGAATTTTTTGATTTGTGCTAGTGTAGCCTACCTGTATTCTTTCAGAAACAATTTTAGAATTAATTTTATACACAAAATATGCCTACACATATTTCTGCAAAAAAACCAATATTACTGAATCAATTCATTAAACAAATGGCATGGTTGGAAAGTACTCTTTTTGCTGATTCCATTGATATAAAGTTTGTAAATTTTGTACGTGTAGATTTAAAGTTATGAATTTTACAAAATCAAACATCTAATGGATCATTTCTGTTTTTAAAACAACACTCTGGCCACATGGCTGTTTTCTATTCGTCGATACCGTTTCGTTTGGATCGAGGGATACAGGCCGTTAGATCTAACTAACAACGCACGGCACAGATGCTCTCATACCCCTTTGCTTAAGCAATCTATCGCATCGCTACGATCTAGATCCGACGGCTCTCAGCGCATTGACCAGAAATAGGCGGCGTTGGCGGCGGCGCTCGGGCTGAGACGTTGCCGGCGATACAGGAAGAGAGAGAGGAAGGGGAGAAGCTCACCGAGTTTGCTGTGGAGTGCTGATGCTCAAAGTTGATGTGGTTGTCGAAGGGGCGCTCGAGCCCGACTAGGATTGCTCGTTGTAGTTGCTCACTAGCACGGGCACGCATAGCCGTGGTCGAAGACGAGCGTCTGGGTCGCAAATGATCAAGGAAACGCGTCAGGAGGGTGCGCAAGTTTGCATAGGTTGTGTAGGAACTCACCAGAGGTAAAGGGGCGCACTGGTTTGTCGGCTACTGCTCGCCGGAGTAGAGGCAGACGACGGAGGCGTTCAGTCGAAGTTGTTGCCGACGTTGTGGATCATGCGCGGGCGGGCCAAGTATACTGAGAGGTGCAGGGGGCGATGGGGATCACGCTCGTGTGAAGCAGGGACTGTGGGGGTGAGGGTGTTGGACGGAATCGTCACGGTGGCTCGTCGGAGACAGGAGGTTTGAGGTGAGCAATTCGAACGGCCTGGAGGCAGAGAAAGCCGGGCGAGCGAGGGGAAATGAAGAGGGGACGCGGGCGACTAAATGAGCAAGGTTACTGGGCTGATTAATCGCGGCAGTAACGCGAATTTACTCTGCGGAGTTAGAGGCAGAAACAGCGACGAGGGGGGAGAACAGGTTGCGATGGGTGAGGAAGAAGACTGGCAGGTGGGGCCGGCTAGTCAGCGAGTGAGGGGGTTTCGTAGTGGGGTCTACACATCAGCGACTGAGTGGGTGAGTTGCTGAGTGCGAAACGTTTTTCTGCGGGGGAGAGGAAGTGGGATCGTTGGGCTAGGCTGTTTTGTATTTCATTTTTTTTCTTTCCGGTTTTCTTTTTCTTTTTCCATTTTGATTTTCTGTTTTGAATTCAAACTATCATTTTGAATTCAGACTTCTTTTTCAAATCTTTTCTAAACATTCAGTATGTTTCTATACTTGTTTTAAATATGTATTTAAGTCCATTTTAGAATAATTATTTTATTCACATATGTTTTATTATTTATTTAAAATAGGCACTTGCCTTTATTTAAATAGGATTTTAATTATATTTTCAAACTCTTATTTAAATTCAAATTTTCACCAAACCTTTTTCAGTAGGTTTTATTTATTCATTGGTGCAAATAATTCACTTTGAATTATTTAAAATATTTTAATTGATTTATTAATCATTTAAATTGGGCAATTGTCTTTATTCAAATAAAATCAAATATGGTTTTAATTCCATATAAATTTTATTTAAATGATTCTTTTATTTCATTTAATTTAATTAAATAACTTTTATTCCACTTGGGCAAATTCCATTTATTATTTTCCCATGATTTAATTAATCATTTCTATTAGGGATTTTGTCTTTATTAAATTTAATTAGAATTTGGTTTAATCCCATATACTTTTATTTGTTTATTCTTTATCCCTTTATTTCATTTGGATTTGGATTAAGTTTATCTCATTTGCTTATGGATTTGGCCAAGATTTAATTTGGCTTTTAAATATTCCTTATTTATTTATTTATTTATCTTATAAAATCCATATCTATTTATTTAAAGATCCAAACTTGGTGATTCCAATTTGTATAATTTTATTTAATATTTGTTTATCCTTTTATATCCCTTTGGGATTAGTTGCTCACTATTTGGTATGGATTTTAGATAGGAGCTTTATTAGATTTGGAAATTATTTCCTTTTATCTTATTAAATACATAAATTTTATCTATGGTTCCAAATTAAGTGAAACCAATTTCTATGGTTTTATAATATTTTATTTATCATTCTTGATCATTTATAAATATTTTTTGACAAATTTTTATATGGATAAAATCCATAGTCTTAGAGAGATCTTGGAAATGAATTATTCCTTTAGGGTTTTAGGGTTTTGGTTTAGCTTTTCCAAGTGTTTAAATTTCAAGATACATTATTGATGAATGCATTTCACTTGTTCCGAAATTTGTTGGATTCCTTTTTATTCAAAGTTTTATTCTGGTAGGGTTTTGATGTTTCCATTTTAAAACAAAAAGTTTCTTTTCACCCTAATTTTCAACAATTATTTATTTTGTTTATTTATTTTTCACATTTCAAAATTTGGAAAATTTTGGGATGTGACAGGCTACCACCCTCAAAAGAAATCTCGTCCCGAGATTTTGGGAGGCTAGATGTTACAAGTTGGCTTCAAGACAACTAGGGTACTACCACCCTTAAAAGATTTTTGACTAGATTACATCTTGGCATACTTGGGATCTTGATGAAACTTCTCTGGATAGTTGTTTGCATAATGTCCTTTGTCACCAGACTTGTAACATGTGATAAGGTTGAGATCTTCACGTATCTTCTCTGGACAAATTGATACATAATGGCCTAGCTCTTTGCAGTTGTTGCACATCACTTGGCTAATATCTTTCTTCTTCTTCTTGGGTTTCTCCAAAGCTAGGAGTTCCTCTAGTTCATTTTCTTCATACCTCGCCTCAAATGTGGGAAAGCTTCCTCGGTTCCTTGAACGATTCATTGGATAATACCTATGTTTCCTCTTTTGTCCATCAAGGTGATTCCCAATGTATGGAGGTGCAATCTGAGGTTTTCCTTTGTCTTCATCCTTCTTGATAGAAGTTGTTTCCTCATGGGGGTTCCCAAACTTTTGATGCATTACACCTTGTTTCATTTGTTGAACTATAGGATAGATGGGGAAATTTTTCATCATACAAAACTTCACAAAATCTTCATTAGCAACATTAGTGTATTCAAAAGATATTAGACCTCTGGCAAAGCTTTGTAACAGCAAGGCTTTTCACTAAAAACACAAGCTATAGTAGTAACTCTTTCAAAAATCTCAATTCACCTAAAGAGAACTCAAAAAGGAATCAATAAGAAGCAAATGCAAATAATGGCAGAAATCTGTCAAAACAGATCACCGGGTAGAAACCGATTTTTTCGAACATCTTCTGTTGCTCAAATCAAAAAGTGTTGAACTAACTAAAGTTAGATAACATACTGGGGGATTTATTCATAAATTTTGAGCTCAAACCGAGTTACATAGCCTCCTCACGAATTTTTTGGTGGAGGACAGAAATCTGTTTCGGAACAGCAACTCCCCAAATCTTACTTCCCTCACATTAGAGGTCATTCTTGGCACAAAAAGCAAACAAAAAGGATAAGGAGAGGACATTATTGAAGTAATGACTTCCAAGACTCAAGTAAACTCTTGGGTTATCTCCCGACAAGTACTTCTCTTTAACGCCTTTAAGTTAGGCACAAGAAGCAAGAAGAATCAAGTATTTTCAAATGAAAAATCATTAACATCTAATATTGCTTTCAAAGGGGGAGCAAAGAGCAACTTCTCTCTTCTCATTGGGAAGTGTTCAATACCTTTCTTGAATGGAAAATGGTATTTAATGGTGCCTTATTTCATATTAATGATGGCTCCAACTGTTCTAAGAAAAGGCCTTCCCAAAGTAATAGGACAAGAAGCATTGTATTCAACATCCAAAACATAGAAATCCACAGGGACATAAGCATTATTAACCATAATGAGAACATCATTAATACTCCCCATGAGTTTCTTCTTAGCATTATCAGTGAGTGGGACATCCAAATAACAATCTTCTAATGGTGGCAAATCAAGCATTTCATGAATCTTCCTAGGCATAATAGAGACACTAGAACCAAGATCACATGAAGCTTTGAGATCAAAGTCATTCACTTGCATATTAATAATGGGTTCCCAACTATCTTCTCCTTTCCTAGGAATAGAAGCTTTGTGTTTTAGCTTCTCTTCCTTAATCTTAACAAGAGCATCTGTAATGTGTTTGGTGAAAGCAACATGCATATCACTAGCATCAGGACTTCTAGCAAGCTTTTGCAAGAACATAATCACTTCCGAAATATTGCAACCATGAATATCAAAGTCAAACTTGGCATCACTAGTATTAGGCTCAACATGATTAGGCATAGTAGTAGTAGGAATATGGACTACTGGTGTTTTAGTGGTGATGGTGCACACACTATTGTGTCTATCAATTTCAACTTCCCTTTTCCACCTAGCATGAACTTGAGCTAGCAGCCTAACATTTTCATCAATAGTAACTTGTATGGCATGAACAGTAGCAAAGGTGTTTTCCATAGTTTCAAGTTTAGCAGGCATTTTATTAATCAAAGAGGACTGAGCTTCAGACAAAGAGGATATATTTTTATCAACAGTTAAAAGCTTTTCCTCTATAGTCTTATTGAAAGTGGTTTGTTTACTAATAAAGTCCTTGAGCATGACTTCAAGTTCAGAGGGGGCACTTTTAGCATTATTGTAAGAACTTCCATAGGAATTTCCATTATTAGGAGGATAAGGCCTATGATTGTTGTTGCTACCAAAATTACTCCTATAGGCATTGTTGTTGAAATTGTTGTTTCTAATGAAGTTCACATCAACTTGCTCTTCTTGAGCAACCAAAGAGGCTAAGGAACACTATTAGGATCTATAGGAGCTTTTCCATTAACAAGCATAGACATAATGACATCAATCTTTTCACTCAAAGAGGAAGTTTCCTCAACAGAATTTACCTTCTTACCATGTGGAGCTCTTTCAACATGCCATTCAGAGTATTAACCATCATATTATCAAGGAGCCTTGTTGCAGCACCCAAAGTGAGCCCCAAAAAGTACCTCCAGCAGCTCAATCCAATAGGTTTCTTGAGGAGAAGTTCAAACCTGCATAAAAAGTTTGGATAATCATCCAAGCAGTGAGTCCATGAGTGGGACAATTCTTAACCAAAGTTTTCATTCTTTCCCAAGCTTGAGCAACATGTTCATTATCAAGTTATTTAAATTTCATAATGTCACTTCTCATAGCAATAATCTTAGCAGGAGGATAGTACTTTCCAATAAAAGCATCTTTGCACTTAGTCCAAGAATCAATACTACTTTTAGGCAAAGAAAGCAACCATTCTTTAGCTTTTCCTCTCAAGGATAAAGGAAAAAGCTTGAGCTTAATAATATCTCCATCTACATCCTTATACTTTTGCATCTCACAAAGTTCAACAAAGCTATTGAGATGAGCAGCATGATCATCAGAACCAACACCAGAAAATTGCTCTCTCATCACAAGATTCAACAAAGCAGGCTTAATTTCATAAAAGGTAGCATCAGGAGTAGGTGGAGCAATAGGTGTTCTAAGAAAATCATTGTTGTTGGTGCTAGTGAAGTCACACAACTTGGTGTTCTCAGCAGAGTTCATTATGGCAAAGGTGTGCAAGCCAAAAATAGCAGCAGCACCTAGAGCAGGAACTAATTTTGTTGTGTTTTTGAATAAAGCAATCAAACCAAACTAGACTAATTTTTTGGGTTTTTTGAAAAGAGGCTAACAAAACCAAGAAAAAGAAACAAAGCAAACTAAAAACAAAGTAAAGAGAAAGGAAGTGAAGGACTCCCCTTGTGAAGACGTCGTTAGCCTCCCCGGCAATGGTGCTAGAAAACTTGTGATGGTGCTTGACGTGGAGCACTTCGTTGGAAACCCCAAGAGCAAGTTGTGATGAGCACATCAGCAAGTATTCCCTCAGCAGAGACCGAGTTTATCGAACCAGAAGGAGGAAGGAAACATCGCACAGGTGTTGCAAGCAACCCAGAGACCTGCACAACACAAACTCAAGACTTTGCCCCAACAAATCAGCGAGGTTCTCAAGCTCATCGGTTTGCTGTAACAAAGGATTAAACGTATGGTGTGGAAGGTAATGGTTTGCAGCAAGTAAACAGGTAACAGTGGAAGATGTATCAATGGTAAAGATTGGACCGGGTTCCATAGTTCACTAGAGGTGCTCTCCTTAGATAAACAACATGGCATGAAAGGTAAAAAAAATTATAGCAGGGCAATTTACAGGAACCGAGCAAGGCATAACAATGCAATTACTAGTCAGAAAGATCCTATGATATTCAATTGGGCAATACAACAAGATACATCGACCGCCATCCAACTGCATCTATGACTAGAAGTCCACCTTCAGGTTGTCATCCGAACCCCCTCCAGTATTAAGTTGCAAGCAACAGACAACTGCTTTAAGAAAAGTGTGTAAGGTAAACAGTCCACATGTTCCATGAACAAGAGACCGTTGTTTTCTCCCTAGTGGCAACAGCACATCTACAACTGAAGAGATTATTGTCACTTCCCTTGGAAACTAGAGGGATCCACTATCGAGCATAAATACCCCCTCTTGGAGTCACTAGCAACTACTTGGTCAAGATAACAACTAGCAACGGAGAGCATGCAAGATCACAAACAACACAAACATGATAGAATCATAAAGACAAAACCATTACAAACCAACATAATAATCTCAACATCCATCGGATCCCCGCAAACACAACACGCATGATTACAAATAGATTAGATCTTGATCATGAATGGAGCTCACAAGATCTATACATGAAAGCACAAGGAAGAGATATAACCATCTAGCTACTACATAGATCCATAGTCCAACGTTGAACTACTCACGCATCATACCGGAGAGAAGGCCTCTGGGATGATCTCCCCTCTGGCAGGGTGGCGGGAAGAACTTCAGACCCCCCCCCTCCCCGATCTAGGGACGATGGTGGCGGCGGCTACAGACGGTTTTGTGGAGATTTGATCAGGTCCTTAGGGTTTCTGCATCGGGGGCTTCTTATAGGCGAAGTGGGAGGCCGAGGCAGTGGCCAGGAGCCCCACACCCTTCCTAGGCGTGGGGCAGGGCCCACCCGCGCCTGGGGTGGCTCTGGCCCTCCTGGCTGGCCCCTCCGGCTCTCCTCTAGACTTCTTGTTCCCAACGAAAAGTAATTGACTTTAATGTTTGTCCCGTCCAATTCCGAGAATATTTCTTTACTAACTTTTCTGAAACCAAAAACATCAGAAAACTGGCATCTGGCACTGTTGCAACTTGTTAGTAGGTTAGTAGCAGAAAGCATGTAAAAATACCTCCAAGTGTGGACAAGTAAAGCAAAGTAGGTACTGAACAAGCATGGAGCATCAAAAATTATAGATACGTTTCCAACGTATCACTAGAGCAGGAACTAACTTTTTTGTGTTTCTGAATAAAGAAAGCAAACCAAACTAGACTAATTTTTTTGGGTTTTTTGAAAAGAGGCAAAGAAAACCAAGCAAAATAAACAAAGCAAACCAAAAACAAAGTAAAGAGAAAGGAAGTGAAGGACTCCCCTTGTGAAGACATCCTTAGCCTCTCCGGCAACGGCGCCAGAAAACTTATTGATGGTGCTTGACGTGGAGCACTTTGTTGGAAACCCCAAGAGCAAGGTGTGATGAGAACAACAGCAAGTCTTCCCTCAGTAGATACCAAGGTTATCGAACCAGAAGGAAGAAGGAAACATCACATAGGTGTTGCAAACAACGCGGAGACATGCACAACACAAACTCAAGACTTTGCCCCAACAAATCAGTGAGGTTGTCAAGCTCACCGGTTTGCTGTAACAAAGGATTAAACATATGGTGTGGAAGGTAATGGTTTGCAGCAAGTAAACAAGTAACAGTGGAAGTTGTATCAATGGTAAAGATTGGACCGGGATCCATAGTTCACTAGAGGTGCTCTCCTTAGATAAACAACATGGCATGAAGGGTAAACAAATTACAGCAGGGCAATTTACAGGAACTGAGCAAGGCATAACAATGCAATTACTAGTCATAAAGATCCTATGAGATTCGATTGGGCAATACAACAAGATACATAGACCGCCATCCAACTAAATCTATGACTAGAAGTCCACCTTCAGGTTATCATCCGAACCCCCTCCAGTATTAAGTTGCAAGCAACAGACAACTGCTTTAAGCAAAGTGTGAAAGGTAAACAGTCCACATGTTCCATGAACAAGAGACCGTTGTTTTCTCCCTAGTGGCAACAACACATCTACAACCGAAGAGATTTCTGTCACTTCCCTTGGAAACTAGAGGCATAAACCCACTATCAAGCATAAATACCCCCTCTTGGAGTCACTAGCAACTATTTGGCCAAGATAGCTACTAACAACGGAGAGCATGCAAGATCACAAACAACATAGACATGATAGAATCATAAAGACAAAACCATTAATCAAACCAACATAATAATCTCAATATCCATCGGATCCCCACAAACACAACATGCATGATTACAAATAGATTAGATCTTGACCATGAATGGAGCTCACAAGATCTATACATGAAAGCACAAGGAGGAGATATAACCATCTAGCTACTACATATATCCATAGTCCAAGGTCCAACTACTCACGCATCATACCGGAGAGAAGGCCTCCGGGATGATCTTCCCTCCAGCAGGGTGGCAGGAAGAACTTCAGATCCCCCTGATCTAGGGATGATGGTGGCGGCGGCTACAGACGGTTTCGTGGAGATTTGATCGGGTCCTTAGGGTTTCTACATCGGGGGCTTCTTATAGGCGAAGGGGGAGGCCGAGGCGGTGGCCAGGGGCCCCACACCGTGCCTAGGCGTGGGGCAGGTCCCACCCGCGCCTGGGTAGGTCTAGCCCTCGTGGCTGGCCCCTCCGGCTCTCCTCTAGACTTCTTGTTCCCAACGTAAAGTAATTGACTTTGACGTTTGTCCCATCCAATTCCGAGAATATTTTTTTACTAACTTTTTTGAAACCAAAAACATCAGAAAACAGGCATCTGGCACTGTTGCAACTTGTTAGTAGGTTAGTGCCAGAAAACATGTAAAAAAAGCACCTGCAAGTGTGTACAAGTAAAGCAAAGTAGATACTAAACAATCATGCAGCATCAAAAATTATAGATACATTTCCAACGTATCACTAGAGCAGGAACTAATTTTTTGTGTTTTTGAAAAAAGAAATCAAACCAAACTAGACTAATTTTTTGGGGTTTTTTTGAAAAGAGGCAAACAAAACCAAGCAAAAGAAATAAAGCAAACTAAAAACAAAGTAAAGAGAAAGGAAGTGAAGGACTCCCCTTGTGAAGGCGTCCTTAGCCTCCCCGGCAACGGCGCCAGAAAACTTGTTGATGGTGCTTGACATGGAGCACTTCGTTGGAAACCCAAGAGCAAGGTATGATGGGCACAGCAGGAAGTATTCCCTCAGTAGAGACCGCGGTTATCGAACCAGAAGGAGGAAGGAAACATCACACAGGTATTGCAAACAATACGGAGACCTGCACAACACAAACTCAAGACTTTGCCCCAATGAATCAGTGAGGTTGTCAAGCTCACCGGTTTGCTGTAACAAAGGATTAAACGTATGGTGTGGAAGGTAATGGTTTGCAGCAAGTAAACAAGTAACAATGGAAGATGTATCAATGGTAAAGATTGGAACGGTGTCCATAGTCACTAGAGGTGCTCTCCTTAGATATACAACATGGCATGAAGGGTAAACAAATTACAGCAGGGCAATTTACAGGAACTGAGGAAATCATAACAATGAAATTACTAGTCAGAAAGATCCTATGAGACTCGATTGGGCAATACAACAAGATACATAGACTGCCATCCAACTACATCTATGACTAGAAGTCCACCTTCAGGTTATCATCCGAACCCCCTCCAGTATTAAGTTGCAAGCAACAGACAACTGCTTTAAGAAAAGTGTGTAAGGTAAATAGTCCACATGTTCCATGAACAAGAGACCGTTGTTTTCTACCTAGTGGCAACAACACATCTACAACCGAAAAGATTTCTGTCACTTCCCTTGGAAACTAGAGTTATGAACCCACTATCGAGCATAAATACCCCCTCTTGGAGCCACTAGCAACTACTTGGCCAAGATAGCTACTAACAACGGAGAGCATGCAAGATCACAAACAACACAGACATGATAGAATCATAAAGACAAAACCATTAATCAAACCAACATAGTAATCTCAACATCCATCGGATCCCCGCAAACACAACACGCATGATTACAAATAGATTAGATCTTGATCATGAATGGAGTTCACGAGATCTATACATGAAAGCACAAGGAAGAGATATAACCATCTAGCTACTACATAGATCCATAGTACAAGGTGGAACTACTCACGCATCATACCGGAGACAAGGCCTCTGGGATGATCGCCCCTCCGGCAGGGTGGCGGGAAGAACTTCAGACCCCCCCCCCATCTAGGGACGATGGTGGCGGTGACTATAGACGGTTTCGTGGAGATTTGATCGGGTCCTTAGGGTTTCTGCATCGGGGGATTCTTATAGGCGAAGGGGGAGACTGAGGCGGTGGCCAGGGGCCCCACACCCTGCCTAGGCGCGAGGCAGGTCCCACCCGTGTCTAGGGGGGCATGGATGCCCTGGCACGCCTCTCCGTATCCCCTATGGACTTCTTGTTCCCCATGGAAAGTTATTGACTTTGGCTTTTGTCCCGTCCAATTCCGAAAATATTTCCTTACTAGCTTTTCTGAAACCAAAAACAGCAAAAAACAGGCAACTGGCACTGTGGCAACTTGTTAATAGATTAGTACCAGAAAATATGTAAAAAGCACCTCAAAGTGTAGATAAAGCAAAGCAAAGTAGATACTAAATAAGCATGGAGCATCAAAAAATATAGATACGTTTCCGACGTATCACGTGGCGATCGGCGTATCCAGCCACAACCATGTCCACTTCCTCATGATCGTCGTAGACGCGAGGTCTTCTCTTGCTGCGGCGGTCGCGCCTGCGACCGAAGTCATCTTTGTCATCCGAATGTGTTCAGTTGACGGAATCTTCGCCATCTGCCCAGCGGTTGGCGATGTCCATGAGGTTATCAAGGGTTTTAGGCTTGACGCGCCCAAGATCCTCCTTGAATTCACGGCGCCTGACGCCGTCCTTGAAGGCGCCGATTGCCCTCTCTTCAGAGATGTTTGCGGCGGAGTTCTTGATGTGAGACCAGCGTAGTATGTACGAGCGGAAGGACTTGTTAGTCCATTGGATGCAGGCCTGCAGCTCTTCGATTGAGGCTGGCCTCTTTCTTGTGCCCTTGAAGTGGCGAATGAAGTTGTACGCCAATTCTTCCCAGCTTTGGATGGAGACGGAGGGAAGGGTGCTGAGCCATACCCTGGCTGGTCCTATTAGTTCTAGTTGGAGGCATTGTAGGGCAGTGTTCTTGTTCCCGCCGTGGAGCTTGACTGACGACAGACGATCGTCGAGCCAGGTTTTTGGCTCCTGCGCGCCATCGAACTTCGGGTTGTCCGAAGGGAGCTTGAAGTTTCTCGGCATCCGCGATTACCGAATGGATCTGCTGAAGCATATGGATCCGCACAATTCTCCGTCGTCCTCCTCCTCGGACTCATTTGAGCATGCGCGCTTAGCACATGATTTGTCGATCTTGCGCTGTGTGAGCTCGCTATGAGCATCGTAGTTGTTGCTGTGGCGTCGTGGGATCCGACGGCATCGAGCAGGTCATGATCCTCTTCCTCGGATGAGGGTGTGCGGCTTCAAGTGAACTTGGCCGTGGCCTTTTTCTTCGGCTCTACGGGGGTTTCATCGTGGAGCGCAGCTCCAACGAGTCTGAGGCCTGCTAGCGCAGACTTGTGGGTCGCATTCTTCGGTATCCCGTCGGTGGCGGGTTGGACGCGAGATAGGTGGTGGCCGCCATGATCGCAGCCTACGGCGTTTTCGCATGATGTTTCCTTGCGAGTCCATCATCATGAAGGACGTGTCGAGTGCCTTAGTGATGTCGCGTCGTGCGGAAGGGTCCATGCGCTCCAGGCGGGAGCGGTACTTGTTGGCGTTGTTCCCATGTGAAGAGGAGCCGCCAGCGGAGAGCGCAGCTCGCCGCATGCTTGACTCGTCGGCTGCCCGCTTGCGCTTTTCGAGCTTGTCCTGTAGCTTGACCTGTCGATTGTGCTCATCGATCAGGAGCCAGTGGTAGGCCATCAGCAAGTCACGTGGACGCATCCACAGGTATGATGTGGTTGCCTCGCACGGATTCGCATGCGATCTCCCGGCCTTCCTCGTTGAGGTTGATCTGGTTGTGGGCACGATTGACGCCCTTAGTGGCTCAAGTCGCCCTGTTAGGCGGGTTCACCCTGTTTACCGTGTTCTCAACTTGAGGGTTGGGAGAGGGATTGGGAGGGGGTTGGGATTTTCACCTAGTGGTGGATCGGCTCCATTGTTGATGTCACCGCCATGGATGACGACGCACAGTTAGCGCTCTCGGAGGGGGTCGCTGCTTCTGCAGCTTTCAAATCCGAAACCATAGGTTCCTTCATCCGAAGGGGGATCGCACAGATGGGAGTTGCAGCTATTGCTGTCATCCGAACCGCTTGTGAGCGTCAATGTACGCAGGGCGTCGATGGGTGGGACCCATGAAGCGGTCCTGATTGATGAAAGTCGCACCCACTCTGGGAGGCGGAGGGTGCCGGTCTGCCCCACCTGGAAGCAGAAGCTTCCGAACAGCATCTTGATTCCGTCGCCTACGGACTCGAAGTCTTTGCGGGTGGCCGATGAGTGGGCGGTGAAGTCGAAAGCGCCAAAGAGAAGGTGATTCTCCGTCGCCGAGGAATCGTAGATCGCTCCGGATGGGACCATCACGACCGCACGATCAGCGTCTCCGCTTCCCACATACGGCGCCAATTGACGAGGGTTCAACTCATCAATGCCCATTGTTATGGACTTGGGTTTTGGAGAAGATGGGGATGCTGAAAGTCGCAAGACGGTTAACAGGCAAGCAGGGCCGGCTCTGACCCATGGCCAACATGGACGGCGCCCTAGGGCCCATGCCTTTCAGGGGCCCATGATTTGCATGTTTTTTTATTAGTCAGTTGTTTGGTTTTAGGTTAGAAAATTCAGTTAAAAGGTCTAGCATGGAGAAAGAATGGACAAAATCAAATCAAGAATCAATCTCCCATGTAGTCTAGTTCGTGTTCGCCTGTTTGTATCCCCAATTTTCTACTATTATATATTCAACTGCGGACTGCCCTAGCCGCCATTCTCTAGATTGGAGATCACCAATTCGTCATTGCCTATTGGGAACCAAAATTGATCATTTGAACTTGTGAATCCATCTGCGTCCCTTCCCGTTCCTCATGGCCTTTTCTCTGTTGTCCTAGCCCCTGGTACGTTCAATCGCCACAGAATCCAATTGCAATGTGATATTAGGGACTTGGAGCTTTAGTTTTAAGTACTATCTAATTCCTTCACAATTATAGGTGTTCAAATGTTGTCCGAAGAACACAAGTCCTGCTTTGAGAAAATAAATTAAAAACCAAGAGTCGGTTTATTGAATCACAAAGAGGTGTTTTAAAATAAGTATTTTTCGGTCAATTTTGATATCAACGCCTATAATCAATTGCAAGAATCTGATTTGGGAGAAGATGATTTTGCAGCAATAGGTTATTTAACTACTCTTTTATTTTATCTGTCATTATATGACATGGTTTAAGTGCTTAACAATAATGTTTATACATCTTGAATTAAGAATGTGTTGTCAGATGTTAACTCTTAATACTTTGCAAGTAAAAATAGTCATTCGTACTCCTTTACATATTAATATATACGTGTGCATATATATAGTCTTATAAGGGCCCACGTTGTCGACCTCGCCCTAGGGCCCTCCAAAACATAGAGCCGGCCCTGCAGGCAAGCAACACGGGAATATGAGGTTTATCCAAGTTCAGGCCCCTGGAGGTAAAACCCTACTCCTGCTTGTATGTTTCTTAATTACGGCGGAACCAAGTTTACAGGGGTGCGCAGATGCAATCTGGCGTGGAGGTGTGTGTATGAGGTGTTGAGATCTATTGTGGTGTAGCCTCCTGGCCTTTATATAGATAGGCCAGGTCCTGGGATAGATCGAGTCGGTTACAGATTAGAGTTGAACCCTTTAAAAGTCTATCTAATCTAGACTTGTCCTCCAAGGAGTCGAACTTGCCATGTGCTTGGGCCATCCAAAATCTTTCTGGACTGCAAGTCTTCACGTGGGTCTTCCTTGGGCTGGACCGGATATACCAACATTACGCACTCGTAGGGTATATCCGTGTCAGAAGGTAGGGCTACAATTTCCATGTTTAGGGCTTCACTGGTGGAGGACTATAGAGCTTGGAAAACAACAACGAAACAGAGAGGTTTTCAGCGAGCCTATACGCGAGCTGCATAGTCCAGCGAGCGGCGGGCGCCGCAGCCAGCAAGCGCGCGGAGTAATATGATCCGGTGCAAATTCTGCGGTTATATTTGCAAAGTAATATAAAAAAGGATGGTATATGAAAAACTACCTCTAAAAATACTTCCTCCGTTACACAATATTAGCCTTTTTTAGTAAGCTAGTATATATAGGCTCATATCCACCGGACCAAACCAAACGAGCAAGGTTGTTTGAACCGACAGGAGGACCGAGAAAACCTGCCAAAGCAGCACGACCCAAACGACCACACGTGTCTAGACTAATCCATTTAGTCCTAAATTTTAGCTGGAAATGCATCTATCTAGGCACTGCCGTGAACCGCACGCATGCCCGAGCGTGTTTGCGTGTCTGCTAAACCAGACCCGCAAGTCAGTAGAACATTAAGCTAGTTAAACGAGCTCAATTTCTCATTACCTTTACATTAGTTAAAACGCACCTATACCACAATTACAACTACAACTATCCAAAAATTCGTTGGCCGTCATATACTCATATGGTGACAACAGTCTAAAAAGTTGCTTGCCACCCTGCCCACACGATGGTAGCGGCGCCGCCGTCCTGAGCTCTAATGCTCGCCCTTGCCATCCCTGGCCCTAGCATGATCCGATGTGATGGTCTCATCGACGCGTCCCTTCCCAATGACAAAGCATGTCGCCGAAATGGCCAACTGGACAGCCGACGTGTGCCACCGATCCCTCTCATTAGCGCGAGGTGTCGTCGTGTCATCGTTTGTCAAGCGCCTTCTTGGGGCCACCTCCTCTCTAGTGCGTCCCACTAGAGCCACCTCCATCTTGGATTGCCAACGAGCCCTCTCCTCGTTCTCCTTCTCTGGTGTCGCCATGTCCTCTTCCACGGCCACTAGCGGGTCATTTTGTGGGCACGACGTGTCTGGACGTGGTGCCGGCCGCCCTTGCAGAGACGATGCCTTGCAGGGCATCTTGCTTGGCAGCCATGAACAGGCGGCCAAAGGCATCACAGTGGTAAGTCTGGAAGGACGCTAGCAGGGCCCGCTGCTCGTCGCTCACGTCCGGTGCGCCCACCTCGTCGTCGAGGTCCTTGAGCCGGTCATCATCGTCTTCCACAACGATCATGTTGGCGTCAGACACCACCTCCGCCATGGGGGGCCACCGCACCCGCCATGTGCACCGCATGTTGCTCCTTCGCCTTGTCTATGGCGGTCACGGCCACCACATCATGCACCGCCGGGTCGACTGCCTCGTGCGCACCGCAGCTGCCATGTTAGGAGATACAGGCAGGATCGTTCCATCTAATCCAACGGCTCTACCTAAATGCTCTTGTATGATTATTGGTAACTTAATTAATGGCATAATCTTGTCTGTAATGGTTGGGCGCTTTCTTTTCGATATAAAAGGAGCGCGTGGGTTGGCTGGGAGGCCAAGCATAATAAAAACCCTAAATTTATTTACCAATTTTCCTAATCAATTTCCTTCAAGTTTAATGTTCCTAGATTAGCTCCCATGTTCCTTCCTTCCTCCTCTCTATCCCTCCCAGCACAGGCCGCCGTGGTCCTAACATGCCACTACTGTAGGGTTTCGCAGCATAGTAGATCAAAAAATTTCTATGGATGCGAACGGGAAAGCCAAGATCTAATCTAGGAGATGCAAACAACGAGGGGGAATAGATGAGATCTTCATACCCTTGAAGATTTGCACAGCGGAACGTTCGACGGAACGTGGGTGATGTAGTCGTACTCGCTTCTCCTCCTCGCGATTCGATCCGATCTAACACTGCAAGTGGCGATGCCTCCGAGAGATGCACACGTGCGGCACCTCGACGTCTCCTCCTTCCTCGGTCCAGCAAGTATGGTGGAGAGACGGATTGGATCTACAACACGACGGCGCGGTGCAAGTGGTGGAGAGTTTCTGCAGCAGGGCTTCGTCTACACGTAGTCGGGAGGGAGAGAGAGAGAGGAGGGCAGCAGTGCGGCTAGGGCTTGAGGAGGAGGTGTGGGAGGGGGTGCGCCCCCATCCCTCTTTATATAGAGGGGTGGGCGGCCAGCCCTTGCCCCTCCCCCAAACCCTAGGGCCGGCGGCCAAGGAGGGAGGAGTGGGGGGCAAGTTTCCTCCCCCCCCCTTCTAGAAGCTCCCCTAGGGTTTTGCCGTAGGTTGGCCGGCTGGGCCCTATGGGGCCTTGTGCCCCTGGCCCAATGTAGCCAGGACACTCCCTCATAGTCCCATGCCCCCTCCCGGTAGGTGGGGCCATGTTGGTCCCCCTCCAAAAGGTTCTAGAAGCTTCCGGTACAATACCGATTAACCTGAAACAATTCCGAACTCCAAAAACTGCATTGCCTTATATGAATCTTATTCTCCGGACCATTCCGGAACCTCTCGTGATGTCCCGGATCCCATCCGATACTCCGAACAAAAACTCATAAACCAATTATCCAATCTATCCTAGCGTCGAGACACGTTAAGTGTGTGACCCTTCGGGTTCGAGTACATGCAGACATGATCTTCTATCAATAATCAATAGCGGGGTCTGGAAACCCATATTGACTCCCACACATTCATCGATGATCATATCGGATGAACCACGATGCCAGGATTCAATCAATCCCATATATATATTCCCTTCGTCTCGCGATATTTTACTTGCCCGAGATTTGATCGTCGGTACCGTCATACCTAGTTCAATCTCGTTCACAGCAAGTACTTTACTCGTTCCGTAATCTGATGTCACTTTGTGATTAACTCCTTAACCACATGCTTGCAAGCGGTGTTGATATTGATTACCGAGTGGGCCCTAAGTATATCTCTCCGACTTGGGAGGGACAAATCCCATCTCTATACATACAACCCAACAGGTACTTTCCGATCACCTGAGAGACACCTTTATGATCACCCTCTCATAGGATGACGTTTGATGACCTCAAAGCTTGCTTCCGATACCAGGGAGTTGTATTATCTCATGGTCTAAGGAATACAATATTTGACATAAGAAAAGCTTCGCAAAGATGAACACGATGACACGATCTAATTGCTTCGCTTGGTTTGGGTCTGTCCATCATATCATTCTCCCAATGATATGATCTCATTATTAATCGACAACTCATGTCTATGGTTAGGAAACCTTAACCATCATTAATCAATGAGCTAGTCCATAGAGGCATACTAGGGACACGGTGTTGTTCATAAACCACACAAGTATTAAAGTTTCCGCTTAATACAATTCTAGCATGGAATATAAACTTTATCATGAACAAGAATTATAATAATAACATCTTTATTATTGCCTCTAGGGCATAATTCCAACAACTACCTCCTCCGAATGCCTCTCTATTGCGGCATCGGGTGGTGACCTTGTGGCGAGGCATTGCTACTGGCTACCTAGGATTTAGCATTTTCCTTTCCACGCCAACCTTCTTTATAGCCCACAACTAGGGAAGAAAACGAAAGCTGGTTGCACGCCCGCCAAACGATTGCCCGCTCATGGGAAACCAGCGGCAGACCGCGGAAAAAGGAGCATCCTGAAGGAAATATGCCCTAGAGGCAATCATAGAGATGATTATATTTCTTATGTATCCATGAGTTATTGTACTGTTCCTTGAATATCCATATCAGGCAACTTGTATTGATTGGCAATTATGTGAATTGTTTGTGAAACTATTTACTTGTATGGTTATTTAATAGTTATCTCTAGTCAGAGTTCATGTGAGGACACATGTGAATATTAGACTAGTACATCGATTGGTTGATGACTATGTTTCGCAAGTCATAGACATGGAGATGTCAAATCAATGATGTGGACACATGTTATGAATATGGGGTTGGACTGACCCAACTTGAGACTGGCAATTAGTTGCATCTCTCTCTCTACACATCGTGTATGTTTTATCCTTAGAACTGAGATTGTCGCATGTACTTGAGATGTGGATCGACATACTTTGGGGCTATCAGACGCTACTCCGTAACTGGATAGTTATGAAGGTAGCTTTCGGGTTTGTCCTGAAGCATGCTGCAAGGCATGATCAATCAAGATGGGATTTGCCCCTCTCTACTTGAGAGAGACTGGGCCCCTCGAGTGATCGGATCCAGAAATGCATGGCCGTGCTACATATGGTTAAGAGTTAACCTAGTAAAGGGATTCCGAATCACAGTATCGAGAAAGGGAGGTCAGCTTGGAGCTAGACCAAATATCGTGAGGCAAAGGAAAATACATGTACTAAACCTTGTGATGGTTCGTCCGATATGAATTTTGTATGCGTTTAGAAGTTGGCACGTCTTGCTAGAGGCCGCTACCAACTATTGACATAATAAGTATATTCGTGTCATGTCTATACGTATATGAACCTATAGGATCACACACTTAAGGGGCTGAAAGTCTAATGAGGATTGGATTCGAATTAGACCAGGCTTAGGCTACTAATGGGATGCTAATGTAGAAGCCCATTAGGGACGCCTATATAAGAGAGGGTGGGGCGTTCTGACCAGGGTTAGACCATTCCACCCAGCCGCCACTCCTCACGTCTGTGTTGCACGCACGGACCTAGTAGTCCGGCGTCTAACGCTTCCACCCTGTACGTGTGGATACCTCGGAGGCGTTGTATCTATAGCATTTGGATGATCCGCGCAAGGGGAGCTGCTCGTGGGACGAGAACGAGGAGGAGACGTAGATCGTCGGCACTGTCTCAACGCGCTTCATCAAATTCCGCAACTGCGCGTCTAGTGGTAATCCCGTGATTTATGACAACAGTAATCCTAGTTTACACGGTAGAAAATTTTGATTTGCGCTAGAGTAGCCTACCCGTATCCCTTTGCATCCGAGCAGGAAGCCGACACGGTGGTGGTCGACGGGACGTGTCGTCTTAATTGCGACACCGAATCCATAATGACTGGGGAGGTAAAATGGGTTGGCCGAGGTACCTCCGCCCCAAACGAACCGGAAAAAAGACAAATTTCCTGACCGTGAGCCAACCTAAACTAACCAAAACAGATACAACATTTTATGTCTCCATGGAGATGCCCTACGTCCAAGCTTACTGTTGTCGCAACAATCACTCCTGGCACTGCAGCTACCTTTGTCCGTTTAACACTGGTGGAAACGGGGCTATAGGTCCCGGTTGGTACGGGGCTTTAGTCCCGGTTGCCCAACCGGTACGGGGCAATCGGGACTAAAGCCCTAACCTTTAGTCCCAGTTGCCCCACCAACCGGGACTAAAGGGTGCACACGTGGCAGCAGCAGAGGGCGAGGGGGGGTGGAGCATTAGTCCCGGTTCGTGTGTGGAACCGGGACTAATAACCTTCTGCCACGACAGAGATTTGTCCCATTTCTCTGCCGCGGCAGAGAATTCATTTTGGCACATTTTGTTGTCGCGGCAGCATTTTCGCCACTTTTTGTGCCGCGGCAGAGAATTCATTTAGGTTGTTTTATTGTTTATTTAGTGATTTGCACTTATCAATGAAGGAACCTTATATTACATCACGATGACAATATTATATTCAATACACGGATCGAGTTCATGCACTACATACAAAAGTTGCTATTCGATGCTACCGGCCAATTTCTTCAAAGTTGCTATTTTTACAATTCCTATTGTCTATACACAGCCGAGTAGTATTCCCCTTTTGGGTCTAGGACTTCTGCATCCAAAAATCCCACCAATTCCTCCTGAATTTCTCGTATGTGATCCTTTGGCAGAAGACCGTTGTAACACCCTCAGAATCGGCCCTATGCAAGTTTTAGCGAAACTCGCCAAACCCGCATAGAAACGATTCGAAGGTGCCCACCAGGCACTTTCGTGCGGGTGGAAAACGAAGTAATAACATTACACAACAGTCCTCGATGGGACCCACAGAACAGATATATATATAACAGCGACTCAAAGAGTCAAGATTACAGATATACAATACAAAGATCCAAATCACCTGTAAAATGATACAGCGTCCGACTACGGACAAGATGCAAATGGGGCTAAGAGCCCTGAAGAATAACCAATGGCGTACATAACCCTGCCCAGGCCAAGCCGGAAGGGTAACCCTGCTAACGGCGTCGCTCTCAAACCTTCTTAAACAAAAGGGGTGCCGACAAAGGGCAAAGGAAAAAGAGGAGCGTCAGTACTGAGGCCAGTACACGGCGAGGCTAGAATTCGGCGGTCCTCGCCTACATAGGTATGGTGGACTGAAGCGGCAGCGGCAGCATGCACTGAACACCCTATAGAGACTCGATACAACCGGCGGCAATCAGAGAGGGGTGAGAAAGACCTATTCGGAACCAACCTGATACTACCACCAATCAAAACCCATCCTGGCGTTTTCCCCTCGAGACCAAACGAGGAAGTCAACCGAGGAACTCACACAGTTGGCAGTTTTATTTATTCGGTTATCGTTGCAGCAATTACTAGTCAAGTATAGATAATCATCCTGATAAAATAAGCAGTGGGCACTTTTAGTTAATCATTCCATTATAGTTGCGGCATTTACTAGTCAAATACAATTAACATGAGATAACCCAAAAACCCAGCAGTTTTTGGTACTTTTATTTAGCCATCCGTTGTAGTTGCAATATTTACTAGTCAGATACAATGGTCGCAAGCGACACCCAAACAAGCAATTGTTGGCAGTTTTATTTAGCCATTCCATTATAGTGAAGCTGATTACTAGTCATTATAAAGTCAAATTTATAGCAGTAAACTTTAGTTATGCTTGTCTATGGTCGAGATACTGTGCTCCAAGTCGTCCATAACCGCGGACACGGCTTTCAGAAAGTTTTAACCCGGCCGGGGTGCACAAATAGCAACACACACACACGATCAACCTCGGAAAAACCAAATCAAAACCCAACGAGGTCTTCACGACAGAGCAATCACAAGATTCAGAAATATTTCAGGGGGCCACCCCTTAAAGTAGACCCGCAACGAAGCCGGCCGGCTCCGAGACGGACTTAAGGTTGTGGCGACGGCTATGAACGACTGGGAACCCGAAAGTGTGGCTGGGCTTGTCGACACCGCGGAATCGTGCCACGATCCTAAACAGTACAGTGTGCTCCTCGCACAAACGTAAATACAGAAGTAGCATGGCATAAGTACAGGATAGTAAATAAAACCTCAAACTAGTTTGTGGCCCCAAGAAATAAGACGGAATCAAGCTCTGGCTAAGGGGGGCCCATACTCCCCATATGTGGATAGCGCGATAAATCAAGGAACATGTATCAAGTACTCGGGGTCCTACGGGACACAAGTGGGCGTTCGGAAACCAAATATTATCTATCACCCACCGATGCCTCTGCTTACTTCAGATTTAGTTGTTAAACAGGAATTAAAGTGAGCGAAAAGTAAAACTAGGATCATCTCCAACATCAACATGCAGCAATACATCAACAACTGTGGCACTTGACATCACGCAACAGCACTTAAGCAAGCGACTACGACGCGCAAGTCCAACTATCTACCAAACAACAGGTAATAGGATGTGTCCAAGGCAATATAAGGCTGCAAGGGATATCACAGGTACGGAAACTAAAGCATCGCAACATAGATAGCAATAGATCAACAGGAGGGAATAAAGACTATAAAAGTAAGATAGGTAGAAAGGGGGAGATGCTCGCCTGAAAACATTGCCGAAAGGTTCATCCAAAGATCGGGCGAAGCTCACATCAACTCAACGGCCTTATCCGCGAAGAAGCAAAACACTAGAAGAAAACACCAGATGCAATATTTAATACAACGGCAGGAGATCGGCATGATGCATGTATGATGCATGGCATGGAAAAGGTGCGATGCAATTAGGTCATATTAAGCGGAACCGGGGTCCCGACAATTAATTAGATGGTTCGTGTTACTTATTTACCTCGCAAATTAAATGTTGTTTAACATGTCAAAAGATAATACGGGTTCGCTACACAAGTTTAAATGAGGCCAATATAAGGCTAGATTTGCCCGCATATGGGCCCCATATTTAATTATATGGTGAATCGGCATAAGGCCCCCAAACCACATGACAAAAGATGCATGCATGGACAATTCAATATGCAACAATTTATAATTATGGCATTTATAAAATAGGGTTCTCGGATAAGGGTCACACATTAGGGTTCGACAGATCTTGGGGTTCCGGGGTTCGGGGTTCGACAGGGTCCAGGGTGCGACGGGAACGTTCTCGGATAACAGAGGTAGGTCTTGTCGCGTCCGGGAAGCAGAACTTGGGTCGGTGTCGTTCTTGTCGTTGCGAAAAATCTTGTCGGGCCCGCGCCATCGAGTCGGTGTTAGCGTTCGGGCGCGTCCTCGAGGCAAACTTGGCGTCCTGAGGACGTTCCTGTCGCATCTGTGGTCGTCGGGTCGGACTTGGCGTTCGGGGTGAAGCAGTTGGCGTTCCTTGTCTTGTCGAAGGCCTTGTTGCTCTACGGCGAAGAACTTAGCATCAACGGGGTCCGAGAAGGAGATCTTGATGCGGCACCGGGTGCGGGATCGGCCTTCGGGTTCGGGGGTCTCGGCGTCCGTAGATCTTGGTGTCCAAGGCGCGGCATCAACCAGCGGGGTCTTGTGTTTGACGGGGTTCGGGCGCGCCGTGATCGGTCTTCGGACCCGTGAAGATGGTCTTGGCGTCTCGGGGATCTTGGACCGTGTCGGCCTTCGTGTTCCGGAACCGGGGCCTTCGAGTCCGTCCTGGTCATCATTCGGACAGACCCGCACATCTGTTCTTAGAGCATTTTTCATCTTGTCAGCATCAGGGCGAAGCCAGTCGTCGTACGTGTCCAAGCTCTCGGAACGTCGTGGCCACGCGGTGTCGAGAGCAGAGAGCGGACAGGGAGGCTCGGGCGGCCGGGGTCGTGAAAGAACAGCGGCAGGGCCCGCTGCTAACGGCGAGGCGGCTAGGCAGGGCTCGGGCCAGAGCCCGCGGCTGGAGGCGCGCCCGGCGGCGAGGTGGGCCGCGGGTCGGAGGGCGACGCGCCGGCGGGGAAGAGGAAGAGGTGGCCGGAGGAGGCCGGCGCGGATGAGGTCGGAGGTGGCGACGCAGAGGAGAGTCGGGGCCGGGCAGGCGCAGGGGCGGCGACGGTGGACGGCTGGGGGCGGAGCTCGCCGGCGGGGGTTGCTCGGGGTCGGCGACGGTGGAAGGTTGAGGGGGCGCCGGGGCACGGGCGGAGGACGAGGAGGCGCAGAGGAGCTTGAGAAGGCGCCGGCGGGCCTGACGTTGGCGGTGACGGAGGGAGGCAGAGCCTCTAGCGGCGGCGCGGGAGCGGCGATGCTCGGAACAGGGGCGGCGGCGGGAGTTGGTGGAGGGAGGCGCGCGTGCCGAGGCTGCGGGCCGGCGAGGCGAGGCGAGGGGGCGGAGGCGAGGGGGCCTGGGCGGAGCTGCGGCCGGAGGAGAGAGGCAGCGCCGGCGGGGCTGGTCGCGGGAGGTGAGGGACGGCAGGGGCGCGGGGTGGGGAGAGAAAGGCGAGAGGGAGAGGGACGGGGCGGGACAGGTGAGTGGCGGGACCAGGGGGCTGTGGGGGGGGGCGGACGCGGGTAGAGAGGGGGTAGCTGGCAGGTAGTGGGGCGCGGGCCCAGGGTGGCAGAGAGAGTGGGGGGTTGGGTCGGCTGGCTGAGGGTGAGAAAAGAAGGCCTGCGGTTTAGGTGGAGGGGAGAGGGGTGTTGGGGGTGAGGTGGCAGGGTTTAATTGGGGGGAAGAGAGGGGAGCTGAGGTGGCGAGCTGCTACTGGTTGGGGTGAGGTGGAGAGGAGGGCTGGGTAGATAGGTTGGTAGGTTTAGGAATTAGAAGGGCGGTTGGGTGGACCGATTTATTTTCTGGGGTGGTCGTTCGGGTCAATTCGGCCCGTTCGACTGCCCCACTAAAATAATATAATAATTTTATTTAATGCTAAATGCACCGTTGCAAACCAATATTAGACAACAAAATATTCCGGCGACCCGGGTTTGAATTTGAAAACAAGACGGGCGTTTTAGAAAAACAAAACAGGCTTTGCGAAAAATAGTTTTAGGCAAACAATACATGATGATGACGATGCAATGCACAAATTCAACGCGATTTTCTGGTAGTGGTTTTGCGGGATGCCACAATTAGACACCACTAACAATGGATCTCGCCCTCGAGATCCGCCTCATGGTACCGGGAAGGAAGGTCGGCGATCTGTGTCTTCTCGCTTCGTGTAGATCCTCGCGACACCACTAACAAGAGGTCGTTGTCCGTGATTGTTGAGGGAACACTCCGGAAACAGAAGGGCGAAGGTAGAGGCATCAACAAATAAAGCCACCCCTAACTTCCGGGGACGGAGTAAAACTGCTGGATCCACTGATTCGTTGTACAAGAGCGAATGACAAGAGTAGTGGTATGGTAGCTACTCCATCCCGCACTCAAACCATTACTCTACACACGAATAGGCGGATTATGCAACCAACTCTCGGAATCAGAATGAAGATCTCGACAAGCGAGGTTCAGAATCAAAGAAGTGATGCGTACTCTGCATCGTATCTGGCGTAGATGATGTCGTCGCGTCGGAAAACACCGGAAGGCACAAACAAAGAACAAAGAATGGTACCACAGCAGACGGATTCCTCAAGCAGCATGAACACCGGATGGTAGAACACCGTTACCAAAGGAGGAAGCGAAACCCTGAAGGTACGACAGAACCCAACCACGAGAGATCCTGGACTCGAAGAAAAAGACGAGAGCGGATTCAAAACACGTAGAGGTAAGAGGAGAACAGCAGAGGGGTAAGGAGTAAAATCAGACCTAACCAGAACTTTCCAACCGATTTTCAAAAATAGTTTTGACACTTCTACTTCGGTCGTTAGCTAGGTTATCCTACAGGCTGGACTTGTGGGGTATCGCAACTGCTGAGCTCTGATACCACTCTGTAACACCCTCAGAATCGGCCCTATGCAAGTTTTAGCGAAACTCGCCAAACCCGCATAGAAACGATTCGAAGGTGCCCACCAGGCACTTTCGTGCGGGTAGAAAACGAAGTAATAACATTACACAACAGTCCTCGATGGGACCCACAGAACAGATATATATAACAGCGACTCAAAGAGTCAAGATTACAGATATACAATACAAAGATCCAAATCACCTGTAAAACGATACAGCGTCCGACTACGGACAAGATGCAAATGGGGCTAAGAGCCCTGAAGAATAACCAATGGCGTCCATAACCCTGCCCAGGCCAAGCCGGAAGGGTAACCCTGCTAACGGCGTCGCTCTCAAACCTGCTTAAACAAAAGGGGTGCCGACAAAGGGCAAAGGAAAAAGAGGAGCGTCAGTACTGAGGCCAGTACACGGCGAGGCTAGAATTCGGCGGTCCTCGCCTACATAGGTATGGTGGACTGAAGCGGCAGCGGCAGCATGCACTGAACACCCTATAGAGACTCGATACAACCGGCGGCAATCAGAGAGGGGTGAGAAAGACCTATTCGGAACCAACCTGATACTACCACCAATCAAAACCCATCCTGGCGTTTTCCCCTCGAGACCAAACGAGGAAGTCAACCGAGGAACTCACACAGTTGGCAGTTTTATTTATTTGGTTATCGTTGCAGCAATTACTAGTCAAGTATAGATAATCATCCTGATAAAATAAGCAGTGGGCACTTTTAGTTAATCATTCCATTATAGTTGCGGCATTTACTAGTCAAATACAATTAACATGAGATAACCCAAAAACCCAGCAGTTTTTGGTACTTTTATTTAGCCATCCGTTGTAGTTGCAATATTTACTAGTCAGATACAATGGTCGCAAGCGACACCCAAACAAGCAATTGTTGGCAGTTTTATTTAGCCATTCCATTATAGTGAAGCTGATTACTAGTCATTATAAAGTCAAATTTATAGCAGTAAACTTTAGTTATGCATGTCTATGGTCGAGATACTGTTCTCCAAGTCGTCCATAACCGCGGACACGGCTTTCAGAAAGTTTTAACCCGGCCGGGGTGCACAAATAGCAACACACACACGATCAACCTCGGAAAAACCAAATCAAAACCCAACGAGGTCTTCACGACATAGCAATCACAAGATTCAGAAATATTTCAGGGGGCCACCCCTTAAAGTAGACCCGCAACGAAGCCGGCCGGCTCCGAGACGGACTTAAGGTTGTGGGGACGGCTGTGAACGACTGGGAACCCGAAAGTGTGGCTGGGCTTGTCGACACCGCGGAATCGTGCCACGATCCTAAACAGTACAGTGTGCTCCTCGCACAAACGTAAATACAGAAGTAGCATGGCATAAGTACAGGATAGTAAATAAAACCTCAAACTAGTTTGTGGCCCCAAGAAATAAGACGGAATCAAGCTCTGGCTAAGGGGGGCCCATACTCCCCATATGTGGATAGCGCGATAAATCAAGGAACAGGTATCAAGTACTCGGGGTCCTACGGGACACAAGTGGGCGTTCGGAAACCAAATATTATCTATCACCCACCGATGCCTCTGCTTACTTCAGTTTTAGTTGTTAAACAGGAATTAAAGTGAGCGAAAAGTAAAACTAGGATCATCTCCAGCATCAACATGCAGCAATACATCAACAACTGTGGCACTTGACATCACGCAACAGCACTTAAGCAAGCGACTACGACGCGCAAGTCCAACTATCTACCAAACAACAGGTAATAGGATGTGTCCAAGGCAATATAAGGCTGCAAGGGATATCACAGGTACGGAAACTAAAGCATCGCAACACAGATAGCAATAGATCAACAGGAGGGAATAAAGACTATAAAAGTAAGATAGGTAGAAAGGGGGAGATGCTCGCCTGAAAACATTGCCGAAAGGTTCATCCGAAGATCGGGCGAAGCTCACATCAACTCAACGGCCTTATCCGCGAAGAAGCAAAACACTAGAAGAAACACCGGATGCAATATTTAATACAACGGCAGGAGATCGGCATGATGCATGTATGATGCATGGCATGGCAAAGGTGCGATGCAATTAGGTCATATTAAGCGGAACCGGGGTCCCAACAATTAATTAGATGGTTCGAGTTACTTATTTACCTCGCAAATTAAATGTTGTTTAACATGTCAAAAGATAATACGGGTTCGCTACACAAGTTTAAATGAGGCCAATATAAGGCTAGATTTGCCCGCATATGGGCCCCATATTTAATTATATGGTGAATCGGCATAAGGCCCCCAAACCACATGACAAAAGATGCATGCATGGACAATTCAATATGCAACAATTTATAATTATGGCATTTATAAAATAGGGTTCTCGGATAAGGGTCACACATTAGGGTTCGACAGATCTTGGGGTTCCGGGGTTCTGGGTTCGACAGGGTCCAGGGTGCGACGGGAACGTTCTCGGATAACAGAGGTAGGTCTTGTCGCGTCCGGGAAGCAGAACTTGGGTCGGTGTCGTTCTTGTCGTTGCGAAAAATCTTGTCGGGCCCGCGCCATCGAGTCGGTGTTAGCGTTCGGGCGCGTCCTCGAGGCAAACTTGGCGTCCTGAGGACGTTCCTGTCGCATCTGTGGTCGTCGGGTCGGACTTGGCGTTCGGGGTGAAGCACTTGGCGGTCCTTGTCTTGTCGAAGGCCTTGTTGCACTACGGCGAAGAACTTAGCATCAACGGGGTCCGAGAAGGAGATCTTGACGCGGCACCGGGTGCGGGATTGGCCTTCGGGTTCGGGGGTCTCGGCGTCCGTAGATCTTGGTGTCCAAGGCGCGGCATCAACCAGCGGGGTCTTGTGTTTGACGGGGTTCGGGCGCGCCGTGATCGGTCTTCGGACCCGTGAAGATGGTCTTGGCGTATCGGGGATCTTGGACCGTGTCGGCCTTCGTGTTCCGGAACCGGGGCCTTCGAGTCCGTCCTGGTCATCATTCGGACAGACCCGCACATCTGTTCTTAGAGCATTTTTCATCTTGTCAGCATTAGGGCGAAGGCAGTCGTCGTACGTGTCCAAGCTCTCGGAACGTCGTGGCCACGCGGTGTCGAGAGCAGAGAGCGGACAGGGAGGCTCGGGCGGCCGGGGTCGTGAAAGAACAGCGGCAGGGCCCGCTGCTGACGGCGAGGCGGCGAGGCAGGTATCGGGCCAGAGCCCGCGGCTGGAGGCGCGCCCGGCGGCGAGGTGGGCCGCGGGTCGGAGGACGACGCGCCGGCGGGGAAGAGGAAGAGGTGGCCGGAGGAGTCCGGCGCGGATGAGGTCGGAGGTGGCGACGCAGAGGAGAGTCGGGGCCGGGCAGGCGCAGGGGCGGCGACGGCGGACGGCTGGGGGCGGAGCTCGCCGGCGGGGGTTGCTCGGGGTCGGCGACGGTGGAAGGTTGAGGGGGCTCCGGGGCGGAGGACGAGGAGGCGCGGAGGAGCTTGAGAAGGCGCCGGCGGGCCTGACGGTGGCGGTGACAGAGGGAGGCAGAGCCTCTAGCGGCGGCGCGGGCCGGCGCGGGAGCGGCGATGCTCGGAACAGGGGCGGCGGCGGGAGTTGGTGGAGGGAGGCGCGCGTGCCGAGGCTGCGGGCCGGCGAGGCGAGGCGAGGGGGCGGAGGCGAGGGGGCCTGGGCGGAGCTGCGGGTTGGAGGAGAGAGGCAGCGCCGGTGGGGCTGGTCGCGGGAGGTGAGGGACGGCAGGGGCGCGGGGTGGGGAGAGAAAGGCGAGAGGGAGAGGGACGGGGCGGGACAGGTGAGTGGCGGGACCAGGGGCTGTGGGGGGGCCGGACGCTGGTAGAGAGGGGGTAGCTGGCAGGTAGTGGGGCGCGGGCCCAGGGTGGCAGAGAGAGTGGGGGGGGTTGGGTCGGCTGGCTGAGGGTGAGAAAAGAAGGCCTGCGGTTTAGGTGGAGGGGAGAGGGGTGTTGGGGGTGAGGTGGCAGGGTTTAATTGGGGGGGAAGAGAGGGGAGCTGAGGTGGCGAGCTGCTACTGGTTGGGGTGAGGTGGAGAGGAGGGCTGGGTAGATAGGTTGGTAGGTTTAGGAATTAGAAGGGCGGTTAGGTTGACCGATTTATTTTCTGGGGTGGTCGTTCGGGTCAATTCGGCCCGTTCGACTGCCCCACTAAAATAATATAATAATTTTATTTAATGCTAAATGCACCGTTGCAAACCAATATTAGACAACAAAATATTCCGGCGACCCGGGTTTGAATTTGAAAACAAGACGGGCGTTTTAGAAAAACAAAACAGGATTTGCGGAAAATAGTTTTAGGCAAACAATACATGATGATGACGATGCAATGCACAAATTCAACACGATTTTCTAGTAGTGGTTTTGCGGGATGCCACAACCGTCCCGTAGACGTTCGATCTGATTTAAAAAAGGAGTCAGCCTATATGAATGAAACTAAACACAATTTGATTGTATTTAAAAACTATAGAAATTGTTTACGTACGTGGAGTTGCTCTAAATTTCTGCCCTTCTCATCGCACGTCTGCCGGATGAACTCACAAACATAGTATCCACATAGATTGTTACCTGGTCCCTGCGTCAGGCACTTACGAGAACAGAGTTCAATCAAAATAATAATCAAGCATGATAATAACTGTATCAAAACTAGAATCAAAGAGATGCGCGGATATAGCTAGTGGTGCTTACATCTAGTGCTTCAAATGTAAGCTCCTCTTTCCAAACCCCCCTAGCCTTGTTGGTGAACAGTTTCGAAGCGCTGCCCGGCGTAGAAAACGAATAAAATAAGTTATTAAGTACTTGATATCATAAAATTCACGAACGTTGCCGATATAGTGTCGTAATGATTAGAATTACCACAGGAGAAGTATCTACATGTCCTTCCACGTCTCAAGGGGTTTATGTTTCGATTCCATTACTAGTACACGCCCTTTGTCAAGTTGAATGATTAACAGAATATAGTGGAAGCTGCAAATGCATAACTAATCAATTATATACTTAACATCGAGTAATGGAAATAGAAAGTGTATACAAGACAATAACACTCACTCGAAGTTGTAAGGAAATAGTATTTCCCTTTTGGTTTCTTGAAACCTTAACGTGTGTACTATATTATCCTCCGTATCCTGGGGGCTTATTTTGAGATTAGCTTCATGAACCCAATATGGGTCAATGAAGCCAATGTCATAGATTTGTCCTCTGCTCCATTCGAGAATCTTCATTCTGCATATTACAGTATGATTATATACATGCAATAAACAAGGCGAGATAGCTGGAGACTAAATTAATTACAGAATTAGTACTTACAAACAATAGGCACTGATGATCGATTTGTCCAAGGCGTCTTGATTGAATAATTGAAATAGTTCATCAAATTTAATGGATATCATGTCATCCTTATCTTTTCCATGATGCTTTTTTGTAACCCTCAGCACTATCCAGTTAGCCCCGGCCTTTGTGGCATGCATGTACCAGTTATGCAATCTTCGCATTTTTGTTGGAAGATTGTTTACCTCCTCAGGTTTGACGAGAGGTTTGCCGTACTGGTATTTGTATGCTACTTCACTCACGGGGAAGAACTCTAACTGGGATAAGTACTGGGCAATACTCATACCTTGAGCAGCGGCAGCTTCTCCGTATTGTGCAACTACCTCTGGATCATACTGCTCTTCGGCCCCATATTTGCTCGACCCCACATTGGTTTGGGAAATCACCTTGAGAGGGGCGCAAGTCTGTTTTGCTTGTTCTCCGAGCTGCGCAACAAATTTCTCGCTTGCATCAGTACTGCTCTTCGAGGCTTTTTGTGCCGCATGTGACTTGAGAATAGAACGCTCATAGTCTGATGACAGCTTTGGCTCGGGTTGATGAAGAGTCTTTAGCATTTTCAACACTTTGGCTTTTTCTTCTTTGGTGCTGGGGAACACTGGCTCTTTCGGACGCCTCAGCTTAGCGAAAAACGCTGTCGTTTCCGCATCAACGATCGCCGCGGTCTCCTCTTCAGTACAGTCATAAGCTCTCTTGGGAGGAACCTTTGGTACTTTTGGAAGAAGCTCTTGTTTACGTTTCGGCGATCGCTTACCACGAGGCACAGTAGCGGTACGCTTACGCTTTTGACCCTTAGGCGCCGGCGATGGCTCCCGCGGCGATGGCTGCGCCGGAGATTGGTGAGGCGACGGAGCCGGGTGAGGCGACGAAGACGGCTGCCGCGGCGGCGACGACCTCGCTGGAGACGGGTGAGGCGGCGGCGAAGATGGCCTTGGCGTGTGATTTCGAAGCACGATACATTCCTTCGGCCATAGAATGGTGACTTTTTTGCGTCTCCCAGCACAGTCACATCCCTTCACCTGTAGGGTAGTGAAGATCCAAAACTTCAAAGGTGGGCATGATTTCATCCACGCCGACAACAGCGTAGCCCTCTGGAACCGGACGACAATGGTAAGTTGGTGTGGCTCCAATTGGTAAGGCATAGCCGACCACCACCTTCATTGATATGTTCACAACTTTGACATGTAGCTCGCAGTGTGTCATCTCTGTGATATCATCCACTAGGTAGACAACAGGAGCCATCGTCGGTGCATCATCGTCATCGCCATTGTCATCACCCGGGACCTCGGTGGAAGCCACACTGCTTTATTCGATAGGCCGGTAGCATCGAATGCAGTGTGCTGCTGAGATGGGCCGGTAGTACTTTTCTCTTTAAGTGCGTTAATTTCATATTGTTGTTTATTTAATCGTTCTTCAATCAAACGCATTCGCTCTTCCTGACTATCTGCTTCAACTTCCGCCCTGTCCTTTCTCCTCTAACGGCTTCTATCAGGATATTTCTTCCTCTCTTCGGGAAACCCAGTCCTCCATGGTTGGGAGCCTCTTGTGCCTCGTGTTCGTCCATCATGTTCCTTATTTCCAAGGGCGAGTGTGAGCTCATCATTCTCTCTATCGGGAATGAAGTCCCCATCTTTAATAGCCTTTACTGCTTTTCTGATCCTCTCGATTGGCAAGGGGTCTTCTTTATGTCGTATGTTATATATACGCCTCCCTTCCGAGTCCAACGTGCCCCCATGCCCGTAAAACCAATTCCTTGCACGTTCTACCCAATCGTGTGTCTCTGGGGTGATCTTTTTATCACGCAGTTCATTCTCAAGTTTCTCCCACTTAGGAATGCCAGCCCTGTAGCCACCTTGCCCCATAGTATGGTGATACTTCTTGTTAGCAGCATTCAGCTTATTTGTTGCAGACATTTTCTTATCTTTTTCTAATGTCTTGTATTCCACAAACTCAGCCCAGAATGGTTTTATCTTCTCAAACTGAATATTCTTGAAATCGGGAGTCTTCTCTTTCACGACATAGTCAAGGTGCAATCTTTTCTTCCAGTTGGTAAAACACTGGGCCATCTTCTTCAAAGCCCACTCCCTGACCTTAGCCTCCATGGCTCTCCCATGTTGTAAGGTGTCCTCAACTGGATCCTCCGCATTTGGATCCAGCTCTATCTTCGGTAGTTTGAAATTAACCATGAGCCTCTTCCACAGTAAATCTTTGGCGTGGTTAGGGACAAATAAACATGTTCCCTCTTCATCCGCATTAGCAGGCCTATTCCAATTTCTAATGGTGATCGGGATTAAGTCCCTAAAAATTACTCCGCATTGTGCCACAAATTTGTTTGCGACAACTTCGGGAGCCGTCGGCTTGCCGTCTTCAGCGACATCTTCGATCCTGAACCTCTCATGGTCTTGCAACTTTTTGGTTGGGCCTCGTCTGCTCTTTTCAGTAGATTCCTTCGATCCGGAGGGCTAAAAGAATAAAGCTCGTCATTACTATTTCTATATAGATAGCAGATGCTTAATTAATGAATTAACTATATTACATGCACCTCGCCGGAGCGGTCGTCTTCTCGATTACACAAGGCATCGCCTTCTCCCTCGCGGAAGGCAACACCTTCAACCTCAAACAAGTTGTCTATTCCGGTAAAAAGAGGATCACCCTCACCGGAGTTGTTCAGAAACGTTGATACGTCTAAATTATCTTCCCCACGGATCACACCTTGGATCAACTCTTCCTTTTCTTCGTCTCTGACGTGTGGGTCCATATTTTCTGCATAGGTGGAAAAACGAATAAGTCAAAGCGGCTAAAGGAGAAAGTTAAGTACGGTGTTGAGAGATATAAACCCTAATTCAGAGAAACCCTAATATATACATACACAATAATAAAAATGAAGAGAAACCCTAAACCCTAAACCTAGCTACAAAAAGGAAACCGTGTAGTAGATGGTAACTCTAGCTAAAGTCAACTAAAATCAATATTCCGGAGTTTCTAGGGGTGTAAAACCTAGTTCGGAGAAACCTCGGATGCATATGAGAGGGGAACATGAGTATAAGGCTACAAAAGGGAAACTATCCAGCAGATAGGTAACACTAGATACTAACAAAATACCATATTGGAATCGATTTAAGAGGGTTCGGAATGCCCTGGCGAAGGCACATCGTCGAACCCACATGCACCTAAGGGGTATTAATGATTCCTTATCTAAGATAGGGCTTTTAAGTTGCTTGACAATGTGAATCGGGTCTGGGGCTACCCACATCTGATCTCATCTCATCACGTTCTCCTGTCATGCTAGATTCTCTGCATCTGATACATCATCTGGATGGACCAGAACTGACAGCTATGCATCACTAAGCAGACATAAATACAAGCTCTAGCAGTGTACACAAGCCAAACCTAGTTATGCTAGGAGCAATGTATCAGGTAATATAAGCTCAAGGGAGTATGCAATAGATAGGATACTCTATCTATCGATAAAGACCACAGTAGAATCGTATGCATCATGGCAAGAATTGAAATGCTTTCGAAATCATAGGATTATATCATGGTGGGGCTATGCTTGCCTTTGCCTGTTGATAGAAGATAAATAGATCTTCGGAAGCCTTGTACTTGACTTGATTATAGTTGGTCAAGTATTGTTCATCGATCTTCTATGGTCTTGATCTCGGTCTTCGATCTCGATCTCGATATCGTATTCTACCGAGAAGAACCAAATCACCGGAAAGAAAGGGAAACAATCAACACATGGCATCAATGCAATGCTAAAGCAATGATGATGATATGACAAGTTAATGTGCATTGGAATGTAACCCTAAAGCATGCTCGACAAGTTAATCGGGGTTCCGAGGGGCGCAAACCCTAACTCAAGGAACTTCAGAATCACCTGTTAGGGTTACTAGGGTGTTCTAATTAAACTTGTCATTTAAGTTGTTGAACAATGCATGATTATAGCATAGATAGATAGTTCTCATTTTTCTGAACATTTTGGTATATTATTTGTATTTTTCTGAATTAGAGATTAAAAGTTATTGAATTTACAAGTTTTATTCAAATTCTGAAATTATTAAATCAAATGTTTAAACCTTTTGCACCATAGTAACAACTATCCATAGTGGCTGAGAGGGGGGCCCGGAGCCACCTCAGCAGCCACGCAAGCAAAGGAGAAACAGGGTCATCTGTCACCAGAGAAGGAGCTAGCCCTAGAGGCTGACTGGTGGGACCAGGGCCACGCGGATGCCACGTAGACGCCACGTTGGGCTCGCCGGAGACACATCAGACGGCGATGGTAGGCAGCGGAGGAGAGCAAGCGGGGCTGCGGGACTTGGCGTGCTGGAATCAGCGCATCCAGGCGGACTCAAAATTGGCGGAGCCGCAATCTGTTGGTTGCCGGAGCAGGTGGTACAACGACGGCCGACGGCGGCGAACGGGATCTAACGGCGCAGGCATGAACTACAGCGAGAGGGGAAGGAAGGAGGCATCCAGAAGGTTCGCTTGCTCACCCTGAGCGCGTGAGGTTGGTCGGAGAGAGCGCGGGAGGTCGAGGTTGAGCGGATCGACGCCGGCGAGCACGGTCGGGGTCGAGGAAGACGGAGTCGTGGGCGACGACTGGTGCGCGCACGAACGGAGGCGGCGGTGCTGGCGGATGAAACGCGCGGGCTCGGGCAGCCTGACGACGTCGGGGGCGGCGAGCTCGGGCAGCCTGCCGGCATCGGGGGCGGTTGTGCGCGCGTCGGTGAAGCAGAGAATTGATGGGGAAGGGAAGAAGAAGAGGAGGGGCGTCAGTTATAACCAAAGGACCTTTAGTCCCGGTTGGTGGTTCCAACCGGGACTAAAGGGTTATACGTCCCGGTTGGAGCCACCAACCGGGACGTATACTCCAATATTTTCAGCAGACCAAGGGTTGGCGCGCAGGTCTTTTAGTCCCGTTGGTGGCTCCAACCGGGGACATATTCCCCTGTTTTCAAAAAATTTCAGGTATTTTCTCGCTGTTCCCGCCTTATTTTTATTTTGGGGTTAAATTTGTATTGTTTTTTAAATGATAATTAATTTGGAATTTAGAAAAACTTTAAACATAAAAAGTGTTTGGATTTGAATAATAATCAAACCATTTTCTGTTTTAAAAAATAATTAATGTAACCATTTAAAATATGAACCATTTACAATTAAAAATGAATTAACTTATATTTTTTAATATCAATTTGGAATTTAGAAAAACTTTAAACATAAGAAGTGTATGGATTTGAATAAATAATCCAAAACCATTTCTATTTTTAAAAATAATTAATGTAACCTTTTAAAAATGAATTAACTTATATTTTTGAATATAAATTTGGAATTTAGAAAAACTTTAAACATAAAAAGTGTTTGGATTTGAATAAATAATTCAAACCATTTTCTGTTTTAAAAAATAATTAATGTAACCATTTAAAATATGAACCATTTACAATTAAAAATGAATTAACTTATATTTTTTTAATATCAATTTGGAATTTAGAAAAACTTTAAACATAAGAAGTGTATGGATTTGAAAAAAAAAATCCAAAACCATTTTCTATTTTTAAAAAATAATTAATGTAACCTTTAAAATGAATTAACTTATATTTTTGAATATTAATTTGGAATTTAGAAAAACTTTAAACATAAAAAAGTTTTGGATTTGAATAAATAATTCAAAACCATTTTCTGTTTTAAAAAATAATTAATGTAACCATTTAAAATATGAACCATTTACAATTAAAAATGATTAACTTATATTTTTTAATATCGATTTGGAATTTAGAAAACTTTAAACACAGAAGAGGTATGGATTTGAATAAATAATCCAAAAACCATTTTCTATTTTTAAAAAATAATTAATGTAACCTTTTAAAATGAATTAACTTATAATTTTGAATATTAATTTGGAATTTAGAAAAACTTAAACATAAAAAGTGTTTGGATTTGAATAAATAATTCAAAACCATTTTCTGTTTTAAAAAATAATTAATGTAACCATTTAAAATATGAACCATTTACAATTAAAAATGAATTAACTTATATTTTTTTAATATCAATTTGGAATTTAGAAAAACTTTGGTCGAACCGGTGTGCATGAAGATAGGGGACGAGCATGAAGATAGGGGACGAGCATCGTTAGAACTTGCATTGGATCTCTGAAGAAACCACATATTGCGAGTCTAAAAATGATTTTTTCAAAAAATCACGGGCGATAGATCATGTACCTGTAGTACAAACCGGACCCACTTCCTACCGATTCGGCAGACATTTGTCCTTTTTACCCGGGATGGACGAAAAGGTTTGAGATGTACCGGTTGGGAGATAGTCCATGTAAGGTGGTATAGTATTTTAGAAAAATGGGACGGTAGCATTCTGAAACGGCATTTTGGTGGTTACTTCACAAAACGACCCGTTTTTTGCGCTCGGAAAATGGAAAAAGGCTTTTCCGTGCGACAAAAAGGAAAACTTCCTCCTGCAACATTGTTCTCCATACCAATGTCCACACACATGCATAATATGGGCACAACATCACAAACTATGCCGTGATTCAGCACATAACATCGGTCATTTGGACCGAAAGCCATCAAACCTCGAACATGATAGGTCATTTTGTGAAGGTTTTTTCGAAACATGATCAATATACCAAGTCTGGTATTTTTCCTTTCAACTATGTAACAAAATATGACACCACGCGAAGGATTTTCATTGTTCGGATTTTTTTTGAATTTATTATGCCCGTTTTGAATTATCTGAATTTCTAACTATGGTCGAACCGGTGTGCATGAAGATAGGGGGTGAGCATCATTAGAAATTGCATTGGATCTCTGAAGAAACCACATATTGCGAGTCTAAAAATGATTCAGCACAACATCACAAACTATGCTGTGATTCAACACATAACTTCCTGCCGATTCGGCAGACATTTAGTCTCGGCTGTAGTCATAAACCGGGACTAAAAATATTTTCCGCCATTTCCCACCTCTTCCCGCCAAGTTTTCCCGCCCTTTTCTTTATACTAGAGCTTTTAGTCCCGGATATAGTCACTAACCGGGACTAAAGATATTTCCCGCCATTTCCCAAAGCTTCACGCCAAGTTTTCCCGCCCTTTCCCTCTATATTTAGGGTGATCGTGCCATGGCTATCCACACATCCACACCTTCCTCTCTTAGAACAATGGACAACGCCTACTGGGCCATTCTGACCCTCGAGGAGACCGAGGCGCTGTGTGCCTCCAACTACCCTTGTCCGCCGGGCTACCGGCCGCCCGCCGGATGGATGCTGAGCGCTGGAGGGGTTCTTGTCCCTCAAGGTTCCGCACGCCAGGCGGCCATCACAAACCACTTCTACCACGAGCTCACGCCGGAGCAGCGTATGGATCCCCAGTGGGATCCCGACAACTACGACACCTGGAATGCCTTCTTCGCTAATAGGCGGGAAAGGGAGCTCGCCAGGTACGAGGGTGATGGCCCGCCACCGGTGAACCACAACGAAGCCGGCCGTCGTCTGTGGTGGGCGAACCGTACTATCATCGGAGTGATGCACTACATCGCCGGGGGAGACCATCCTCGCGTACGGTGCCCACGAGTCCACCCGCCACAGGCCACACACTGTCCCGGCGGTAGCGGCATCGTCTTCCAGGAGACCCCTCTCCCGCCCGCCGTGAATCCGAGGCTAGAATGGCCCCTGGTATATGCCATGGATGGGCTGAGGATCCCCGGAGTGGCAGGTGACGATGACGATGATGATGACGACAACGATGAAGACCCTGAAGCTGCGTACTATAGGACTAGGCATGATTATGACTAAAGGGGGCGGCTTTAGTCCTGAGTGTTAGCTAGTCCCGGTTTGTCCCGGTTTTTTATATTAATAAATGTCTTGAGTGTTACCTAATAAATAGAGGGAAATGCCTATATAAAGAGAGGGTTCATCTTTAGTCCCGGTTGGAGAAACCAACCGCGACTGAAGGGATTGCGGCAGAGTGGGCCAGGCAACACTAATAATAGGGGTGAGTGTCGACATTATGTCGTGCGGCTTGTACCTTGTCCCGGATGGTGTCACCAACCGGGACTAAAGATGAACCTTTAGTCCCGGTTGGAGACACCAACCGGGACTAAAGATGAGTCAGCACTAATAATAGGGGTGAGTGTCGACATTATGCCGAGCTGCTTGTACTATAAATAGGCATCCTTGTGAGTCCAGTCCTCCAGCCAGTTTGAGGCATCTCCAAGATGGTTTTAGAGAGCAGGGACACCACTACGGCCAGTTTCAGGGAGATGCCGACGGAGCCCAGTCCTCCGGCATCTCCGAGAAACTGGTCATAGAGGCACTCCCTAATATGTGAAATTAGTTAGCTCCGAGGCGTATTGATCTGCAAGATCGTTTTCGAGAGCAGGGACACCACTGCGGCCAGTTTCAGGGACATGCCGACGGAGCCCAGTCCTCCGGTATCTCCGAGAAACTGGTCATAGAGGCACTCCCTAATATGTGAAATTAGTTAGCTCTGAGGCGTATTGATCTAGTTAGAGAAGTTACAAGCTGCAAGATGGTTTTCGAGAGCAGGGACACCACTACGACCAGTTTCAGGGAGATGTCGCCGGATCCCAGTCCTCCGGCATCTCCAAGAAACTGGTCATAGAGGCACTCCCGGTCCAGCCACAAAACGGGACTAACACTCAAGACATTTATTAATATTAAAAACTGAGACTACAAAACCGGGACTAAAGGCCACAAACCGCGAAAGATATCCTTCGGTCAAGCCACAAACCGCGAAAGACATGAACTAGAGTTACATAATATGAGCATGAACTTCTTGGCATATGTCATTCCTTATGACCGCTTCAGACGTAACCATGGAGCATCTTCTTTACTTAACGGAATGCTTGGGTCAGTTTTCACTATGAAGGGCGGAATTTCATCAAACTTATTATAATCTTCTGACATGTCTGTCTTGTCCTCGATTCCCACGATGTTTCTTTTCCCTGAAAGAACTATGTGACGCTTTGGCTCGTCATATGATGTATTCGTTTGCATATTTTTTCTTTTTTCGGTCTGGAGGACATGTCCTTCACATAGAAAACCTGAGACACATCATTGGCTAGGACGAATGGTTCATCTCTATAACCAAGATTGTTGAGATCCACTGTTGTCATTCCGTACAACTGGTCTATCTTTACCCCTTCCCCATTCAGGTTGACCCATTTGCAGTGAAACAAAGGGACCTTAAAAGAGACTCCATAGTCTAGTTCCCATATCTCCTCTATGTAACCATAATATGTGTCCTTTTGTCCATTCCCGTCTATTGCATCAAAGTGTACACCACTATTTTGGTTGGTGCTCTTTTTATCTTGGGCGATCGTGTAGAATGTATTCCCATTTATTTCGTACCCTTGGAAATTCAATACAGTAGAAGATGGTGACGCGGCCAACAAGTATAGCTGATCTCCAACAGTGGTGTCATTCAAGAGATGTGTACGCATCCAACCACCGAAAGACTTCATGTGTTCATCTGTAATCCATGATTCAGGCTTCCCCGGGTTTTTGGAGCGTACAATATTCTTGTGTTCCTCGATATACGGAGCTGCCAAGGTGGAATTATGTAGAACTGTGTAGTGTGCTTTAGTGAAAGAATCCCCGTCCCTACATATCATTGCTTTCTTTCCCAGCGTGCCTTTTCCACTTAGTCTTCCCTCATGCCGCGAGTCAGAAACACCAATCGGCTTAAGGTCAGGAATAAAGTCAACACAAAACTCAGTGACCTCCTTTGTTCCATATCCCTTGGAGATGCTTCCTTCTGGTCTAGCACGGTTGTGAACATATTTCTTTAAGACTCCCATGAACCTCTCAAAGGGGAACATATTGTGCAGAAATACCGGACCGAGAATGGCAATCTCTTCCACTAGATGAACCAGGAGATGCGTCATAATATTGAAGAAGGATGGTGGGAACACCAATTCAAAATTAACAAGACATTGTACCACATCCTTCTGTAACCTTGGCAGAATATCTGGATTGATTACCTTCTGAGATATTGCATTGAGGAATGAACACAGCTTCACAATGGGTACTCGAACATTTTCCGGTAGAAGCCCCCTCAATGCAATCGGAAGCAACTGCGTCATAATCACGTGACAGTCATGAGACTTCAGGTTTTGGAACTTTTTCTCTGCCATATTTATTATCCCCTTTATATTAGATGAGAAGCCCGACGGCACCTTGATACTGTAAAGGACTTCAAAAAAGATTTCCTTCTCTGCTTTGGTAAGAGCATAGCTGGCACGACTTAAGTGACGCCCTTTATCCGTCTTGTTATGTGTATGCATGTTCTTTGGGTCTTTCATAATTTGTTGGTCCTCCCGTGCTTCAGGTGTATCTTTTGTCTTCCCATACACGCCTAGGAATCCTAGCAGGTTCACGCAGAGATTCTTCGTCACGTGCATCACGTCGATTGAAGAGCGGACACGCAGGACTTTCCAATATGGCAGCTCCCAAAATATAGATTTCTTCTTCCACATGGGTGCGTGTCCTGTAGCGACGTCGTTCGGAACTGATTGACCGTCGGGACCCATTCCAAAGATTACTTCTATGTCCTTGACCATACAAATACATCATCATCACAGCAGGGAGTTCAGGCTTCTTCCGGTGATCTGCCTCACCTTTGAAATGCTTGCCTTTCTTTCTTACGGGATGATTAGTCGGAAGAAATCGTCGATTCGCCAGGTACACAACCTTCTTGCATTTATGAAAATATGTACCTTTGGTCTTATCTAAATAGTGGGTGCATGCCTTATATCCCTTGTTTGTCTGTCCTGAAAGGTTACTAAGAGCAGGCCAATCATTGATGGTTACGAATAACAACCCTCGTAGATCAAATGGCTCATGTTTGTTCTCATCCCACGCACGTACACCTGGTTTGCCCCACAACTGTAAGAGTTCTTCAACTAATGGCCTAAGGTACACATCAATGTCGTTGCCCGGTTGCTTCGGGCCTTGGATGAGCACTGGCATCATAATGAACTTACGCTTCATGCACAACCAAGGAGGCAGGTTGTATATACATAGAGTCACGGGCCAGGTGCTGTGACTGCAACTCTGCTCCCTAAAAGGATTCATGCCATCCGTACTTAGACCAAACCATAAGTTCCTTGCGTCACCTGCAAAGTCTGGGAAGTCTCTCTCGATTTTTCTCCACTGTGACCCATCAGCAGGGTGTCTCAACTTCCCGTCTTTCTTATGGTCTTCTTTGTGCCATCGCAACAACCTGGCATGCTCTTTGTTTCTGAACATGCGTTTCAACCTTGGTATTATAGGATCATACCACATAACCTTAGCAGGAACCCTCTTCCGGAGGGGCTCTCCCTCAACATCACCAGGGTCATCTCGTCTGATCTTATACCGCAACGCATTGCATACCGGGCATTTATCTAAATTCTCATACTCCTTACCGCGGTAGAGGATGCAGTCATTAATGCATGCATGTATCTTTTTCACATCTAATCCCAGAGGACAGAGAGTCTTCTTTGCTTCGTAGGTACTCTCGGGAAGTTCGTTATGTTTTGGAAACTTCGGCTTCATTATTTTCAGCATCTTTTCAAATGAGGAGTCAGTTAGACCACACTCTGCCTTCCATCGCAACAATTCCAGTGTGGTACCGAGCTTTGTGCGGCCATCTTCACAATTTGGGTACAACAATTTCTTGTGATCTTCTAACATGCCCTCTAACTTCAACTTCTCATTTTCTGTTTCACAGTCTCGCTTTGCATCAGAAATGACCCTACCAAGTTCATCAGCCGGCTCATCTGATGCCCGTTCTTCACCTCTTTCCTCTCCATTGTCTTCCATTGCAGTATCACTGTATTCAGGAAACATATGATGATAGTTGTTATCATCATCTTCTTCTTCACCATCTTCCATCATAACCCCTCTTTCCCCGTGCTTGGTCCAGCAATTATAGTTGGGCATGAAACCTTTCATAATCAGGTGGCCGCGAATGATTTTCGAGGAACATTACTCCTTGTTGTTCCGACATTGAACACATGGACAACGTATAAATCCATTCTCTTTGTTTTCCGTAGCCACATCGATAAATTTATCCACGCCTTTGATATACCCGGCTACGCGCCGGTCACCGTACATCCATTCCCGACCGTTCATCTGCATCATATAAGTAAGTTTATCAAAAAACAGGACATCATAAATAGTGAAATAACCAATTCACACCGACACATGAATTGTATCAATGACCTAGAAAAGATAAGATTGCTAACCTCGATCGAGGGAAATAAAGAGGAGAAAGCTCAAGTGCGTCTCGGACACCTTCTATATTTTTGTTCTATGAGAAATTCAACGGGATTATTCACTCAAACATTTCATCAAACACCTTCAATGCATGCATGAGAAAAAACTAGCACACCCCCTCACACCTTCCACCATTCGAAAAAACAGAGTGGAGGCAGAGGGGACTGGGGCGTTGCATTTATAGAGGGCAGGGGGTCTTTAGTCCCGGTTGGAGTCAGCAACCGGGACTAAAGGTGTGTGCCACGCCACGTGGCTGTGGCCAAACCTTTAGTCCCGGTTGGTGGCTCCAACCGGGACATATTCCCCCTTACCAACCGGGACGCATGCCCCCTGGCCCCATGCCCGCTCCAACCGGGACGCGTGCCAGCATTAGTCCCGGTTGGTGGCGCAACCGGGACAAATGCTCTGAGGGGTCGCGAACGGATAGCCATTTTCCACTAGTGTAACCTGCTTAGCAAGTCGCTTTCCATGTCTCATCGCAGGTTACCTTGTCGGTATTAGCGCTGACAAAAAAAGCAAAGAGAAATCAGGTACTAGCATTTTCATCGTCTCGTTTAATACGACATCCTTTGACATATTTTGATATACAATCACAGTTACAGTGGGTTTTGATACCTATAATAGCACACCATAAAACCTAAACAATTCTATAAGAAATGGAAAAGGCAAGTAAAAATCATTTCAGAAGTTTCCATTGAGCAACATCAAATGCTATACCTGTCAAAAAACACATCAAATGCTATAAACGCAAAAGTTGATTCGGTGTCAACCAGAACCATTCAGCTCAATTACAATCTTATGGGTATTATTTAGGTTTTATATTTACAACATACAAACTCTTATCTCCGTTACTATTAAACAAGCAAACATTATGTTTCTTGGACTCTGCTTTAGAGCGGCGCCGCATATTCGTATGCGTGGTGCGGCGGTTGCTGACACCATCTCCGTTGCTTTCCAGCGAGGGCGCATGCATGGAGTTGTCAGCTAGTATATGCCTTCTTGTCCGCTGGCCCGAGCGACCATGCACGCGCCCATATGCGCCAAAAGCATTGTCCTTTGGACTTTTCTACATGACCAAAAAGCTTGCATGCGCTAAAATTTTAGGATTAACTCTCACACAACTTTATTGCACAAATGTTGTTACCGGGTAATTTAACATCACCTGCCTTTTTTTTCTAGAAAACATGATTCAAATTCTCCAAAAAAGCAGTTACCAGATAATTTATTAATAACTACCAGATTATTAGCAATAACTACATGTTATTTTGACGGTAGTCAACAAATTTTTCCAAACAAATTCCATGCTATCAAAAATACAGTCACCGGATTTTGTAGTAGCAGCTCCCACGTTACTTACAAGATTATTCACATTAGCTACCGTGTTGTACCAAGTTCACATTAACTGCCAGATTATTCCTAGCGAGCTGATTCTAGCGCCTAGCTGTCATGTTAATTAGCAATAAATACCAGATTATTTGTCACTAGCTATCAGGTTTTTTGAAAACAAATGCAATTCTCAAATATACATTCGTCTGATCTAGCTGCCCGATTTTCACAGCCCACCTGTCTGATTTCCAATGCATGGTTGCCAAATTTCTACTGCCTACTTACCTCCAACAAAATGTAATTGCTGGTTCTATTAAAAAATACCACAAACTTTCATAAATCCGCAATAATTGAAGACACATGCAACAATGGAATAGACCGTAGGATAGTTCAATGCAAAAATCCAAGAGTATCTCCACCAAAATCACCAAAGAGAGGATAGGAAGAGGAAAAACGCGGGCCAGAATTTGCACGGGACTGCCGGACTCGTCATCGTCTGCATACCTCCATCTGCTTGTCGTCAACAGCCTCCCCGCCCTTGGAAGCAGCGGCCTCCTCCAGTCCTCCTCGGTCTCGATGACGTCGGCATCTCCCACTACATGCACGGCGACGTTGTTCTCGTGGTGTGCTTATCAGCGGCCTCTCCGAGCGAGCCGACAAACGCCTCCTCTCGCTTATCTCCATGCACTCCTCCACGATAGCCTACCCTCGGTGTGATCGACGGGGATGGAAGCATCCTCCTCGTGCTTGGACTACTCCTCCCGACGTGTGCTAGGCGGCAGCAGCCTCCCCCAACACGTGCTTGGTGGTGGCAGCCTCCCATGACACGTGCTCGTCGTAGTGGCCGCGGAGGGAGCCACCTCCTCACGCTCATCGTCTGATGCCTTCAACAACGCGTGCTCGACGGCGCGGCCTTCCCTCGACTCGTGCTCGTAGATGGTGGCGTCCTGCGCGATACGGAAGCCTCCTATCGGCACTCGTCAGCAGCGGACCGGCGGAGTTCTTCCGGCCTGCCGCTCGTTGGCGACAGCCTCCTGCTTCAAGCTGCCTCCTCCATGCTGCCCTTCCATGGGAATTTGAGAGAGGAAGATAGATAATGAGTGGACATGAGCGGTCCTTGGGGGATAAGAGATAAGGACGGGACGCGATGTCTTTTCGTGAATCATGACGCACCGCCACACGGAAATAAACGTGTGTCGCGCCTTTCAACAGAATTTTTCATCTTTCTTATGTACACCCCGCTTATTGTACACCAATGAATCAACACCGTATGATTAGCCAACTAATCTTAATCTAATAGCCACCGTTATATAGTGTGCACATAGCAATTTATATTGACTGACCATTCTCCATCTGCAGAGGAAAATTCTACTTCCCAATCCCGCATCCCCTGCAATCACGCAAGCATGTTCGTGAAAAAAGGAAACTGAAACCACCAGCCATACGCCGCCAGCAACCCGAAGGCGACCCTCCATCGTAGAAGCCACATCCCCTCCCTCGTGCCCTACTGGCCGCCGCCATCACCGAAGCCGACAGCGGTGGCGACAACGCAACCCGTCAAAGGAGGAGGGGAGGGAGTTCGCACCGCTGCGACGTCTCTATGAGCGGGGCAGGGAGCTCGATGGTGGTATGGCGGAGCGGCAGAGCGGCTGGGCGATAAGCAGGATGAGAAGGCGGAGTCGAAAGCACGGTGCGACAGCGGCATCCTGTCCTGGCGCTAAGGCTCGATACGCACGGTGGTGACGCGTGGGCCCAATCTAGGCCCAAACCCTAGAATCGACCTGTTCCGGAGGGGCCGCAGCAACTCCCTGCATGACGCGTCAGCGTGCTGTCGCTGGTGGCATTGAGATGCAGGAGATCGCTCAGGTTGCTGCTTGATGGGTTGGCCTGGCGCAGCCCGATCTGGCTTGACGCGGGATATCTCTCTGGCTGTTGCGTGCTTCTGCTTGCGCTGCTACGCGCTTCTGGTATGCATGACTCACCAATCAATATTATAAATTATTTGGACAATATTTCCCGTCTTGCTTGTATCAACGCAGTGGAAATGGCCAATGTGCAACTGTAGTTGATTTATGGACTCCAAGATGTGTGCTTGTCTCAGTATCAAGGATATGGCACTTGAAGAGTTGTTTACACTAGTAGAAAAAAGGCTATCTGTTTGTGCCTCCTAACAGCATTAGTCCTGGTTCCGCCACGAACCGGGACTAAGGCTGGCACGCGTCCCGGTTCGAGCGGGCACGGGGCCCGGAGGCATGCATCCCGGTTGGTAAGGGGGCATACATCCCGGTTTGTAACACAGACCGGGACTAAAGGTTGGGCGTCAGCCACGTGGCGTGGCACACACCTTTAGTCCTGGTTTGTGTTACAAACCGGGACGTATGCTCCCGACCTCTATAAATGCAACGCCCCAGCCCTCTGCCTCCACTCTGTTTTTTCTTGGTGGAAGGTGTGAGGGGTGTGCTAGTTTTTTTCCCCTATGCATGCATTCAAGGTGTTTGATGAAATGTTTGAGTGAATGATCCCATTCAATTTCTCATAGAACAAAAATATCGAAGGTGTCCGAGACGCACTTGAGTTTTCTCCTCTTTATTTTCCTCGTTTGAGGTTAGCAATCTTATCTTTTCTCTGTCATTGATACAATGCATTTGTCGATGGTCATTTCATATTTTTTGATGTCCTATTTTTGATAAACTTACTTATATGATGCAGATGAATGGTCGGGAATGGATGTACGGTGACCGGCGTGTACCGGGGTATATGAAAGGCGTGGATAAATTTATCGATGTGGCTACGGCAAACAAAGAGAATGGTTTTATATGTTGTCCATGTGTTCAATGTCGGAACAGCAAGGAGTACTCTTCCTCGAAAATTATTCGCGGCCACCTGATTATGAAAGGTTTCATGCCCAACTATAATTGCTGGACCAAGCACGGGGAAAGAGGGGTTATGATGGAAGATGGTGAAGAAGAATATGATGATAACAACTATCATCATATGTTTCCTGAATACAGTGATACTGCAATGGAAGACAATGGAGAGGAAGGAGGTGAAGAACGAGCAACAGATGAGTCGGCTGATAAACTTGGTAGGGTCATTTCTGATGCAAAGCGAGACTGTGAAACAGAAAATGAGAAGTTTAAGTTAGAGGGCATGTTAGAAGATCACAAGAAATTGTTGTACCCAAATTGTGAAGATGGCAGCACAAAGCTCGGTACCACACTAGAATTGTTGCGATGGAAGGCAGAGTGTGGTCTCACTGACTCCTCATTTGAAAAGATGCTGAAAATAATGAAGCCGAAGTTTCCAAAACATAACGAACTTCCCGAGAGTACCTACAAAGCAAAGAAGCCTCTTTGTCCTCTAGGATTATATGTGCAAAAGATACATGCATGCATTAATGACTGCATCCTCTACCACGGTAAGGAGTATGAGAATTTAGATAAATGCCCGGTATGCAATGCATTGCGGTATAAGATCAGACGAGATGACCCTGGTGATGTTGAAGGAGAGCCCCTCCGGAAGAGGGTTCCTGCTAATGTTATGTGGTATGCTCCTATAATACCAAGGTTGAAACGCATGTTCAGAAACAAAGAGCATGCCAGGTTGTTGCGATGGCACAAAGAAGATCGTAAGAAAGACGGGAAGTTGAGACACCCTGCTGATGGGTCACAGTGGAGAAAAATCGAGAGAGACTTCCCAGACTTTGCAGGTGACGCAAGGAACTTATGGTTTAGTCTAAGTACGGATGGCATGAATCCTTTTGGGGAGTAGAGCTGCAGTCACAGCACCTGGCCCGTGACTCTATGTATCTACAACCTGCCTCCTTGGTTGTGCATGAAGCGTAAGTTCATTATGATGCCAGTGCTCATCCAAGGCCCGAAGCAACCGGGCAATGACATTGATGTGTACCTTAGGCCATTAGTTGAAGAACTCTTACAGTTGTGGGGCAAACCAGGTGTACGTGTGTGGGATGAGAACAAACAGGGGCCATTTGATCTACGAGGGTTTCTATTCGTAACCATCAATGATTGGCCTGCTCTTAGTAACCATTCAGGACAGACAAACAAGGGATATAAGGCATGCACACATTGTTTAGATAAGACTGGAGGTACATATTTGCATAAATGCAAGAAGGTTGTGTACCTGGCGAATCGACGATTTCTTCCGACCAATCATCCCGTAAGAAAGAAAGGCAAGCATTTCAAAGGTGAGGCAGATTACCGAAAGAAGCCTGAACTCCCTATTGGTGATGATGTATTTGGTATGGTCAAGGACATAGAAGTAATCTTTGGAAAGGGTCTCGGCGGTCAATCGGTTCCGAACGACGTCGCAACAGGACACGCACCCATGTGGAAGAAGAAATCTATATTTTGGGAGCTGCCATATTGGAAAGTCCTGCGTGTCCGCTCTTCAATCGACGTGATGCACGTGACGAAGAATCTTTGCGTGAACCTGCTAGGATTCCTAGGCGTGTATGGGAAGACAAAAGATACACCAGAAGCACGGGAGGACCAACAAATTATGAAAGACCTAAAGAACATGCATACACAGAACAAGACGGATAAATGGCGTCACTTAAGTCGTGCCAGCTATGCTCTTACCAAAGCAGAGAAGGAAATCTTTTTGAAGTCCTTTACAGTATCAAGGTGCCGTCTGGCTTCTCATCTAATATAAAGGGGATAATAAATATGGCAGAGAAAAAGTTCCAAAACCTGAAGTCTCATGACTGTCACGTGATTATGACGCAGTTGCTTCCGATTGCATTGAGGGGGCTTCTACCGGAAAATGTTCGAGTACCCATTGTGAAGCTGTGTGCATTCCTCAATGCAATATCTTAGAAGGTAATCAATCCAGATATTCTGCCAAGGTTACAGAAGGATGTGGTACAATGTCTTGTTAGTTTTGAGTTGGTGTTCCCACCATCCTTCTTCAATATTATGACGCATCTCCTGGTTCACCTAGTGGAAGAGATTGCCGTTCTCGGTCCGGTATTTCTGCACAATATGTTCCCCTTTGAGAGGTTCATGGGAGTCTTAAAGAAATATGTTCATAACCGTGCTAGACCAGAAGGAAGCATCTCCAAGGGATATGGAACAGAGGAGGTCATTGAGTTTTGTGTTGACTTTATTCCTGACCTTAAGCCGATTGGTGTTTCCGGCTCACGGCATGAGGGAAGACTAAGTGGAAAAGGCACGCTGGGAAAGAAAGCAATGATATGTAGGGACGGGGATTCTTTCACTAAAGCACACTACACAGTTCTACATAATTCCACCTTGGCATCTCCGTATATCGAGGAACACAAGAATATTGTACGCTCCAAAAACCCGGGGAGGCCTGAATCATGGATTACAGATGAACACATGAAGTCTTTCGGTGGTTGGATGCGGACACATCTCTTGAATGACACCACTGTTGGAGATCAGCTATACTTGTTGGCCGCATCACCATCTTCTACTGTATTGAATTTCCAAGGGTACGAAATAAATGGGAATACATTCTACACGATCGCCCAAGATAAAAAGAGCACCAACCAAAATAGTGGTGTCCGTTTTGATGCAATAGACGAGAATGGACAAAAGGACACATACTATGGTTACATAGAGGAGATATGGGAACTAGACTATGGAGTCTCTTTTAAGGTCCCTTTGTTTCGCTGCAAATGGGTCAACCTGAATGGGGAAGGGGTAAAGATAGACCAGTTGTACGGAATGACAACAGTGGATCTCAACAATCTTGGTTTTAGAGATGAACCATTCGTCCTAGCCAATGATGTGTCTCAGGTTTTCTATGTGAAGGACATGTCCTCCAGACCGAAAAAAAGAAAAAATATGCAAACGAATACATCATATGATGAGCCAAAGCGTCACATAGTTCTTTCAGGGAAAAGAAACATCGTGGGAATCGAGGACAAGACAGACATGTTAGAAGATTATAATAAGTTTGATGAAATTCTGCCCTTCACGGTGAAAACTGACCCAAGCATTCTAAGTAAAGAAGATGCTCCATGGTTACGTCTGAAGCGATCATAAGGAAGGATATGTGCCAAGAAGTTCATGCTCATATTATGTAACTCTAGTTCATGTCTTTCGCGGTTTGTGGCTTCACCGAAGGATATATTTCGCGGTTTATGGCTTGACCGGGACTATATATAGGGGGCCTTTAGTCCCGGTTTTGTAGTCTCATTTTTTAATATTAATAAATGTCTTGAGTGTTAGTCCCGTTTTGTGGCTGGACCGGGACTATGAAGAAGTTGTCCCGATTCGTACTTACCATTAAGATCTGATCTCCAAACGCGCGCGGTCACATATTAGGGAGTGCCTCTATGACCAGTTTCTTGGAGATGCCGGAGGACTGGGATCCGGCGGCATCTCCCTGAAACTGGTCGTAGTGGTGTCCCTGCTCTCGAAAACCATCTTGTAGCTTGTAACTTCTCTAACTAGATCAATACACCTGGGAGCTAACTAATTTCACATATTAGGGAGTGCCTCTATGACCAGTTTCTTGGAGATGCCGGAGGACTGGGATCCGACGGCACCTCCCTGAAACTGGTCGTAGTAGTGTCCCTGCTCTCGAAAACAATATTGGAGATGCCTCAATCTGGCTGGAGGACTGGACTCACAAGGATGCCTATTTATAGTACAAGCAGCTCGGCATAGTGTCGACACTTACGAAATAATGTCGACACTCACCCCTATTATTAGTGTTGACTCGTGTTTTGTCACGGTTGGTGTGTCCAACCAGGACTAAAGGTTCATCTTTAGTCCCGGTTGGTGACACCATCCGGGACAAGGTACACGCCGCACGACATAATGTCGACACTCACCCCTATCATTAGTGCTGCCTGGACCAGCCTACCGAAATCCCTCCAACCGGGACTAAAGATGAATCTTTAGTATATTGAAAATCCGAACAATGAAAATCCTTCGCGTGGTGTCATATTATGTGACATAGTTGAAAGGAAAAATACCAGAGTTGGCATATTATGTGGCATAGTTTGTGATGCTGTGCCCATATTTGTAGGGGTTCGTAGCATGGAAAACAAAAAATTTCTACCGCATGCAAACAAACAAGCCAAGATCTATCTACTAGATTGTAGCAATGAGTCGATAGAGGAATTCACCCTCGTGGGTTATGTAGTCGTACTCTTGCCGATCTCAAGATCGCGTAGACGATCCTTCCGGCGCTGCGTTCCGGCAGCGCTTCCGTAGTCGGTCACACGTTCGGTACTCGATGAAGACCTTACTCTCCCTTGTTCCAGCAGGCAGTGGAGGTTGTAGCACTCTCCTCGTGATTCCGGCAGCACGACGGCGTGGTACCGGAAGTAGAAGGGAGATCTCGCAGGGCTTCGCCTTAAGCCGGAGCGAGTATGGTGGACTATGAGAGAGGCCTTGGCGATCTAGGTTTTAGAAGGCACCAAGGGGCGGAGCTTGGCCGGCGTCTAGGGCTTGGGTAAGCCCCAAGTCGGCGGCTAGGAGAAACCCTAGGGCGGCGGCGACTTGGAGGAGGCCGACGGCTAGGGCTAGGGTTTTGGGTGTGAGGGAGAGAGGAAGCCCTGCCCCTCCTTTTATAGGTGGGAGGGCGCGGCTTGGGAGGAGGGAGTCCTCCCCCAAGTCGGCCTCCTTGGCCGGCGGGTGGAGGGAGAGGAACTCCTCCCCAAGTAGGTTTCCTCTCTCCCTCCACCAAGCAAACTTGTCGTTTGACTTTTTCAAATTGGCGTTTGACTTTCAAACTAGGATTTGATTTTTCCCTTTATTTTGCTCAGCCATGTTACCTAGTACATGATGCAACCATTCCATATTGTCATGACACATTCATGTACCCTTCCCCTCCGGAGTGCCGGACCTTCCAGACCCTTCTAGAACATTCCCGGTGAAAACACCGGAATCATTCCCCAACTCCGAAACAGGACTTTCCTTATATGAACCTTATTCTCCGGACCATTCCGGATCTCCTCGTGATATCCCGGATCCCATATGAGACTTCGAACAACATTCGGTCTCTTACTCATCATTCCATAACTACTCAACAACATCAAATCCTTAAGTGTGTCTCCCTACGGTTCGTGAATTATGCGGACATGATCGAGACACTTCTCCGATTAATAACCAATAGAGGAATCTGGAAATTCATATGGCTCCCACATATTTCTATGATTACTTTGCGATCGAATGAACCACTTACATACGATACCAATTTCCCTTTGTCTCACGATAGTTTACTTATCCGAGGTTTTGATCGCCGGTATCTCTGCATACCTAGTTCAACCTCGTTACTGATAAGTACTCTTTTCTCGTTCCCGTGATATGTGATCCCTTGTGAACCAGTCACATGCTTGCAAGATAATTGGATGACATTTCACCGAGAGGGCCCAGAGTATATCTATCCGTCATATGGATGGACAAATCCCACTCTTGATTCATGTGTCTCAACCCATACTTTCCGAACACTCAATGCCACCTTTATAGCCACCCAGTTACGGTGTGGTGTTTGATGTCAACAAAGCATCCTTCCGGTGATGGTGATAAGCATTATCTCATGGTCGAAGGAATTAGGTTACTATGTATCAGAAAGCTTATAGCAATTGAACTATTAAAATGACTTGATCTTTATGCTACGCTTATCTATAGGAGTATGTCCATCATACCATTCTCCTAATGATATGAGCTTGTTGTTAATAACATCTCAATGTTCATGATAGGGAAACCACAATCATCTATTAACCAACAAGCTAGTATTATGAAGAGGCTTTACTAGGGACTCTAATTTAGTTCACAAATCACACAAGTATTAATGTTTCCTGGTTAATACTGTTATAGCATGAATGTAAACATTTATCATAAAAACAAAGATATAATAATAACTACATTTATTATTGCCTCTAGGGCATATCTCCAATAGTCTCCCACTTGCACTAGAGTCAACTAATCTAGATTACATGGTAATATACCGAACACCCATGGCAGTTTGGTGTTGGTCATGTTTTGCCCTCGGGAGAGGTTTAGTCAACGGATCCGCCACATTCAGATATGTGTGTACTTTGCAAATCTTTATGTCACCATCTTGGACATGTTCTCGAATAGAATGAAAACGTAGCTTGATGTGCTTCAGCTTCTTGTGTGACCTTGGTTCTTGCGCATTGGCTATGGCGCCCATGTTATCACAGTAGATAGACATTGGGTCCAGCGCACTTGGAACCACACCGAGCTCTGTAATGAAGTCCTTCATCCATATCGCTTCTTGTGAAGCCTCCGAAGCAGTTATGTATTCCGATTCAGTTGAAGATCTCGCCACAACGCTTTTCTTTGCACTCCTCCAGCTAACTGCTGCACCATTCAAAGTAAATACGTATCCAGATTGAGATTTAGAATCGTCTGGATCGGTGTTCCAACTTGCATCGGTGTAACCATTAACAACGAGCTGTTCATCACCTCCATAAGAAAGAACCATATCCTTAGTTCTTCTCAAGTACTTAAGGATGTTTTTGACCGTTGTCCAATGATCCACTCCTGGATCACTTTGATATCTGCTAGTTAAACTAACAGCATATGCAATGTCGGGTCTAGTACATAGCATGGCATACATTAGAGATCCTATGGCTGAGGCATAGGGAGTCTTACACATCCTTTCTCTATCTTCTGCCGTTGCAGGACTTTGAGTTTTACTCAAGGTCGTATTGGGCAACATGGGCAAGAACCCTTTCTTGCTATCTTCCATTCCAAACCTCTTCAGAACTTTGTCCAAATATGTACTTTGTGACAGTGATATTAGGCGTCTCGATCTATCTCTATAAATATTTATGCCTAATATGTAAGATGCTTCGCCAAGATCTTTCATTGAAAAACTAATATTCAAATATTCCTTGACACTATTAAGAAGGTCTACATCATTCCCAATCAGCAATATGTCATCTACATATAGTATTAAGAATGCTACAGAGCTCCCACTCACTTTCTTGTAAATACAAGCTTCTCCATAAGTTTGTATAAAACCAAAGCTTTTGATTACCTTATCAAAACGTTGATTCCAACTTTGGGATGCTTGCTTCAATCCATATATGGACCTTTGAAGTTTGCACACCTTGTTAGCATCTTTAGGATTTACAAAACCTTTGGGTTGTATCATATACAATTCTTCATCAATGTCTCCATTGAGGAACGCTGTTTTGACATCCATCTGCCATATCTCATAATCGTAATATGGAGCGATTGCTAACATAATCCTCACAGACTTTAGCTTCGCTACTGGTGAGAAAGTCTCATCATAGTCAACTCCTTGAATTTGTCGAAATCCTTTTGCGACAAGTCAAGCTTTATAGACAGTAACATTACCATCAGCATCTGTATTCTTCTTGAAAATCCATTTGTTCTCGACAGCCTTCCGGCCATCCGGAAGTCCATACTTGGTTTTCATACATGGATCCAATCTCGGATTTCATGTCTTCTTGCCATTTATTGGAATCTGGGCTCATCATTGCTTCCTCATATGTTACAGGATCATCGGTGTTGTCCACCAACATGACACTCATAACGGGATCATACCAATCAGGAGTGGTACGAGTTCTCGTTGACCTGCGAGGCTCTGTAGCAACTTCAACCGAAGTTTCATGATCTTCATCATTAGCTTCCTCTCTTATTGGTGTAGGCGCCACAGGAACTACTTCCGGTGTTGCGCTACTCGCAAGTTCGAGAGAAGGTTCAACAACCTCGTCAAGTTATACTTTCCTTCCAGTCACTTCTTTCGAGCGAAATTCCTTCTCTAGAAAGGATCCATTCTTAGCAACGAAGATTTTGCCCTCGGATCTATGATAGAAGGTATACCCAATAGTTTCCTTAGGGTATCCTATGAAGACGCATTTTTCCTCTTTGGGTTCAAGCTTGTCCGGCTGTAACTTCTTTACATAGGCTTTGCAACCCCAAACTTTAAGGAACGACAATTTAGGTTTCTTCCCAAACCATAATTCATACGGTGTCGTTTCAAAGGATTTTGATGGTGCCCTATTTAAAGTGAATGCGGCTATTTCTAATGCATAAGCCCAAAACGATAGCGGTAAATCAGTAAGTGACATCATAGAACGAACCATATCTAAGAGAGTTCGATTACGACGTTCGGACACACCATTATGCTGTGGTGTTCCCGACGGTGTCAATTGTGAAAGTATTCCGCATTTCTTCAAATGCTCGCCAAACTCGTAACTTAGATATTCACCTCCACGATCAGAACGTAGAAATTTAATCTTCTTATTACGTTGATTCTCCACCTCACTTTGAAATTCCTTAAACTTCTCGAAAGTTTCGGACTTATGTTTCATGAAATAGATATACCCATATCTACTCAAGTCATCCGTGAAGGTAAGAACATAACGATAACCACCGCGCGATGCTACACTCATTGGTCCACACACATCGGTATGTATGATTTCCAATAAGTCTGTAGCTCGCTCCATCATACCAGAAAATGGAGTCTTAGTCATTTTACCCATCAGACATGCTTCGCATCTTTCAAGTGATTCGAAATCAAGTGATTCAAGAAGTCCATCGGAATGGAGTTTCTTCATACGCTTCACTCCGATATGACCAAGACGACAGTGCCACATATAGGTCGAGTTATCGCTCAATTTCAAACATTTAGCCTCAATGTTATTTATGTGTGTATTACTACAATCGAGATTTAATAAGAATAGACCATCTATCAAAGGTGCATGTGCATAAAACATATTACTCATATAAATCGAACAACCATTATTCTCGGACTTAAACAAGTAACCGTCTCGTAATAAACAAGATCCCGATATAATGTTCATGCTCAACGCAGGCACCAAATAACAATTATTTAAGTATTAAACTAATAACGATGGTAGATGAAGAGGTAGCGTGCCGATCGCGATCACATCAACCTTTGATCCATTTCCAACTCGCATCGTCACCTCGTTCTTCGCTAGCTTCCGTTTATTCTGTAGCACCTGTTTCGAGTTACAAATATGAGCAACCGAACCAGTATCAAATACCCAGGCACTACTACGAGTACTAGTGAGATACACATCAATAACATGTATATCGGATATACCTTTCTTCTTGATGTTGCCGTTCTTCAAATCCGCCAAGTACTTTGGGCAATTCCGCTTCCAGTGACCTTCTCCCTTGCAGTAAAAGCGCTCAGTATCAGGCTTAGGTCCAGCCCTGGTCTTCTTCGCCGGTGCGGAAACTTTCTTACCGCCCTTCTTGAAGTTTCCCTTTTGCTTAGACTTGCCTTTCTTGAATTTGGTGGTCTTATTGACCAACAACACTTGGTGCTCTTTCTTGATCTCCACTTCTGCGGATTTCAACATGGAGAAGAGTTCTGGCAACGTCTTGTCCATGTTTTGCATATTGTAGTTCATCACAAAGTTCTTGTAACTTGGTGGTAGTGATTGGAGGACAAGGTGAATCCCCAAAGAATTAGGAATCACTATACCCAAGCTTTGGAGTTTGTTTGTGTGCCCAGACATCTTAAGCACATGCTCACTGACGGAGCTGCCCTCTTCCATCTTGCAGTTAAAGAACTTTTCAGAAGCCTCATAACTCTCAACTTCCGCGTGAGCCTCAAATATCATTTTGAGTTCACGGACAATATCATGTGGGTCATGGTTCTCAAACCTTTTCTGAAGCTCCGATTCCAAACCATACAAGATAGCACACTGAACTGTGAAGTACTGATTCTTCCGAGTGAGGTAAACATTATTTACTTCATCGGTAGTAGTAGCTGCAGGCGGGTCACCCAGCGGTGCATCCAGCACATAGGTCAAATTACCAGCATTGAGGAAAATCCTCAAATTGCGGAACCAATCCGCAAAGTTGCTTCCATTGTTTTTCAACTTTTCTTTCTCTAGGAACGCATTAAAATTGATGGTAGGGGCCGCCATTGATCTACAAAATATTTGCAATAGTTTAGACTAATTTTATGACAAATTGAGTTCAAATTAATAGTTAAATTAATCTAGGTGAACTCCCACTCAAAACAATATCCCTCACATTGTTTTAGTGATCACACGAACCAAATCCACCACATCAAAACCGATCATCACGAGAGTTGATGTAGCTTCAATGGTGAACAATCAACATGTTCATCATATCTACTATATGACTCATGCTTTACCTTTCGGTGATCCGTGTTCCGAGACCATGTCTGTACATGCTAGGCTTGTCAAGATCAAACCTTAGCTTCTACATGAGCAAATCTGGCTTGCTCACGTTGTATACACTTGCAGAATCTAACACACCCGATCATCACGTGGTGCTTCGAAACAACGAGCTTTAGCAACAGTGCTTACTAAGGATGAACACTTTAAAACTTGAAATTTATGTGCTTGAGGGATCATCTTATAATGCTACCGTAGTTAACTAAGCAATACAAGATGCATAAAGGATTAACATCACATGCAATTCATAATATGTGATATGATATGGCCTTTCTTCTTTGTGCTTCCGATCTCCATCTTCAAGCACGAACATGATCTCCATCATCACCGGCATTGCATCAAGGTCAATGACGCCGTTCCATGGTTGTCGTCCACCAGCTTCAACTATTACAACTACTTTGAATAGACACGCGGGTCTTAACAGAATTTAAAGACAACCATATGGCTCCTGCCGGTTGCCAACTTACAATAAGGAACATTGCATACATCAAATATAATCACAATCATGGCCATATCACATCATAGCACACCCCTGCAAAACAAAGTTAGACACCTCTAATTTTCTTTGCATATTTTACGTGGTTTGGGTCTTTCAATAAGTGTCGCTCTAACTTACGAACAAGAACCACAACGTTGATGCTTGAACTATCAAGTGCCCGTTGTAAATTGGATCTATACTATGATGGGAGAGATAGACACCCGCAAAGCCACTTATGCAATACAAGTTGCATGTTGAGCGTGGAGCAAGTCTCATGAACGATGTCATGTAAGGTTAGCCCGGGCCGCTTCATCCCATCATACCGCAAGATGCAAAGTACACAAGAAGCAATTGATAATAAAAGCACCACCGCCCATAATGACCATTGTGTTCTACTCGTGCAACAGATCTACATATAGACACGGCTCTGATACCACTGTAGGGGTTCATAGCATGGAAAACAAAAAAAATCTACCGCATGCAAACAAACAAGCCAAGATCTATCTACTATATTGTAGCAACGAGTCGATAGAGGAACTCACCCTCGAAGATTCCAAAGCGGTTAACGAGAGCAGATTCTCGTGGGTGATGTAGTCGTACTCTTGCCGATCTCAAGATCGTGTAGACGATCCTTCCGGCGCTGCGTTCCGGCAGCACTTCCGCAGTCGGTCACATGTTCGGTACTCGATGAAGACCTTCCTCTCCCTTGTTCCAGCAGGCAGCAGAGGTTGTAGCATTCTCCTCGTGATTCCGGCAGCACGACGGCATGGTACCGGAAGTAGAGGGGAGATCTCGCAGGGCTTCGCCTTAAGCCGGAGCGAGTATGGTGGACTATGAGAGAGGCCTTGGCGATCTAGGGTTTATAAGGCACCAAGGGGAGGAGCTTGGCCGGCGGATAGGGCTTGGGGAAGCCCCAAGTTGGCGTCTAGGAGGAACCCTAGGGCGGCGGCGACTTGGAGGACGCCGGCGGCTAGCGCTAGGGTTTTGGGTGTGTTGGGTGTGAGGGAGAGGGGCAGCCCTGCCCCTCCTTTTATAGGTGGGAGGGCGTGGATTGGGAGGAGGGAGTCCTCCCCCAAGTCGGCCTCCTTGGCCGGCGGGTGGAGGGAGAGGAACTCCTCCCCAAGTAGGTTTCCTACTCTCCCTCCACCAAGCAAACTTGTCGTTTGACTTTTTCAAATTGGCGTTTGACTTTCAAACTAGGATTTGAGTTTTCCCTTTATTTTGCCCAGCCATGTTACCTAGTACATGATGCAACCATTCCATATTGTCATGACACATTCATGTACCCTTCCCCCCGGAGTACCGGACCTTCCGGACCCTTCTAGAACATTCCCCGTGAAAACACCGGAATCATTCCCCAACTCCGAAACAGGACTTTCCTTATATGAATCTTATTCTCCGGACCATTCCAGATCTGCTTGTGATATCCCGGATCCCATCCGAGACTCCGAACAACATTCGGTCTCTTACTCATCATTCCATAACTACTCAACAACATCGAATCCTTAAGTGTGTCTCCCTACGGTTCGTGAATTATGCGGACATGATCGAGACACTTCTCCGATTAATAACCAATATAGGAATCTGGAAATTCATATGGCTCCCACATATTTCTACGATTACTTTGCGATCGAATGAACCACTTACATACGATACCAATTTCCCTTTGTCTCACGATAATTTACTTATCCGAGGTTTTAATCGTCGGTATCTCTGCATACCAAGTTCAACCTCGTTACTGATAAGTACTCTTTTCTCGTTCCCGTGATATGTGATCCCTTGTGAACCAGTCACATGCTTTCAAGCTAATTGGATGACATTTCACCGAGAGGGCCCAGAGTATATCTATCTATCATATGGATGGACAAATCCCACTCTTGATTCATGTGTCTCAACCCATACTTTCCGAACACTCAATGCCACCTTTATAGCCACCCAGTTACGGTGTGGTGTTTGATGTCATCAAAGCATCCTTCCGGTGATGGTGATAAGCATTATCTCATGGTCTAAGGAATTAGGTTACTATGTATCAGAAAGCTTATAGCAATTGAACTATTAAAATGACTTGATCTTTATGCTACGCTTATCTATAGGAGTATGTCCATCATACCATTCTCCTAATGATATGATCTTGTTGTTAATAACATCTCAATGTTCATGATAGGGAAACCACAAATCATCTATTAACCAACAAGCTAGTATTATGAAGAGGCTTTACTAGGGACTCTAATTTAGTTTACAAATCACACAAGTATTAATGTTTCCTGGTTAATACTGTTATAGCATGAATGTAAACATTTATCATAAACACAAAGATATAATAATAAATTATTTTTAGACTCGCAATATGTGGTTTCTCAGAGATCCAATGCAAGTTCTAACGATGCTCGTCCCCTATCTTCATGCACGCCGGTTCGACCATAGTTAGAAATTCAGAAAATTCAAAACGGGCATAATAAATTCAAAAAAAATCCGAACAATGAAAATCCTTCGCGTGGTGTCATATTATGTGACATAGTTGAAAGGAAAAATACCAGACTTGGTATATTGATCATGTCTCAAAAAAACCTTCACAAAATGACCTATCATGTTCGAGGTTTCGTGGCTTTCGGTCCAAATGACCGATGTTATGTGCTGAATCACGGCATAGTTTGTGATGTTGTGCCCATATTATGCATGCATGTGGATATTGGTATGGAGAACAATGTTGCAGGAGGAAGTTTTCCTTTTTGTCGCACGGAAAAGCCCTTCTCCATTTTCCGAGCGCAAAAAACGGGTTTTTTTATTAAGTAACCACCAAAATACTGTTTCAGAATGCTACCGTCCCATTTTCCTAAAATACTAGACCACCTTACATGGACTATCTCCCAACCGGGACATCTCAAACCTTTTCGTCCATCCCAGGTAAAAAGGACAAATGTCTGCCGAATCGGTAGGAAGTGGGTCCGGTTTGTACTACAGGTACATGATCTATCGCCCGTGATTTTTTGGAAAAAAACATTTTTAGACTCGCAATATGTGGTTTCTTCAGAGATCCAATGCAAGTTCTAAATGAGCCATTTTTCTTCCCGCCATTTCTTCCCGCCATTTTTCTTCCCGCCATTTTTTCCCGGCATTTCTCCCGCCAGTTCTTCCCTCTAGTTATCTTCCTCCCATTTCTCACTATATATATATGTAGGGTTGGCCTCCATTGTCATTGCACATCTCTAGACTCATATCTGCAACCTCATCACTCTTTCCCATGACTTCCACCGTAGCACTAACTCCTAGGGAGGCGGAGGCGCTTTGCGCCTCGAACTACCCCTGCCCACCGGGCTACTATGTCCCCGTCGCCTGGATGCTGAGCGTCAGAGGCGTGCTGGTTCCTCCTGTCCCTCTAGGTGTGGCGCGTCGGATGGCCATCACGAACCACTACTACTTCGAGCTCACGCCGGAGCAGCGGAGGAATCCCAGATGGCATCCCGACTATTTCCCGACTTGGGAAGCCTTCTTCGTGGATTGGCGTGAGAGGGTGCTCGCTAGGCATGAGTAGGACGGCCCACCTCCTTCGAACTTCAACGAGGCCGGCCGTCGGTTGTGGTGGCGCGGTCGGACTCTCCAGAGCGTCATGGCCTACGACACGGCCGCCTACTCTAGCCCCCGCCTGCGCTACCCTCAAGTCCATCCCAATCGTACTCAGCCTTCAAGGTTCAACTACGGCGACCCCGACGACGACAGCGACGACGGCCGGCGAGTACGACGACTACAGTGGCGAGTATTACAGGTGTAGACAGGAGCATGACTGAATCACTCCAACATTGCAAAACAAGTTCGGACGATTGTGGCTTAATCTGGCCATGTATCTTAATTTCCAGTTCTTCTATGTAACTTTGTGTTAGTTGCGTTATGTACTTTAATTCCAGTTCTATCCTAATAAAATTTTCTTTCCGCCCATTATTTCCCGTCCTTTTTTCCCGCCCATTAATATATATAAAATATAAGTTAGTTCAAATCCAAATTAAAAAAAGAAAATGGTTTTGAATTATTTATTAAAATCCAAACACCTTTTATGTTTAAAGTTTTTCTAAATTCCAAATTAATAATCAAAAAATAAAAGTTAATTCATTTTTAATTTTAAATGGTTCATAGTTTAAATGGTTACATTAATTATTTTTTAAAATTAGAAAATGGTTTTGAATTAGTTATTCAAATCCAAACACATTTTATGTTTAAAGTTTTTCTAAATTCCAAATTAATATTCAGAAAATATAAGTTAATTCATTTTTCATTATAAATGGTTCATAGTTTAAATGGTTACATTAATTATTTTTAAAAACAGAAAATGGTTTTGAATTATTTATTCAAATCCAAACACTTTTTATGTTTAAAGTTTTTCTAAATTCCAAATTAATATTCAAAAAATATAAGTTAATTCATTTTTAATTTTTAATGGTTCATAGTTTAAATGGTTACATTAATTATTTTTAAAATCAGAAAATGGTTTTGAATTAGTTATTCAAATTCAAACACTTTTTATGTTTAAAGTTTTTCCAAATTTCAAATTAATATTCAAAAAATATAAGTTAATTCATTTTTTATTTTAAATGGTTCATAGTTTAAATGGTTACATTAATTATTTTTTAAAAATAGAAAATGGTTTGGAATTAGTTATTCAAATTCAAACACTTTTTATGTTTAAAGTTTTTCTAAATTCCAAATTAATATTCAAAAAATATAAGTTAATTCATTTTTAATTTTTAATGGTTCATAGTTTAAATGGTTACATTAATTATTTTTAAAAACAGAACATGGTTTTGAGTTAGTTATTCAAATTCAAACACTTTTTATGTTTAAAGTTTTTCTAAATTCCAAAGTAATTATCATTTAAAAAATTACAAATTTAAACCCCAAAATAAAAAATAAGGCGGGAAGAAAGAGAAATTTTTTGAAAACAGGATCATATGTCCCGGTTGGAGCCACCAAACGGGACTAAAGACCCTGCGCGCGCTAACCCTTGGTCTGCTGAAAAAAGTGGAGTATACGTTCGGTTGGTGGCTCCAACCAAGACGTATGACCCTTTAGTTCCGGTTGGAGCCACCAACCGGGACGTATACTCCCCCCTTTATAACTTGCGTGCCTCTTCTTCTTCCCCATCTCACTTCTCTGCTTCTTCTCTGCTTTCATCGACGACGTCGCCAGGCTGGCCGCGCCAGCCGTCGTCGTCAGCGCCGCCGCCTCTGCCTCCGCCTCCGCGCCGCCGCCTCCGTCCTCCTTCTGCGGCGCGCGCCCTCTGTCTTCGTCTCCGGCCGCGCGTCCTCGGCCGTCTCCGTCATCCGCCACAAGCGCTCCGGCCGCCACCGCCGCGCGCTCCGGCCGCCACTGTCGCCCATGTCCAGCGCCGGCCCTCCGCCTCTCCCTCTCGTCCTTCCCCGACCGCGCCGCCCGCGTACGTCCAGCGCCGGTATACCACCCGATCGAGAGATGCTCTTTTATTAGTACCGTGTATATAGATTTTTTTTTGACATGTGTATATACTGTGTATTTTTTTTGACATGTGTAGATGTATTTAGATTTTAGGTGTGTGTATGCATATATTATTTTATTAGGTGTATGTATATATTATTTTAGGTGTATATTATTCTAGGTGTATGTATATATTATTTAGATTTTAGGTGTATAGTTGTTAGATGATTTAGGTGTGTATTTAGATGATGTAGATCCCGACGCGCGCGCGCACTAGTGATGATATTTAGTTGATGATTATTTTAGTTGATATGATCCCGACACGCGCGCACATGGAAACGTCGCCCGCCGTCAGGCTGCCCGCCGTCACCTCTGTCCGCCGCCGTGCATCGTCGTGCATTCTCTCCATATTTCTCCCTCTCGCGTGCTTTCTCTCCCTCTCTGGCCAAACCCTAGCCGGTCGTCGTGGTGAGTTGCTGGTTCTCGTGGACCCTATCTCTCGCCCCCTCTCGCTCTTGTTCCTCCTCCCCGTTGACCACCTGCCACCACCGCCGCTCACCGTCGTCGTGCTCCCCTCTCTGGTGAACTTTTCGAGGCGGAGCCGCTACTCTTTGGCTCGCCTCAACCTTCTCTCTCTAGCACGCACACGCACACGGCCTAGCTCGCGCTCCACCGCCGTCCCCTTTGTCGTTCTGAGGCTCATCGGCGTCAATGACATCACGGTGACTTCACCCCGGCATCGGCACGTGGTCAACCCCCAGTCAACCTGGCCTGGGTCCCACCCTGCCCACGTGGAGGATGAGTTGGCCTAGGGCCCAACTGTCTGTCTCTCTGGCTAGCTGTAGCCCGGGTGTAAAAAGTATATAATTTGGTTTTAATAATTTCAGAAAATGATTTAATATTATAAAATCAATAACTTATTGTTTATAAGTCAGAAAAATACAAATAATATATCAAATTGTTCAGAAAAATGAAACCTATCTATTTAAACTATAATCATGCATTGTTCAACAACTTAAATGACAAGTATAATTAGAAAAACAAATGCACCCCTCTCATATGTTCCGGAGTTTCCCCGAGTAAGGGTTTTCACCCCTCGGAACCCCGATTAAATCGTCGAGCATGTCTTAGGGTTACATTCCAATGCAAATTAACTTGTCATATCATCATACTTGCTTGAGCATTGCATCGATGCCATGTGTTGATTGTTTACCTTTCTTTCCGGTGTTTGGTTCTTCCCGGTAGAATACATTCCAATTCATTTTTATTACTGTGTATGTATATATTAGGGTTTCTCTGAATTAGGGTTTATATCTCTCAACACCGTACCTAACATTCTCCCTTAGCCGCTTTGACTTATCCGGTTTTCCACCTATGCAGAAAATATGGACCCACACGACAGAGACGAAGAAAAGGAAGAGTTGATCCAAGGTGTGATCCGCAGGGAAGAAAATTTAGATGTATCGACGTTTTTGAACAACTCCGGTGAGGGTGATCCTCTTTTTGCCGGAATAGACAACTTGTTTGAGGTTGAAGGTGATGCCTTCCGCGAGGGACAAGGCAATGCCTTGTGTAATCGAGAAGACGACCGCTCTGGCGAGGTGCATGTAATATAATTAATAAATTAATTAATCATATGCTATCTATATAGAAATAGTAACGACGATCTTTCTTCTTTTAGCCCTCCGGATCGAACAAATCTACTGAAAAGAGCGGACGAGGCCCAACCAAAAAGTTGGAAGACCATGAGAGGTTCAGGATCGAAGATATCGCTGAAGACGGCAAACCGACGGCTCCCGAAGTTGTCGCAATCAAATTTGTGGCACAATGCGGAGTAATCGTTAGGGACTTAATCCCGATCACCATTCAAAATTGGAATAGGCCTGCTGATGCGGAAGAACAGGGAACGTGTTTGTTTGTCCCTAACAAGGCCAAAGATTTACTGTGGAAGAGGCTCATGCTTAATTTCAAACTACCAAAGATAGAGCTGGATCCAAATGCGGAGGATCCAGTTGAGGACGCCTTAGAACATGGGAGAGCCATGGAGGCTAAGGTCAGGGAGTGGGCTCTGAAGAAGATGGCCCAGTGTTTCACCAACTGGAAGAAAAGATTGCACCTTGACTATTACGTGAAAGAGAAGACTCCGGATTTCAAGAATATTCAGTTTGAGAAGATAAAACCATTCTTGGCTGAGTTTGTGAAATACAAGACATCAGAAAAAGCTAAGAAAATGTCTGCAACGAATAAGCTGAATGTTGCTAACAAGAAGTATCACCATACTATGGGGCAAGGTGGCTACAGGGATGGCATTCCGAAGTGGGAGAAACTTGAGAATGAACTACGTGCTAAAAAGATCACCCCAGAGACAGACGATTGGGTAGAACGTGCAAGGAATTGGTTTTACGGGCATGGGGGCACGTTGGACTCGGAAGGGATGTGTATATATAAAATACGACATAAAGAAGACCCCTTGCCAATCGAGAATATGAGAAAAGCAGTAAAGGCTGTTAAAGATGGGGACTTCATTCCCGATAGAGAGAATGATGAGCTCACACTCGCCCTTGGAAATAAGGAACATGATGGACGGACACGAGGCACAAGCGGCTCCAAACCATGGAGGACTGGGTTTCCCAAAGAGTGGAAGAAATATCCTGATAGAAGCCGTCGGAGGAGAAAGGACAAGGCGGAAGTTGAAGCAGATATTCAGAAAGAGCGAATGCGTATAATTGAAGAACGAATAAAGCAACAACAAGATGAAATTAACGCACTTAAAGAGCAAAGTACTACCGGCCCATCTTAGTAGCACACCGCATTCGATGCTACCGGCCTATCGAATAATCAAAAAAGCAGTGTGGCTTCCACCGAGGTCCCGGGTGATGACAATGACGATGACGATGGTGCACCGACGATGGCTCCTATTGGCTACCTAGTGGATGATATCACAAAGATGACACACTGCGAGCTACATGTCAAAGTTGTGAAAATATCAATGATGGTGGCAGTCAGCTATGCCTTACCAATTGGACCCACACCAACTTACCACTGTCGTCCGGTTCCACAGGGCTACGCTATTGTCGGGGTGGATGAAATCATGTCCACCTTTAAAGTTTTGAAGCTTGACTACCCTGCAGGTGAAGGGCATGTGACTGAACTGGGAGACGCAACAAACGTCACCATTCTATGGCCAAAGGAATGTATCGTGCTTCGAAATCTGTCACATCCGAAAATTTTCCAAATCTTGTAATGTGAAAAATAAATAAACAAAATAATTAATTGTTGAAAATTAGAGTGAAAAGAAACTTTTGTTTCTAAGTGGAAACTTAAAATCCCATCTTGAACAAACTTTGGTTAATGTTTGAATCCAACTAAATTCAAATCAAGTGAATTGCATTCTTCATAAATGCATCTGGAAATTTAAACACTTGGAAAATAAACCAAAACTCTAAAACCCTAATGGAAGGAAAACATTGCCAAGTTATCTCTAAGCCCATGGATTTGATCCATATAAAAATTTGTCAAACAAACATTTCAAAATGATCAAGAATGAAAAATAGAAATATTACAAAAATCATAGAAATTGGTATCACTTAAATTGGAACCATAGATAAAATCTTATGAATTTAATAAGTTAAGGAAATTGAATTTCCAAAGCTAATAAAGCACCTATCTAAAAATCCATACCAAATGGTGAGAAAATAATCCTAAAGAGATTTAAAGGATAAACAAATATTAAATAAGATTTTACCAATTGGAATCACCAAGTTTGGATCAATAAATAAAAAGATATGGATTTTATAAGATAAAGATAGAAATATTAAATGAGGAATATTTAAAGGCCAAACCAAATCTTGACCTAATCCATAAGCAAATGGAATAAATATAATCCAAATCCAAATAAAATAAAAGGATAAAGAATTTTCCAAATAAAATAAAATGGCATTAGCCAAATTCTATTTCTATTTGAATAAAGACAAAATCCCTGATGGAAGAGATAAATTAAATTAGGGAAAATAATTTGAATTTACCCAAGTCGAATAAAAGTTATTTAATTGACTTAAATGAAATAAAAGAACCATTTAAATAAAGTTATATGGAATTAAAACCATATTTTAATCTCTTTGGAATAAAAACAATTGCCCAAATTAAAATGATTGATAATCACATTAAAATACTTTAAATAATTCAAAGTGAATTATTTAGCACTTCATTAAATAAATAAACCTACTGAAAAGGTTTTGTAAAAAGATTGGATTTTAAATAAGGTTTGAAATTATATCTTATTTGATTTAACCCAAGGACCTATTTTAAATAATTATTATATCCTAAAAAGAATAAAATTATTATTCTAAATTGACTTCAGAATATGTTAATAAACAGAATTTGAATACACACAAAGTTTGGTTGAAGTTTAAAATCAAATTGTTGTTTGAAAAGTTTAAACAAAATCAAAACAGAATATTAGAAATGGAAAAATAAAAATAACAGAAGAAGAAAAAATATAAAACAAAGCAGCCCAGCCCAGCCAAGCCCATCTGGCCCAGCAGCCCACCTCTCTCCCCCTCAAATCGTTTTCTTCTCTACCCAGAACCGCACCCGCTGAGTATATGACTGCCTGGACCCACCTACCTCTCTCTCTCTCTCTCTCTCTCTCTCTCTCTCTCTCTCTCGCTGACTGCTGAGCCCCACCTGAGCTCCCCTTCGTTCTCACCCACCGCTGACCTCACCCTCCAATCTACAGTTTCTGCCGGCGTTGATTATGAATGAATTGGCATAAACGCGCGAGTAAACTCCTCCCCTGACCTGGCCTTCTTAACCGCCTCTCCCTCCTCTCCATTTTCCCTCAGACCCTGCTGCCAGAGAGCCACCAGGCTGCCTCTAATTTGCCTTGCACTGCCGCGGCCTCCGACGAACTCCGACGGCGATTCCGGCCATACTCCACCACGCGTTGCCCCCTCGACCACGCTCACTTGTTCCCCATCAACCATGGAACCTCCCAGTAGTCTCAGCTTGCTCGTGCTTGACCCATAGTGTCGGCAACGACGACAGCTGAACATCGCTGTCGTCTGCCTCGACTCCGGCGAGTCCTCCTTGTAAGCACAGACCCCCCCCCTTCCCTTCTTTTGATGCACACATGTCCGTGACTCGTGTACGAAGCTAACCGCATCCTACGTTTGCTCTCTCGTGCTCCGTAGCGTCGCCCTCGACGATGACTGACCGCACCCGACGCCAGGCATCTCTCTGACGAGCAATTACGGTCAACCCCGAGCGCCCCCTGATCTCCCACGGCCACCTCGAGCTTCAGCACATCGCGACGAACCTAGTAAGCCTCACCATATTCTCCCTCGCTTCCTGCATCACCAACGCCACCCTCGTCTGAGCGCGCCGCCGCCTGTCACCATCGCAGCGCCACCACTTTGTGGTCAAACAGATCAGGGTCATTCGATTTAGATCGGACGCGTAGAAACATGCGACTTAAACGAAAGGGTATGAGCGATCTGTGCCGTGCGATCTGTCTAAAATCCAACGCACCACGTTAGTCGATCCATGCGAACCGTTTTCAGCCCATCAGAACAAGACACGTGGCCTAGAGTTGATTTAAAACAGAAATTATGTTCTATTAGATGTTCAATCTTGTAAATTGCATAACTTTTAATCTATACGTCCAAATTTTGCAAATTTTATATCAATGGAATCAACAAGACAAATCCTACCCAACCATGCACTTTGTTTAATGAATTGCTTCTGGAATGGTTGTTTTTGCAGAAACTTGTGTAGGCATAATTTGAATATAAAATTCTTTCTAAAATTATTTTTGTGATAAAACCTTTGGGTAAATGAATTGTTTGAACCTACTGACCATCTAAACCAACTTGTGGTTTCAAAAACATATTAGGTGAAGCAAAAGAATAAATCTTTGATTTAGAACATTTCTAGTCAAATAAAAATAATATTTATATATTAAAAATGCTTTTGGAGGAAACCCTTTGGGAAAATGTTTTGATTTAAACTCTCTGACCCTAAACACAAAATTTTACGATTTAAAAATATATTTGGTGAACCCTGTAAAGATTATTGCTTTGTTAAAGGCATTTTCAACCACATAAAATATTGATTTGGTTTAAAAATGATTTATAAGTAAAATCTTTTGCAAATGATTTTGCCACTTTTATAAAATGACCAATAGGTGATTTCAAATGTTTATAACCCATTAGAAACCACTTTTACAAATAAACCATCTTTGGCATGCTTGCATGCATTGCTTTGTTTCTATTATTTTATGTGATGTTTGCTTGAATGGTAGCTTGAAATTGTGCCTTGCTTGATTGAATTGTAGTGATTTGAAGAGTGTGAATATTGCAAGATCAAGGAGTGAACTCATATTCTCTACCAAAAAGGCAAGTGATGCTCCATACTTTTGTCCCATTATTTTCACTATGCATTAGTGATATTTCTAAAGTAGGACTTGCATGGAATTTTTGCCAAGTATAACTATGCCGTGGGAAATCCTAGTAGATGAACCTTAGTAGAAATTTCCTAAGTTAAGATTCCTACTAGTATCATGCTTAGATTAGCTAGTAGAAAACAAGGGTGGATTATATTCATGCTATGGAATATTTCTAAGTCAAGGACTTGTGTTTTTTTAATAAAACAACTAAGTGAATGAATTACCTTGGTGGAATGGAAGGAATGGTTTGTGTTGAGTGGTTACACAAGGCCCATTTCTATGGTTTACCTTGTGTATCTCACTTGTGGAAGGCCACCCAGGAACAAAGAGATTTGAGATGTCAAATGTTGAGAAGCTTCAAGTGCAGCCACTTGGCATTATGGGCTCTGCCTGGATCATATAGGTTGCAATAACTTAGCCAAATGGAAAGTTGGTGGTAGGGGATGATAGGATGGAACGCGTCCATTCTGGTCTAAGGGAAGGCTTCTGAAAGATCTTGTCTTGGTGAAACCAAGTCTTGTGGGGAAAGTGCACCACCTCTGTAGAGTGTAAAATCTAAGTACTTAGCCATGTACGTGGTAAAGGACAATTTGAGCATCAAGACATGGAAGCTATCAAGAATCTCCTCATCCCAATTTCTAAGTTAAAATCTTGTGGTTGAACAAGGGATAAAGGATCACCAATTTCTATTGGGAGATGCCTTGGGTGATTTTGTCAAGCAAAAACTTAGTGTTTTCAAATGATAAGGAAAATCTATTTTGAGCAAAGCAAGCCTAAGCTCCACTTAGCCAAATGCATATAGATGATAGACTCCACTATATTACCATAGTATCACTTGCCAATACAATTCAAATGTATTGACCCTTGTGGCTACAACTTATTATGTTGCAGGTTTGTTTGATGTTAGTGAAGTTTATTGATTAGGATTACAAGTCTACAACCAACATGACTGCCTGTGGCACTTTGAAGATGAAGGACCCCATGCTATTGCTATATTCTGCTGCATTGTAATGAGATATCCAAATGAGCTATGTAAGATGTAATAAATTATTTTATTCCTGTTTATAAAGTTGTATTATGACCTTTGTTTCTTGATATTACATCTTAACTATGGATGCTAGCTATTGATCCAGGGACTAGCATTGTAAACACAGGGATCTCTACCTTATTAAAGGTTGGTACCTCTACAAAATCACACGCCAAGGCCATCTTCGCCGCCGCCTCACATGTCTCCAGCGAGGTCATCGCCGCCGCGGCAGCCGTCTTCGTCGCCTCACCAATCTCTGGCGCATCCATCGCCGCGGGATCCATCGCCGGCGCCTCAGGATAAAAAGCGTAAGCGTACCACTACTCTGCGTCGTGGTAAGCGATCGCCGAAACGTAAACAAGAGCTTCTTCCAAAAGTACCAAAGGTTCCTCCCAAGAGAGCTTATGACTGTACTGAAGAGGAGACTACGATGATCGTTGATGCGGAAACGACAGCGTTTTTCGCTAAGCTGATGCGGCCGAAAGAGCCAGAGTTCCCCAGCACCAAAGAAGAAAAAGGCAGAGTGTTGAAAATGCTAAAGACTCTTCATCAACCCGAGCCAAAGCTGTCATCAGACTATGAGCGTTCTATTCTCAAGTCACATGTGGCACAACAAGCCTTGAAGAGCAGTACTGATGCAAGAGAGAAATTTGTTGCCCAGCTCGGACAACAAGCAAAACAGTCTTGCGCCCCTCTCAAGGTGATTTCCCATACCAATGTGGGGTCGAGCAAATATGGGGCCGAAGAGCAGTATGATCCAGAGGTAGTTGCACAATACGGATAAGCTGCCGCTGCTCAAGGTATGAGTATTGCCCAGTACTTATCCCAGTTAGAGTACTTCCCTGTGAGTGAAGTAGCATACAAATACCAGTACGTAAACCTCTCGTCAAACCTGAGGAGGTAAATAATCTTCCAACAAAAATTTACATAACTGGTACATGCATGCCACAAAGGTCGGGGCTAACTGGATAGTGCTGAAGGTTACAAAAAAGCATTATGGGAAAGAAATAGATGACATGATATCCATTGAATTTGATGAACTATTTCAATTATTCAATCAAGACGCCTTGGACAAGTCGATCATCAGTGCCTATTGTGTGTAAGTACTAATTGTGTAATTAATTTAGTCTCCAGCTATCTCGCCTTGTTTATTGCATGTATATACTCATACTGTAATATGGAGAATGAAGATTCTCGAATGCAGCAGAGGACAAATCTATGACATTGGCTTCATTGACCCATATTGGGTTCATCAAGCTAATCTCAAAACAAGCCCCCAGGATACGGAGGATAATATAGTACACGCGTTAAGGTTTCAAGAAACCAGAAGGGAAATACTTTTTCCTTACAACTTCGAGTGAGTGTTATTGTCTTGTATACACTTTCTATTTCGCTTAATCGATGTTAGGTATATAATTGATTAGTTATGCATTCGCAGCTTCCACTATATTCTGTTAATCATTCAACTTGACAAAGGGCGCGTACTAGGCATGGACTCGAAACATAAACCCCTTGAGCAGTGGAAGGACATGCAGATGCTTATCTAGCGGTAATTCTAATCATTTCGACACTATATCGGCAATGTTCGTGAATTTTATGATATCAAGTAATTAATAACTTATTTTATTCGTTTTCTTCGTCGGGCAGCGCTTAGAAACGGTTCACCAACAAGGCTAGGGGTGTTTGGAAAGCGGAGCTTACATTTGAAGCACTAGATGTAAGCACCACTAGATATATCCGCGCATCTCTTTGATTCTAGTTTTGATACAGTTATTATCATGCTTGATTATTATTTTGATTGAACTATGTTCTTATAAAGTGCCTGACGCAGGGACCAGGTAACGATCTATGTGGATACTATGTTTGCGAGTTCATCCGGCAGACGTGCGATGAGAAGGGCAGAAATTTAAAGCAACTCCACGTACGTAAACAATTTCTATAGTTTTTAATTACAATCAAATTGTGTTTAGTTTCATTCATATAGGTTGACTCTTTTTTAAATCAGATCGAACGTCTACGGGACGGTCTTCTGCCAAAGGATCGCGTACGAGCAATTAAGGAGGAATTGGCGGGATTCTTGGATGCAGAAGTCCTAAACCCAAAAGGGGAATACTATTCGGCTGTGTATAAACAATAGGGATTGTACAAAGAGCAACTTTTGTATGTAGTGCATGAACTCGATCCGTGTATCGAATGTAATATTGTCATGATGATCTTGTGTAATATAATGGTTCCTTCATTGATGAGTGCAAAACACTAAATAAACAATAAAACAACATAAATGAATTCTCTGCCGTGGCACAAAAAGTGGCCAAAATGCTGCCGCGGCAACAAAAGTTGCCAAAAAGAATTCTCTGTCGTGGCAGAAAAATATGTCAAATCTCTGCCGCGGCAGAAGGTTATTTGTCCCGGTTCGTGTTACGAACCGGGACGGTTGCTCCTCCCCCCTCGCACAGAGCAGCGGCCACGTGTACGTTCTTTTGTCCCGGTTGGTGGGGCAACCGGGACTAAAGATTGGGGCTTTAGTCCCGATTGCCCTGTCCCGGTTGGGAAACCGGGACTAAAGGCCCTTACCAACCGGGACATATGGGTCGTTCTGCACTAGTGTTATGTATTAATGTGATCAAGTGATTGTTCCCATGTAAGAAGTTAAAATACCAGGTATGTTATTGTGCATTGCAATGTGTTGCTTGTTCATTTTCTCCATGTTTCTTCTGTTTTCTTGCTTTAATTATTCAGACATTGATGTTGATGCTACAATAGCGAGTGTTACTGTAGCAGGTGAGTCCTTAATTTTTACAATACATATATTTATTCATCTCAGATTATGCACCATCCATTATATGCATTTTGCCACCATCCATTATATGCATTTTGCATTATTTTCTCGACTAGATTTGTTAACCATAGAAGGATGTTACTTCTAATTAATTTATGTTACTCCAAAATATTTCTGAATATATCGTGTGCACCCAAGTGCAATGAAAGCGAAGCTCAAAAATGAAGAGAACGTTGTTGTCAGGGATTGTAGTAGATTTCTAACAAAACATAATTCATATATGCATATCATTTTGAATGTTTTTCTTAAAAACATGTAAATTACAAGTTGTGTACTCTTATGTAAATAATTTTCTTGTGGTTATTTATTAGATAGAAGCTTTGTTGAAAACTCAAATTTATCATGACCTCAAGAAAGGAGCGGATATTGGAAAGGTTTGGCTTCATGATTACGGTCACTCCACCAGCAGTATCCACACGCACTAAGCCCAAAAAATTGGGTAAGAATTTCAGACGTTGAAAAGATTGGAGTGTTTAAAGTTCTGATTTTTCTTTTCTAATAGCTATTGCACGGATCATGTCACTGAAGGTTGTCTACGACTATGCAATAGATGTCGCCATATATGTTTAGATGACCATGTATTACTGTAGTTTTGTTCATACCAATCTATTGATATGTTATAGTTTGTTGGGAAGTGCCGATTCAGTATATGTTTTTCCTTTACGAAACAATTGCAAAATTGCATACGTTTATTTTGAAATAAAGATTCTAAATTTCTTGCCCTTTCACTATGGTCAATTCAAAAACTATTGGAGGAGATGGTGCATGCACTGATTACTTCATATATATATTGGATATACATGTTGGCTGCCTTCTTTATTTCCTCGGGACAAACATTTTTGTTCCTCAATCTCTTAACTATCTCCTTGTTTACTTGTTCATAGATTGTAGTTAAAAGTTTCAGCATTCAAGTATTTCTGTATGCACTTACTCCCTGAAATGTAGAATAGTGTCATGCATGCATTAGTATGCCTATAATTTTGTAAAGCTGGATGGTTCGTACATGATTTCTATAAATCGAATTAAGGTTTATAAAGGCTTTCTTATGTTTAGGCACTTCATATGTTTTATACCGAAACTGTTTATTGGCTATGTTAGCAAGCTACTCAGTTACTCGGATAGCTATTTTTTCCTTCTTTTTGAATCTTCCTAAGAGGACCCATTATGTTCATAAGTATCCCTTTTTGTTCCTAGACCAGGTTTCAAGGTACTGATACAGGAGGAATGGACTTACTTTAGTGTGTCTGGTCATGATTCAAATTAAGGAGGTGATACAGACTATTGCTATGAAAGTTCTCATTTTTTTGTTCGATACATATGCCAGTTCTATCATCCTGGGAAATTCATTCTCCATAAACCTACCAATGCAGATTAGATGATTCACAAGATTAATTGTTCAAGATCAGTAGGCTGACTTGCTAGAAATATCCATGCTGCATATGAAGAATTTTAGTGTTTTGCATGTATTCTCCATGTCATGTGTTTTTTCCATTATAAATGTGCTAGGAAATATTTCTCATATTTCTGAGATCGTCGACAAGAGGGGCCGCCACCTCTGGCAAGGTCCTCAGAAGGGCCAAAGAACTCTCCGGGAGGGGCGGCAGAATGGCATCCAGGAATAGGATAGACATATTAATTTTGTTTGCACTGCACTATTTTTAGTTTTACACTAAAATATTGTCTATCGTACTTTTTATCTTCCAAATTTCACATATTATTTGACTCATCCCCTCTCTTACCATTTTTTATAGGCATACAACAATGCAAAGGTGCATAGAGAAATTCAAGTAACTAACTTACACGAGAGGGGGAGGACTTAACTAAGGTGTCATTTGCTACAAAAATATCAAAGGTGTACTTTTTGTATGCAAGATATTTTGTAGTTCCAGGCCTATCCATGATGTTCGATATTAACATGACAGTTTAGCGCTACAACAAGACAAGTGGACTGGTTATTTCCCTGAGAAACAACAGAGATACCTAGGAGGTGAGAACTGTAGACTTATTCTTTTTCATTTTTTGCTGGTGGCATACCAAGGAAGTCCTTTTCAACACACTTGCACCCAAAATCTGAACAGTAATCAAAAAATTGCAGCGTATAAACCTATTTTAAGAAATTTATATGAATGATGTGCTCAATAGGCTTTTCCATGCCTTCTGATTGTGTCTACAGGTTAAGCTTGAGCAAGGCCTTCAGGTGCTAAAGATTTTCAAGGATCATGTCTACAAGACGTCCATGTTCAATGAATTTGGTTTCCATGATAACCGTGAGAAGATAATGCAAGAGAAAAAATTCAAGAGATAGCAGCCGCTGGAGAAAGTACATGGCTCGCAGAATTATTTGTCCTATAAGCTCACTAAATAGTTTTGTCTTCCTACAACTACATAATTTTAAACCTGCTAGAACTACTAAGAGTTAGCTCGGTGTCAGAATATGTTGTATGAATGCTCATCTGTTAGTCTCTATCATTGTGCTTGTAATTTCGAATGTAGTATCTACTATGATTACAACCTTCACTAATCCTGCAGGTAATGAATAAAAAGGTGGTTGCTGCCAACAACACTGAAAGTCAAGATATTGATGAAAAGCACAATCTGCAAGAAGTTGTAGAGTTAAATTCTATGGTGGAAAACGGTGTGGCGGCTGTAGATGTAAATGATGTTGACCCAACAGATGCAAATCCAGCAGTGGATGCCATGGGCTATTAATTATTTATGCTTAAGTTATTTGAGTATCTATGCAAGGAGGACAACTTATACAGGGCGCATAATTGCATAAAGCTGCTGTGATTGAAGGCATTGAAGATTCTGTCGGTCCAAAATGCTGGGTAGGTTACGCAAAGTTGCAAGTGTGAGGCAATTCGGGATTAAATTGGAGGCTTCATTTGGTTCTTTTTTCTATAGTGTTTTTTCGTTTTTGCTAGAGTATGGTGTTTTGGGTGGCTAGGAGAGTAGAGCTTAGATCTTTTTTGGAGCGAGATGTTTCTGTTTTGAACTGGTATTAGGAATTGTACTTGGGGATTTATGATCCACATGTAAGGCTTTTTGCAACCAAGGATATTGATTTGTGGTGCATTTCTAAACAAGTATATTTCACTCCATATTATATTATGCCTTACCATATGATTTATTCTTATTTGTAAACTAGCTCCAATTAATATTTGATATGCTCATATTACATATTTTAGGAGCAAAATAGTTGTCATTTTAGTCGATTTGGAAATGAATGATGATGTGAGCCACGTTCTTACATCAATGGGCATGAGACATCGCTTGGTTAAAAACTCCTAAAAAGAACTAAGAATCAAAATATATTTTTTGTTATAAATTATCAAGCTTACTAGTGTAGACAAGTACGCAAGGCTTAGTTATGCAAGTATAAAGGCTGTCTTAATTTCAATCAGGTTTCTATGTATTTTATGGTGCGACATGTGCAAGACTGAAAAATGGTCTGTGGCAACACACGAGTATTCAACTAGAACAGATAATTATTAGATTTCTCTAGGATTAACATGAAGCCTTGTAGGGTGCCTCCAATTAGTATATAAGATAGCTCAAAAACATACAAGGATTTCACAATCACTAGGCATTTAACATCAAATCACTTCAAACGACTGACATCAATAACAGCTCTGTACGAGCATTGCAAGAATATGTCGATCTGCACATTCCCTATCCCCATTTTACACCATGTTTACATATATCAAACCCTGGCATGAATCCATCTTCTAGATTCACTTTTTTCGCTCCCAGGCAACCCCTCATTTAGCTACAGTAGAGAGGAACATTCGTAGGCTTGTAGAGGAATGTCTTGACGCTGTGTGAGTTCCCTGACTGTTTGTTGTATGTGAACTTGACCGCAGAGTGTGCATCGCCCCTCCTCGTGCAATGGTGGTGGAAGCTGCTGATGGGCCTTGCCAAACATGAGTCCCATCGGTCGCTCTCTGGCATTGTCTCTGCAATAGTGTAGATGCCCTTGGAGTTTGTAAATGCCTGATAGTTGATGACCTCACCAGATTTTGTAATGCACAGAACAGCAACCTCGGCACCTATAGCGATATAAAGACATACATGAGCAAGAAGAGAATATCTTGGAGAAACTTCAATTGCACACAACATAATTAACAATCCAAAGCTAAGAAAAGAAAATGGCATAAAAGACTGACAGTAGTTGTGTGCATGAGCAGTGACAAGCACATGTTTTTCAACTCGATTTGGTCATTCACTAATGTGGTTGAATTCACAAATTATGCCTGTGGCCATGCCACAGAACAATCGACGGCAGTGGAATCATGAGCACGCTAGTCAAGTATGATTGTTCATAGACAAATAAAAACAACAGAGCATCTGAGAACCAACTTGTGGTTGGATGGTTAGGAGGGCAGTGATACCCCCATCCCACCAGGGATTAAACCCCAAGTTTCACACTTTGGTATCTCATAAAAGCGGAATATTCTTTCAGCAGGGTTCCTGTTGACAGCGAGGGAGGCGTCAATATTAAGACCCACCGACGCAGTCTCTCGGAGGTGCTCATAGAGGTAGGATGCACGTGTCTGCTTTCATAGGGGTAAGTGTATGTATGTATTTGTGAGCGTCCACGTCTATACTGTGTTTCTCAAAAAGAAACAGAGCATCTATTGGCAAAAAGTTCTCCCAATAGGCTTAACGCACAAACATTTCGTCATCGTTTAATTTGAGCGTGTGGGTATGCGGGACGGGAGAAAGAAGTAGTAGGAGCAGGATGGGGTGGGCCAAGAGGGAACCCATGACAATGACTCAACTCCAGGAAATGGACACCGAGCGATAGCAACCATGAGGACCCTGAGCCTTCCAACCTCACCGCACAGGTTTACCAGTGCCCCTAGGCTCAGAAATGATCACGGGGGAGTGCCGGACCAGAGGTGCTTGACAGAACCAGGGCAGTAGCAAAATATAGCATCTCAATATGTGCATGCTGATACATTTTCTTTTGGCTCATAAACTTCCTTCTCATTGGCATTCATGTCCTGTCTGATTCATCACTCAACAGCACAAGAACCAGGCAGCAGATCATTTCAGATTTCTTCCTCGTCTATGGATTTTCTGTTTGATGAGCGAAGGCTCAAGGCTGCCTTTAATATATGCTTGTGTGTGCATTACGTCAGGTGACATGCAACTTGATGGGTAGGAGAGTCAGTACACGTCCTAGCCTGATTACTTGCTACAGGCTATTGTACAAGAAAAGGTCAAACCATATGGAAGTTTCAGAGTCTCTAAGATTCAGCTGGGACAAATCCCAACAGAAGCTGGAGGGCAATTCTTCGCCTCCCCGATTTTCCTTCTGATCAGTCCCTGTTTCCAGGATTACCTTGAACCACCACTAACCCAGTTTTGAAGGTCACACCAAGACAATCACATGCTGTACAATAGGCTATTAAAGCATCTATAGTCTATATAAGGTATCCTCCACTAGAATTTTTTTCTCTGAAGCAGGACAAGCTCCTGAAAAAATTACTCACTAGAGGTGCAATTATATTGCATGTAGTACATTTTCATTTTAGCCATCCCTAATAGCCCGCTTATCTCAGGAGCCACGAACTCATATTTTAGTTATCATAGAAGGTAGAAATCCCAAAAAAGTGACTGGAAGTGTGGAACATGACCAACTGACCTAAACTACAAAGGCTCATAAAACTTCTCAATTAACCTTTTATAAGGGAATTCTGCAGTAACTTTCCTAAATCCTCAGTATTTGGAGGTTAAATTGACCTCAATTTAGAAAATGCTTTGAGTTAGCCAGGTCCTTGAAATTTCATTTGTTCCTACGGCAAAAGGAAGCACCAGAATACGATGTTCGAAAAACAAGTATAGACTAGAAGACAAACCATTTTCATTTTTTCTTCTCCCCCTTTTTGCTTGAAAGGGCACAACCGTTGTTTGAGATACAGATAGGTCTAGGGTGTCAGGTGGGATCCCACCTAAATCCCACTTCTAGTTCATTTCTCAAAATCTAGTTTAAATTTTTGTTCAAAATTTACACTAGAATTTTGCAAATGAACTAGAAGTGGGATTTAGGCGGGATCCCACCTGACACCCTAGATAGGTCGTGTTCGGTAGCATACATGTGATCCAATCAGGACTGCCATAAGCTAAAATCAGGTGCTTGGTTGATTGCACGAAAGGTTGAACCAGTCATGCACGCTACTTAAAGCACCCCTCAGCCAGGCATGTTGGAAACCATCGATGCGGTTGTTTGTAGCGAGCCAGGTTCACGAGGGCACAAGGGTGACTGGAGAGGGATACGAGGAAGATGGTGTGAGCTTGCACAATGCGAGCGAGAGCATGTGTTAGAAATGGGGTAACCTCCCACTCAATCAAGCCCTTATGTACCCCATCTCAGCTCATGGCTTAGTCTCTCAACCATAGTTTGAAATAAGAAAACTAGTTCATTAGTTTGAACTAAAGAGGGTTGAGTTCTCCAAATTTCATCGACTTTGGAAATTCTAGTTCATTTGATTGAACTAAAAAAGGTCGGAGAGTATCCTAAGGGCCACCAATTTATATCCCTAGGATGGAGGGTACCCTAAGGGTCACCAATTTGCACCTCTAGCTGATACGCTTTACTAAACACAACCTAAAATTTGCTCCAAATCACCTATGTCCGGTTTTTACTTCTAGACTAGATGACCATCAACCGACTACAGCCTTCAAGTTTGCTCCTGGCTTCACATACGGACTTCTCCACTAGAGCAAAATCCGCCTGATCAACGTTTCAACCCCCTGGACCAGGTAAAAGAACACCTAAATTTCGAGATCCCAAACAGCTAAACCGACTTCCTAGGATCGTACGAAATCTAGCGATGGCAACTAAATAAATCCGAAGGAGGGGAGGTTCGTTGGGCTGACCTTCGAGGACGTGATCCTCGGGCCCTATCGCAGAGTCGGCGCAGACGTCACAGACAACGCGGCCGTGGATCTCCCCCGTCCACGCATCGGCCGCCGGGGCCGCAGCCAACAGAAACGCGAGGAGGGGCAGGTGGAGGAGGAATAGCGACGGGCAAGGGAGAGAAGATGGCACCGTCGCCATGGATTGGGTTGCTCGGTCGAGCTACTCTTTCCTAGTGGTGGGAGAGGCGAGAGGGTACGGTGCGGTAGTTGTGGAATGGAACAAGGACTACGCAGCCGGTCGGTGGTGGCGGCTTCAAATCGACGAGGACGAAGAGGTAGGTTTTTTTTAGAGAGGAAATGTGTCTAGCACACCCAGCATCTCCGACTGGCCAGTTCTTTTGGCAGCTTAAAAAGAGCTGCCCCCTCCCCAGCTCTTTCATAAATCATATGATTTATTAGTTGAAGCTTTTCAATTAGTTATGAGATAATTAGTTTAGAAGCTCTAACTAATAAATCGAGCGGCTCATGAAAAAAGTTAGGAAGGGACAGCTTATTTTTTAAGCCGCCAAAAAAGCGTTAAAATAACGCGACGCTAGCGTTTTATTTCGTGTGCACGTGTTTCGGTTGCTTAGACGTGTAAAAATATTGTGTGTAATTTTTTCCTGCTTCACGCCATTTTGCACAATCCTCGGCAGCATATATTGCGCTAATGACTAGCGCGTGTGGCAAACTTATAGTGAGCACAGGCACTCCAACGGCCTCTGAAACTTCCTTTTCGGCTCTACGCGTGCCACACCCGCTCCATCGTTGTTTTGTCTGCGCGCGCCACACAACCTCCCCGTCGATGAGATGTCGCCGTGGAAACTTCTTCGGCTATATCGGCATGCAAATTGAACCAAATTTAAATGAGTACGAAAACAGGACATACAAATTGAACCAAATTTAAATGAGGACCAGCGGAGTACGAAAACAGGACATATGGTTCATACATGCACGCAAACATAAATAGAGCGAGCAATCTATGCATCTCACTCGTAGATCATCTTCCTCTTCTTCTCGAACCAACTCCGTTGAATTGGGTCCATGTTTGTGAGATCCACAGTCATGATCCGATTTTCTTCGGTGAATCGCTTTAGCTCTACCTTCTCCTTCCTATCACGGGCGTTGATCTCTTCTATCTAAAAACGTTTTGACTAGATTTTCATAATAGTTCTTGGTCGCATCTTCTCTCTCCTTGTGTTTCTTCTCTTCCCTCTTGTCGATGGACACCTCCTTCTCGGCGATCAACCCTTTCAATGTCTCCTAGATGGCAACTGACGAAGCTTCACGCTTGAGCTCTAGCTTGGAGTTGGTCCTCCCTCTCGGCCTTTTGGTTGATGGCCCTTCCTCGTCGACGATGATTCCAGCGCATGTACCCTTTGCACTTCCCGGATAGAGCTCTTTCCACTTCTCGCAATCTTTGAGCTTTGCCCAATAATATCCCAATATGAAAGGTTTCTTCTCATGGCAAGTCTTAAAGTGCTCCAATGCTTGCCACACCTAAAGCAAAAAATTTAAGTTCATGTTTGAATTCTATATAGACATGCAAAGCTCGTATGAATGAGAACATATAGATATGTAGGAACATACCATGCCTCCAACTCCAATGCCGCTCACGGGTCTTGAATTAACATGGCCACAAGAGGCACAAAACTTTGTGCATTGGTTGGAGATGAATGCCCACCTCTTTATAAGTGAGTTCTCGTTGCGATCACTCGCAAATGGATGCACACCAATTTTTTCTCTCATGGAAATACTTCCATACTAGGTTCCAAAATGTCCCACGCTTTTGCTCAGCGCCGGGTATTGGATCTTGGCCAATTCCCATCCATGCCTCGCAAAGCATCTCGTTCTCGAGAGTTGTGTATGATTCGCTCCTTCGGCTACCGCCTTGTGTTTTCCGGACTAGTTCGTCCCCAAACAAAGGCCCGTGGTCTATAGAGATACCATCTTCCTAGGTACCAAGGTTGGGATCCTGCAAGGGTGTATCGTTGGATCATGTACACTGAGAAGAAAAGAATAAGGGACAAGTTACCTGCGTCGAAGTTAGGGTCGGAGTTGGGGCCATCGTTTCATCAAACAACTTGGAGGGACTGGGCATGCTGCCGGCGGGGATGCTCCTCCCGGTCTTACTGCTGCATGAAGAGTCGTCGCCGATAGGTGTCGCGTTTAGGTCGAGGGCAAGCATAGTCGGCAACAAGTCGTCGACGATCTTTGGTCTCCTGTCATGGTCGCTGCTTCGACAGGAGGTGGTTTGTTCATAGACGCAGACGAGCTCACTATGCCTGTGAAGGTAGCTAGTTGCTGCTCCTTTATCAAGAGCAAGCTGGCAGCCTGCGCAATGATGGCCTCGGCGGTGAACTTGGCCTGGAAGGACGTGACGTGCTCAGGGGCGGGCGGCCCTTTCATGGGCGGATTTAGCATTGACAATGTGCTTCGGAGCCTTCTCTCTATGGTCAGCCCTCTTCCTCTACTCCTTCCTCTAGTCGTCCGTCAATTCTTTCTTCACTCGGATGACGGCAGCAGTAGATTTGCCGGCTGTGGTGGCAAATCAGAGGCGGACGGAGCATCTCCTGGAGACACGAACGGGCCACATCAAGGGAAGAGTAGGTGCCAGGAGGGCGGCGGTGGTGCATCCATGCTAGTGTGTGCTAGGTATTGGTGGTGAGAGTGGTGGAGACTGGTGCAGATGGGTTGATACATCGGAAATGTATCTATAATTTTTTATGATCCATGCTTGTTTTGTATCTACTTTGCTTTGCTTTGTCTACACTTTGAGGTGTTTTTATATCTTTTCTGAAACTAACCTATTAACAAGTTGCCATAGTGACAGTTGCCTGTTTTCTTCTGTTTTTGGTTCCAGAAAGGCAGAAAATCAATATTCTCGGAATTGGACGGGACAAAAGCCAAAGTTATTATTTTCCCTGAGCAACACGGAACCACGAAGCAGAGCCTAAGGGGAGCCATAGGGTGTCCAAACCCCCCTAGGCGCGGGCAAGCCATGGAGGCGCCTGGAGAGGGTGTGGGCCCCCTGGACCCCCGCCGACCTTGATTCCTGCGCCTATAAGAAGCCTTCGATGGGAAAACCCTAAAGAATCCAGAAGAAATCCACGAAAACCTCTGCTGCGCCACTGCCACCGAAGGGGAGATTCGGGAGACAGAAATTCTCAGTTCCGGCACCCTGCCGAGACAGGGAAGTGCCCCCGGAGCCATCTCCATCGCCATCTTCATCATCATTGCTTATTCCCATGATGAGGAGGGAGTAGTTCTTCCTCAGGGCTAAGGGCTCTACCGGTAGCTATGTGTTCATCTCTCTCCCTATGCATGATCATGTTGTGGTCATGAGCTTTGTAATCAAATAGATCTACCTTGCTACTCAAGTGCTCCATTAGATCTCTTCTCTCCCCATGTGTGTGAAAGTGACAGCGTGCACGTCATGGTGGCACTTAGGTTTGAGTCTGCATAAATACTCTTTGTGCTTTAATAGATCTATGCTTTTCCCCATGTGTGTGAAAGTGACAGCGTGCATACCGTGTGTGGCACTTTGGCTAGATTGAATATTTGTTATGAGTTATATTTGGAGTTGGATGTCTCTATGAAATTGTGGTGTTTTTTGGAACCATCTAGCGCTCAAGGTGATAGTGTGGGGTTATCTAGATTGGGGAAGGCCCTACTATGGATTAGAGTGTCCAACCGAAGAGTAGTTAAGAGTAGTATCATGAAGAGAGGATATTATATGAGAGAGTGTTCACTAGTGAAATTTGATCCCTAGGCCTTGTTTATAAACATTAAAATACCGTTTGCATCTAGATCTGTTGCATGTTTGCTTGCTTCCATCTTTGTTCCGTTTGTCAGGGAGCTTTTGGGCTTTTACCTTTCCTCCACGCCATCAGCTCTTTTCTGGCACCATTACCCCACGTCAACAAGTCAGAAGCTATTTTATGGCACCGTTACCACTTGTATTTCACTATCTCTTCGCCGAACTAGTGCACCTATATTGGGTGTGTTGAGTACACACGAGACTTCTTGTATCTTGATTGCAGGGTTGCTTGAGAGGGAATACATTTGACCACTTCCTCCCTAGGTTCGATAAACCTTGGGTGATCCACTTAAGGGAAACTTGTTGCTATTCTACAAACCTCTGCACTTGGAGGCCCAACAACTGTCTACAAGAATAGAAGTGCGTAGACATCAAGCTCTTTTCTGGCGCCGTTGCCGGGGTGGTAAGGTAAAAGGTACTCATATCCTCCGGTGTGGGTGCTCGAAGTTATTTCCTTTAGATTCTGCAATTTTGTCTTTTTGTTTCTTGTTTTCACTAGTTAGGCTTAATGGAAAACAACAACAAAATTAGAGAGCTCTATAGTATCTATCTTGAGTTAGGACATGAAGTGTTTGAAGAGAAAATTAAAAACCTATGGAACTTTATTTGCATGCTAATAGCAATGTTATTAGTATGAAATCTTTGGACACCACTATTGCTAATGCTATGGAAACGTCTAAGCTTGGGGAAGCTAGTTTTGATGAAAATGATCTTTTTAGTCCCCCAGCTTTGGAAGATAGCTAATATATTGCTTATGATGATACCAAACCTCCAATTTATGATGATTATAATGATGAGTATGATATTTTCAGTCCACCTACTATTGAGGAGAAAGTTTATTGTGATTACAATAAGCCTCCTATTTTTGATGATTATGGTGATGAGAATAGTAATGATATCTATTACGTTGAATTTTCTCCCACTATAATTAATAAGAATGGCTATTCTTATGTGGAGAGTAATAATCATTTTATGCATGTGGCTCATGATAAGAATGTTTTATGTGATAGTTATATTGTTAATTTTGTTCATGTTGCTACTGAAATTTATTATGAGAGAGGGAAACATGGTCTTATGTATCTCAACAATATTAAGTTTCCCCTTTTTATGTTGAAAATCTTGAAGTTGCACTTGTTTTGCTTTCCTATGCTTGTTGCTTTGTTCTTTAATGACTTGTTTCTTTACAAGATTCCTATGCATAGGAAGTGGGTTAGACTTAAATGTGTTTTGAATTTGCTTCTTGATGCTCTCTTTTACTTTAAATCATATTTCTTATGTGAGCATCTTTTCAAGCTATAAAGCCTAACTTAAAGGCATTAAAGAAAAGTACTTGTTGGGAGATAACCCAAGAGTTTTATTGAGTCTTGGAAGTTATTACTTCTGTAATGACCTTTCCTTATACTTTTTGTTTGCTTTTTGTGCCAACAATGGCCTCTAATGAGAGGGAAGTAAGATTTGGGGAGTTGTTGTCCCGAAACAGATTTCTGTTCTCCACCATAAAAATTCGTGAGGAGTCTCTGTAAGTCGTAATTTACAAATAAATCCATCAGTATGTTAGCTAACTTTCGTTAGTTCAACACTTTTTGATTTGAGCAACATAAGCTCTTCGAAATAATTGGTTTCTACCTGCTGGTCTGTTTTGACAGATTTCTGCCATTATTTGCATTTGCTTCTTATTGACTCCTTTTTGGGTTATTTTTGTGAAAATGAGATTTTTAAAGGATCTACTACATTATCTTGTGTTTTTAGTGAAAAGCCTTGCTTTTCCAAATCTTTGCCAAAGGTCTAGTATCTTTTGAATAAACTAATATTGCCAATGAAGATTGTGTGAAGTTTTGTATGAAGGAAAATTTTCAGGTGTAGGGAAAGAATGATGTAATGAGATGAAGAATGGACAAGATCTCAAGCTTGGGGATGCCACCCCATGTCACCCGAAGAAATATTTAAGAGGTACAAGCGTCAAAGCTTGGGGATGCCTAAGGCATCCCCTTCTTCATCAATAAAAATCTCAGGTCTTTCTAGACACTTCGTTTTTGTTGTTTCATGCACAGTTGTGTTGTTCTTGGAGCGTCTTAGTTTTTTTTTTGGTTTTCGTTTGCTTAGGTTGCTTGGTTGGTTACACCACACTTCTTTTGGAGAGAGACGCACTCTGTTTCCATTGCCTAGAACACTAGTTTTCACTCGTATTGTTTTGTGAGTGTTCACTTTTGCTAGCACTCCGTCCAGCCTTAGTTTTCTTGTGCTTTCAGCTTAGAACTTTTTAGTTATTCTTTGTGGATTTGTGAGACAAGCTCACTGATCTTTATTAATTATTATATTTGTGAGTTGTTTCAAATAAGTTGCTTGGTGTTGGAAAAGAGTAGTAAGTTCTTGCTTGTAAGTGCAAGAGGAGCTTGCATTGACTGTGACTTAGACTTTAGCATGACATGCTAGGCGTTGTTTTGACCTTATGCTTAGTGATTATTGTTGTAGCATGTCTTGTTCCAAAAAATTGGGATTGCTTAGTGTGCCTTGAAAGAATCATGCGTTGTTTTAGCATAAAAAGCATAGTGTGGTATTCTCCTTTGATGCTTTGTTTGGGTTGACTTGGCACATGCTCACACCATGTTATGACTATGAACAAGTCACCATAGCCTCTATGATCATTTAGTCCTTGACTTGTAGTACCACTCTTTGCTTTTATTAGTAATGCTTTGTTGCACTTCATGATTATGGCCATTATTGCTCTCTTAGTTGGTTGATCCCAGTCTTTTGCTAGCCTCTACTTGTATGAGTAAGATCTACTCATGCTTCCAACTCCCAAGAAACCAAGTTATTCCAAAGTTTCCACTATAAACTCCTATGCATGGTGTGTTACACCATTCCAAGTATATTCTTGTTTTCAGCTATCTTCCAATTAAAAACTATTTTGTTATGTGAAAACTTAGTGATTAAATCCCTCACGAACTTGATGGCACACTTTATATTCTTTGCCCCTAATAAACTTCAACCATTGTGTCATCTATGTTGTATATGCTTGCACTTATACGTTGGAATTAGCAGAATCGTGCTGTCATGGGGAACGTTTTCAACATTGCACTTGTACTTTGTACTCAGTTGATATCATGTTCTTTTGTCTATGGATGTCACCAGTGTGAAATAAAGAGGGAACTTGTAAGTCCAGGGAGTATGTATCCTGTGTTAGAGAAATGCCTGAGCCGCTAGCCTAAGTCATGCCTAATCATGGTGGAAACTTGCAGCATCACCATATTGAGCCATCTATGAAGCATCCTCAATAAAAATCTATGCATACGGTAAATAAAAAGATTGCTGAGATGCTCATTATCTGCTTTCCTTGTCATTTTGGTTATGGGAAAGCTCTTGTACCATGTGCAAGGGGTTCCCCGTTGGCGGTTCTCAATGATATGCAAATACTTACAATGACAAGAACTTATCTGGACCCAAAGTTGAGTATGCATGAGGTGTGGCCCTCGTATTTAAGGGACTTGAGTGTACGGTTCGCAACATAGAAAACAAAAATTTTCCTACGATGGGAACTATGTACCAAGATCAATAACGGGTGGATGTATATCCGTAGAGAACGTACCCCTGAAGACTGACAAAGCTTAACGAGTTAAACTCGTGGTTGATGTAGACGATCTCTTGCCGATCTCAAGATTGAGAGAAAGTCCTAGCGCTGCAAAATAGCAGCGCATCCGTGCTCGCACACACGTACAAGACACCGAGTAACCTCCGCCTCCTCGCTCCAGCGATGCAGCGGAAGCACAACCCTTTCTTGCCGAATAGCCATCGGGAACATTTATCTCGCTAGTCAGAGACCATGGGAAATAAATTCTAGAGGGGGAGAGAGATCCTTCACGAGGAGGTGTGAGTGAGAGAGAGGAGAGGGGGCTCCTTTTATATGAGGAGGGAGGCACCCAAGGGGTTGGCCGCCGGCCATGGGGGCTGACCCCTCCCCTCCTTCATTCACGTGGGTGGACACTCCACTCACTCAAATGCCTTTCAATTCCCTCCACTCAAAATCCCACTCAAATTGCTATTAAATTTCCACCAAATTTAATCAAACTCTCATTAAATAAAACTCCTTTTATTTATTCAGAATTTTGTCAATTACTTTAATGACAAACATTCACATAAAACCCCTTGCTAGTATTCCATTTCACATGCAAAAACACTTTCTGCAATTTCACCCGAAAACCTATTTCGGTATCTAGTGAAATAAATTCCTGCATTTGTTATTCTTTTCGGCATGAAACTTTTGCTCCAATTGGATGTTAGTGTCCCTTAAGTGTGACACCCTACGGTTCGCGAATAATGCGGACATGACCGAGACCCTTCTCCGATCAATAATCAGAAGCGGGACCTGTAGATCCATACTGACTCCCACACATTCAACGATGGCTTTCCTGTGATCGTCGGAACGTTTTATGCTAGTATCTTAATCCCTTTGTTTCACGATATATTACATGTCCGAGATTCGATCATCGGTATCTCCATACCTAGTTTGATCTCGTTACTGACATGCACTCTTTTCTCGTTCCTGTGATATAACATTCTAGTGATCAAATCACTTGCTTGCAAGCTAACCAATGTGATATCACCGAGAGGGACTAGAGTATATCTATCCGTCATCGGGATGAACAAATTCCACTCTCGATCCATGAGCCTCAACATAACACTTTAGTAGTTCTGAAGCCATCTTTATAATCACCCAGTTACGGTGTGATGTTTGATGTCATAAAAAAACTCTTCCGGTGTTAGTGATTGACATGATCTCATGGTCTAAGGATTAGGATCACTTCGTAAGTTGTTATAGCAATATAAACTCAATGACTTTGATCATAAATGCTATACTTCGGATGAATGTTCATCACATCATTACATCCAATGTCTATGATCAGGAAACTTTGATCATCTTGTTAATCAACGAGCTAGTTTATGAGAGAGGCATAACTAGGAACTTTCTGTTTGTTTATTAAACACACATGTATTAACGTTTACATATTAATACAATTATAGCATGCAAAATAAACATCTATTATACTTGGAATACACATAATAAACACTTTATTATTGCCTCTCAGGGCATATTCCCTTCAGTCTCCCACTTGCACTAGAGACAATAATCTAGTTACATAGTGATGTATCTAACACCCATGGAGTTCTGGTGTTGATCATGTTTTTCTCTAGGGAGAGTTTTAGTCAACGGATCTTCTACATTGAGATCCGTATGTACTTTACAAATCTTTATATCTCCATCCTTGACATGTTCACGGATGGAGTGAAACCGACGCTTAATATGATTGGAATACTTGTGAGACCTTGGTTCTTTGGCATTGGCAATGGCACCGTTGTTGTCACAATAAATCACCATTGGATCCAACATGCTTGCAACCACACCTAGTTCGGATATGAACTCCTTCATACAAACTGCTTCCTGAGCCGCTTCCGAAGCAGCAACATATTCGGCCTCCATTGTTGATCCCGCCACCACAGGTTGTTTGGAGCTCCTCCAACTAACCGCTCCGCCATTCATGAGAAATACGTATCCGAGTTAAGACTTCGAGTCATCCGGATCGGTGTCAAAGCTAGCGTCGACATAACACTTAGAGACAAGCTCTTCTTCACCTCTGTATACAAGAAACATATCCTTAGTTCTTCACAAGTACTTAAGGATATTCTTGAGCGCTTTCCAGTGTTTCGAACCTGGATCCGATTGGTACCTACTAGTCAAACTAATAGCATGTGCCACATCCGGTCTTGTACATAACATGGCGTACATTATAGAGCCTATGGCTGAAGCATATGGGACTTTGTCCATTATCTCTATTTCTTCCGCCGTAGCCAGACTTTGAGTCTTACTCAATGTCGTTCCTTGCAACATAGGTAAGAACCCCTTCTTACTTTCTTCCATTTTAAACTTCTTTAAAATCTTATCAAGGTATGTACTTTGCGATAGCCCTATTAGGCGCCTAGATCTATCTATATAGATCTTTCTGCCTAATATGTATGACGCTTCACCTAGGTCCTTCATTGAAAATTTGATTTTTATATAACTTTTAACACTGTTTAAAAGATCTATATCATTTCCGATCAATAATATGTCATCCACATATAATATCAGAAATTCCATATTACTCCCACTCACTTTCTTGTAAATACAAGCTTCTCCATAAGTTTGGACAAATCCAAACTCTTTGATCACCATATCAAAGCGGAGATTCCAACTTCATGATGCTTGATTCAATCCATAGATGGATCGTTGAAGCTTGCACACCTTGTTAGTATCCTTAGGATCGACAAAACCCTTTGTTTGTATCATATACAACTCTTCTTCAATATTACCATTGAAAAACGCGGTTTTAACATCCATCTGCCATATCTCATAATCGAAATATGCAACAATTGCTAACATAATCCTAACTTATTTTAGCATCGCTACGGGAGAGAATGTCTCATCGTAGTCAATTCCTTGAATTTGTTGAAACCCCTTTGCGACAAGTCGAGCTTTATAGACGGTCACATTACCATCAGCATCAGTTTTTCTTTTGAAAATCCATTTATTCTCCACGACCTTTCGGTCGTGAGGTAAGTCCACCAAGTTCCAAACTTGATTTTCATACATGGATTCCATCTCGGATTTCATGGCTTCTAACCCATTTGTTGGAATCCGGGCTCATCATCGCTTCTTCATACGTCGCAGGGTCATCATTTTCATCAACCATGAAATTCATGACAGGATTTCCGTACAGCTCGGGAGCTGCACGCGTCCTGCTAGACCTGCGAGGTTTGGTAGTACTCTCTTTTGGAGTTTCATAATCATTATCATTATTTCCTTCTTCAACTGGTGAAGCCAACTCCGAAAAAACTTCCGGCGCTGCGCTACTCGCCATACTTTGAAGAGAAGGTTCAATAACCTCTTCGAGTTCTACCTTCCGACTACTCACGCCTTTCATGAGAAACTCTTTCTCTAGAAAGGATCCATTCTTGGCAACAAAAACCTTTCCCTCGGATCTGTGATAGAAGGAATACCCAATAGTTTCCTTGGGGTATCCTATGAAGACGCATTTTCCGCTTTGGGTTCGAGTTTATCCGGTTGAAGTTTCTTCACATAAACATCGCATCCCCAAACTTTAAGAAATGATAGTTTAGGTTTGTTTCCAAACCACAATTCATATGGTGTCTTTTCAACGGATTTAGATGGTGCCCGATTTAAAGTGAATGCAACAATTTCTAGTGCATAACCCCAAAATAACAATGGCAAGTCCGTCAGAGACATCATAGATCGAACCATATCCAATAAAGTACGATTACGACATTCTGACACACCATTTCGCTGTGGTGTTCTGGCAAGTGTGAGTTGTGAAACAATTCCACACTCTTTCATGTGAGTGCTAAACTCGTAACTTAGATACTCACCTCCACGGTCGGACCGTAGAAATTTGATCTTTCTATTACGATGATTTTCCACTTCATTCTGAAATTCCTTGAACTTTTCAAAGGTTTCAGACTTGTGTTTCATCAAATAGATATAACCGTATCTACTCAAATCATCCGTGAAAGTAACAAAATAACGATATCCACCTCGCACCGACACACTCATTGGACCACATATATCAGAATGTATGATTTCCAATAAATTTATCGCCCGATCCATTGAACCGGAAAACGACGTTCTAGTCATCTTGCACATAAGGCATGGCTCACATGTATCAAATGATTCAAAATCAAGTGATTCCAAAAGTCCATCCGAATGGAGCTTCTTCATGCGTTTAACGCCAATATGACCTAGACGGCAGTGCCACATATATGCGGATATATCATCATTAAGTTTAATCCTTTTAGAATCAACATTATGAATATGTGTAACACTATTATCGATATCCAATAGAAATAAACCATTCATCATCGGTGCATGACCATAAAAGATTTCATTCATATAAATAGAACAACCATTGTTCTCGGATTTAAATGAATAACCACTTCGCATCAAACATGATCCAGATACAATGTTCATGCTCAGTGCTGGCACCAGATAACAATTATTTAATTTTATTACTAATCCCGACGACAAGTGGAGAGGTAGCGTTCCGATGACGATCACATCAACGCTTGATCCATTGCCGACACGCATCTTGACCTCACCCCTTGCTAGCGGTCGCTTGTTCCGCAGCCCCTGATTCGAGTTACAAATATTAGAAACTGAACCGGTATCAAATACCCAGGTGCTACTGCGAGCACTAGTCAAGTACACATCAATAACATGTATATCATATATACCTTTGTTTTCCTTGCCCGCCTTCTTGTCTGCCAAATACTTGGGGCAGTTGTGCTTCCAGTGGCCAGTCCCCTTACAATAGTAGCACTCGGTATCAGACTTAGGTCCACCTCGAGGTTTCTTTTCAGGCACGTTAACCGACTTGCCGCCCTTACTTCCCTTCCGTTTTCCCTTCTTGTATTTCTTGAAACCAGTGTTCTTATTGATCATCAACATTTGATGTTCCTTCTTGATCTCCACTTCTGCAGTTTAAGCATTGACAGAAGCTCGGGGAGAGACTTCTTCATGCCTTGCATATTATAGTTCATCACAAAGCTCTTATAGCTAGGTGGTAGAGACTGCAGAACACGATGGATGCCTAAGTCAATGAGAATCGTTATTCCCAAGGACACAAGCTTATCGGCGTAACCCGACATCTTGAGTACATGCTCACTTACGGAGTTGTGCTCTTCCATCATGCAGCTAAAGAACTTTTCTGAAGCATTGTAGCTCTCTACAGCAGCATGCGTGTAGAAAATCATTTTCAACTCACCCATTGTATCAAATGCATTGCCGTTTTTGAAACGCTTTCGAAGTTCCTGCTCTAGCCCATACAATATGATGCAATGAACTAAGTTGTGGTCCTCCTAACGAGTCTGATAGACATTCTTCTCCTTGTCAGGGGCATCATCGAAAGGTGGGGGCCTAGCGGCGCTTCTAGCACATATTGCTTTTGTGCAGCAGAGAGGAGAATCCTCAAGTTCATGGCCCATTTGGTAAAGTTGCTACCGTTCGTTGCAAGTTTCTCTTTCTCCATGAACACATTAAAATTAAAAGAAGGTGGTGCCATCTACAACAGAATTTGTAAAGTTTAGACTAAGTTTATGATAGATTGAATTCAACTAATCCACATTACGAATGAACTCCCACTCCAAAACGACATCCTTCGTGCCTTTTTGGTGATTACATGAACCAAATCCACTACACCAAGTCCGATCATCACGTGAGTCGGTGTAGCTTCAAAGGCGAGCATCAAATGGGCATCATATCTACTATATGACTCATGCTTAACCTTTCGGTCCGTGTTCCGAGGCCATGTCTGTACATGCTAGGCTCGCCAAGTTAGAACCTTAGTATTCGCGTGTGTAACCATCTTACATCCGAAATATGGTCGTGGATCCAAGAACACCCGATCATCACGTGATTTCTTGGAGCGACGAAAACATAATCGGTGCATACTAAAGGAAGAACACATTCTTATCTTGATATTTAAATGAGGGATCATCTTATTATGCTAAAAAAACGCCAAGCAAGCAATATAAGATGCTATCAAACATCACATGTTTATTAGTGAAATGATATGGTTCCCGCATATGATCTCTATCATGTGCACTGTGGTATAATCACTATCATACCATTATGTGTAAGGCCAAGGTCTATGGAACTTATACGTTATGTATGTTGTAAGAGCATCATCTCATACTTCTACTTACAACATCACCATATCATAATACTAGCCCTGCAATAATCTAAACTAGACGCCTCTAATTTATCCATTGCAAGTTTTACGTGGCTTAGGGATTTTGAAGATAGAACCGTTCTTACCTACGAACATGAACCACAACGAGGACAATCAAATTGTTGATAACTCGTTGCAAAATAGATATTGACTATAGTAGGAGAGACAGACACCCGCTAGCCACTTATGCAAACTAGTTATATGTCAAGCGTGGAACAAGTCTCATGTGCGAGGACATGTAAAGTTTGTCCGGGCCGCTTCATCCCACTATGCCACCAATATCCAAAATTACAACTAAGAAGAAACAACACGATCATCATCGCCCACATACTCATATGTGTACTACCCGTGTAAAGCATCTACGCATAGATCCGGCTCTGATACCACTATAGGGTTCGCAACATAGAAAACAAAAAAATTTCCTACAATGGGAACTACGTACCAAGATCTATCTACTAGATACAAATAACGGGCAGATGTATATCCGTGGAGAACATACCCTTGAAGATCGACAAATCTTAACGAGTTAAACTCGTGGTTGATGTAGACGATCTCTTGCCGATCTCAAGATCGAGAGGAAGTCCTAGCGCAAAACAGCAGCGCATCCGTGCTCGCACACACGTACAAGACACCGAGCAACCTCCGCCTCCTTGCTCCAGCGATGCAGCGGAAGCACAACCCTTTCTTGTCGAATAGACACCGGGAACATGTATCTCGCTAGTCCGAGACCATGGGGAATAAATTCTAGAGGGGGAGAGAGATCCTTCACGAGGAGGTGTGAGTGAGAGAGAGGAGAGGGGGCTCCTTTTATAGGAGGAGGGGGGCACCCAAGGGGTTGGCCGCTGGCCATGGGGGCTGCCCCCTCCCCTCCTTCATTCATGTGGGTGGACACTCCACTCACTCAAATGCCTTTCAATTCCCTCCACTCAAAATCCCACTCAAAATTGCTATTAAATTTCCACCAAATTTAATGCAAACTCTCATTAAATAAAACTCCTTTTATTTATTCAGGATTTTGTCAATTACTTTAATGACAAACATTCACATAAAACCCCTTGCTAGTATTCCATTTCACATGCAAAAACACTTTCTGCAGTTTCACCCGAAAACCTGTTTCGGTATCTAGTGAAATAAATTCCTGCGCTTGTTATTCTTTCTGGCATGAAACTTTTGCTCCAATTGGATGTTAGTGTCCCTTAAGTGTGCCACCCTACGGTTCGCGAATAATGCGGACATGATCGAGACCCTTCTCCGATCAATAATCAGAAGCTGGACCTGGAGATCCATACTAACTCCCACACATTCAACGATGACTTTCCTGTGATCGTCGGAACCTTTTACGATAGTATCTTAATCCCTTTGTTTCACGATATATTACATGTCCGAGATTCGATCATCGGTATCTCCATACCTAGTTTGATCTCATTACCGACATGCACTCTTTTCTCGTTCCCGTGATATAACATTCTAGTGATCAAATCACTTGCTTGCAAGCTAACTAATGTGATATCACCGAGAGGGCCCAGAGTATATCTATCCGTCACCGGGATCAACAAATTCCACTCTTGATCCATGAGCCTCAACATAACACTTTAGTAGTTTTGAAGCCATCTTTATAATCACCCAGTTACGGTGTGACGTTTGATGTCATCAAGAAACTCTTTCGGTATTAGTGATTGACATGATCTCATGGTCTAAGGATTAGGATCACTTCGTAAGTTGTTATAGCAATATAAACTCAATGACTTTGATCGTAATGCTATACTTCGGATGAATGTTCATCACATCATTACACTAATGTTGTGACCTCGTTATTAACAATATTCAATGTCTATGATCAGGAAACTTTAATCATCTTGTTAATCAACGAGCTAGTTTATGAGAGAGGCATAACTAGGAACTTTCTGTTTGTTTATTAAACGCACATGTATTAATGTTTCCGTATTAATACAATTATAGCATGCAAAATAAACATCTATCATATACTTGGAATACACATAATAAACACTTTATTATTGCCTCTCAGGGCATATTCCCTTCATTGAGATTGCCAACTTATACTTCGTCAAGCATATACTCCATCTTTGCCACTTTAACCTTAATTACTTCAAGATGCTTATGATAGGGGCAATGATGGCTAAAAGCTAACAAGTACCATAATTTTTGGAAGCTCCTTTTGAAACTTGTAATCCCTGCTTTCTTTACAAAAAAATCTTTTCTTCCACCATTATTTGAGTCTCCACCTTCTACCTTTTAGGCACCATTAAGAGAGCGTAGTTGTCATTCTGTGTGCAGTCTCTCAAAGCTTATTGATTGATGCATATTGTGATATTACTTGTTCTTGTGCTATTTTTTTCTAGTCACCCTTGTGAACTTTGAAGGTGTCCTATGCATCTATTTGCTACTCTATGAGGGACAAGCTAAATGCCGACATGCTATGTTTTCTGTATGTGAAACAAACAAACGTTTTTCAATGTATGTTATTCATGATCTTTGTTTGTAGCCTTTCATGTTGCGTGCATAGTTACTATGTGCTATTGTTAGAACTCCATCTTTCATGCACATGTTTAGAGTTCTTTGATCCCAGCTTTCAATGCTTTCAAATGGTTTGATCTTCATTGTGATGGTGCATGTCACCTAAAAAATTATTCTTTTTATCACTTACCTACTCGAGGATGAGCAGGAGTTAAGCTTGGGGATGCTTGATACGTCGGAAACGTATCTATAATTTTTAATGATCCATGCTTGTTTTGTATCTACTTTGCTTTGCTTTGTCTACACTTTGAGGTGTTTTTATATATTTTCTAGAACTAACCTATTAACAAGTTGCCATAGTGTCAGTTGCCTATTTTCTTCTGTTTTTGGTTCTAGAAAGGCAGAAAATCAATATTCTCGGAATTGAACGGGACAAAAGCCAAAGTTATTATTTTTCTCGGAGCAACACGGAATCACGAAGCAGAGCCGGAGGGGGCCATAGGGTGGCCAAACCCCCCTAGGCGCGGGCAAGCCCTGGAGGCGCCTAGAGGGGGTGTGGGCCCTCTGGACCCCCACCGACCTTGATTCCTGCGCCTATAAGAAGCCTCCGATGGGAAAACCCTAAAGAATCCAGAAGAAATCCACGAAAACCTCTGCTGCACCGCCGCCACCGAAGGGGAGATTCGGGGGACAGAAAGTCTCTGTTTCGGCACCCTGCTAGGACGGGGAAGTGCCCCTAGAGCCATATCCATCGATCTCCATCGCCATCTTCATCACCATTGCTGATTCCCATGATGAGGAGGGAGTAGTTCTTCCTCAGGGCTAAGGGCTCTACCGGTAGCTATGTGTTCATCTCTCTCCCTATGCATGATCATGTTGTGGTCATGAGCTTTGTAATAAAATAGATCTACCTTGCTACTCAAGTGCTTCATTAGATCTCTGCTCTCCCCATGTGTGTGAAAGTGATAGCATGCACACCATGGTGACACTTAGGTTTGAGTCTACATAAATACTCTTTGTGCTTTAATAGATCTATGCTTTTCCCCACGTGTGTGAAAATGACAGCGTGCATACCGTGTGTGGCACTTTGGCTAGATTGAATATTTGTTATGAGTTATATTTGGAGTTGGATGTGTCTATGAAATTGTGGTGTTTGTTATAACCATCTAGCGCTCAAGGTGACAGTGTGGGGTTATCTAGATTGGGAAAGGCCCTACCATGGGTTAGAGTGTCCAACCGGAGAGTAGTTAAGAATAGTATCATGAAAAGAAGATATTTATATGAGAGAGTGTTCACTAGTGAAAGTATGATCCCTAGGCCTTGTTTCTAAACATTGAAACACTGTTTGCATCTAGATCTGTTGCATGTTTGCTTGCTTCCATATTTGTTCTGTTTGTTAGGGAGGTTTTGGGCTTTTACCTTTCCTCCATGTCATCAGCTCTTTTCTGGCACCGTTGCCCTACGTTAACAACAAGTCAGAAGCTATTTTCTAGCATCGTTACCACTTGTTTCACTATCTCTTCGCCGAACTAGTGCACCTATATTGGGTGTGTTGAGTACACACGAGACTTCTTGTATCTTGATTGCAGGGTTGCTTGAGAGGGAATACATTTGACCACTTCCTCCCTAGGTTCGATAAACCTTGGGTGATCCACTTAAGGGAAACTTGATGTTGTTCTATAAACCTTTGCACTTGGAGGCCCAACAACTGTCTACAAGAATAGAAATGCGTAGACATCATGGGTCTCTGGCTAGCGGGGCCGGGAAGGACACCACACAGACGCGCGGGTAATCCGGCCCTCCGCAAACCGAGCTCAAATTTTGGCCCGGTTTGCGCCAAAACGGGCGGGTCCGGGGCTGGCTCTAGATTTGCGGGTGCGCGTTGGACCATGGCCTCGGTCCGGAAGGACATGATCAGACCAACGAGGTCCGTTTGCGAGAACCAGTTAGAGTTGGCCTTACCAACGGACCGACAACCCGTTCTCGAACTACCCGTTTTCATCTCCACGCAGGTTGACTAGCTTCCTCCATGCTACCAAACGTGTCTATCGAACATGTGCGCCCTACACTGCGTCGCCTAGTAGTGCTCCCGGTCATACCTGGGCATGAAAAACCCGGTCCGGCCCGAAAAAAGCTCGACGGGCCGAGCTTTTTTGGCTCGCCCTGGGCTGTAGATCTGCGGCTAGGTGGAAGCTTGGGCCGGGTTCGGGCCAAGAAAAACACGAATTTAGGGAAGGCCTGGTCCGATGGCCTGGTGATATGTGTGCAGTTTGGACCGGTTCTGGGCCGGAATGTTTGGCCCGACAGCCGGCGGTGCTGGGTTCAGGCTTGGGTTTTCTGTGTCGGCCCCGGTCCGAAAAATGCCCAGTCCAGTTGGTAAGAGAGAGAGAGAGAGAGAGAGAGAGAGAGAGAGAGAGAGGCGCGTTTCCGGTCTGCGCCCACCCGATTTGATCCCCTCATCTCAGCCAGTTAGATCAAAGGCGCCGCTGCTGCCAGGTCGCCGCCACCGCTGGAGCATAGGTCGCCGTTGCCGGCCATCAGACAGTCAACTCCGTGGTGCGTCGCCGTTATTTACCCTCGGTATTTTGGTTCTTCCGGACAGCGCTGCAGCTATTGGGTGGTAGATACTTGGGACGAGTTTGCAAGGGTTAATTGCCTGTACTATTGAGACGTGGGTTTTCCATTTCATTTCCTGTATTAGATCGTATAATAGAGCAACAAGTGCCGTTCAAGCACCAGCTTTTGACATGAGGCACCGAACCATTTTATTTTTGTTAGCTACGTCCCCGCCTTTACCTAATTCGGTCCCAGCAATCTGACCTGAGGTTCAGCTGGTCCTCTGTTGTTCTGCTTTCTGAAATTTGGTTAGCGGGTTCAGTTAAAGGTAGTTCTCTAGTTACTGCAGTGAGTTCAGATTTAATTCTAGTCTCATAGTTCGTATCTAGTGCTGGAGATTAGATGTTTTTCTGTACATGGGTTTGTTGGTATCCACCGAGTGCTTCTCTGTAGCTAGTTGTTTTGCTAGTTCAGTGTATTTTGAGGAACACATCAAAGGGATTAAAGCTACAAGTTACTAGCAAATAGCTAGTGCCACCTTGCTATTTATCTGAAACCGATCGTGAGTTATATGCATGTGCCAGACCAAGTTTTCTTGTATTATTGCTAGAAAACCAAGCCTGGGCCGAAACAATTTTTGTTGTATGTGAAGTAGCATGTACCTGATGCCTATAAGAATCCAGGATAACCCCATAGCAAACACATGATAGCCAATAATCCCCATCAACATTGGACACAGACATAAACTCTCTACATAGCTAAATCTTATTACCGTGATTTGCCTCATAGACTATGACACAAAGTTGATACTACAAAGGCTACGTACAAGTCAGTTCGTTTCCAGGGAAAAAAAGGAAATGTAAGGGCCCGTTTGGCACTGCTCCCTACTCCTGTGTTGAGCTGCTCTCAAACTAGAGCTGCAGCCAGCTGAGTAACAGTTTGTTTGCCAGCTTCTTCAAAATCAGGAAGAAAGAATTTAAATTCTCCTTACTATCCTTGGGCATCATCTACTATATGACGCAAAATGCCTCTATCTTCAAAATATGTCTGTTCGTAAATTATATTAGGAATGTTGAAGCCATACATTGAGATACAACATTCAACAGAAGAGAACAATTCATAAATTTACGAATCTGAGGAAAAATAAAGCAGCAGGGGTAATGTCAGTCAAATTTGAGTACCCATTTTCCAAACTGAGGAACAATTCTCAAAGCAGATGGGGATTATTGGCTATCATGTGTTTGCTATGGGGTTATCCTGGATTCTTATATACTGACAAATGGGATTAGTTCTGTATAGTATTGCATGAACTTGATTCCTGCGTTAAAAGATTAGCCCGATGATATCCAAATTACTGGGAAAGCATATTCTAATTGAGTTTTACTAGTTTCTGTTATGCCGATTATGGTGGAGCTACAGTTTTTTTAATTTCTGCTTGTAGGGGCATACAAATTAAGTGGGTAAAAACAGGCCGTGCAAAAGAACAGCAGAGCGTGTGCTGGTTTCAATGGCTTCTTCAAAGCTTCAAGCTTTTTGGAACCATCCCGCTGGCCCCAAAACCAGTTAGTGGCATTCATATTTCCCTTAAGTTTCCAGTTGTTATTTCTGTTTTGGTTGTCAGTCGTCACCTTTGTTTCGAAAGGAGGGTCGCCATTCCAGTCAACCAAGCTTTGTCCAACATCAAGACTGGGAGAAATCAGTTCTTCTGGGAATGGTTGCATTTGATCAGTTTTTGGTTCTGAACTGGTCGCTACTTGCTACAGAAGGCCAATGTGTGTCCTCCCTACCGATGAATGTTCTGATTTTTTTTCTCTTTCCCCTTTTAGTTTCTGCCAATGTGCAGTTTGGTTTGTGTTGGGATTGCCAGTTCATGGTATCCTTTAAACCGGAAAGTACTATATGTTCCTCTGTCTTATGATTTTTAATATATGACGCGGGATGATGACCCTCGTTTCAAAAAAATAATAGCAGAAAACAAATCGTTAGCGAGAATACAAAATAACAGTCAGATTGATGACATCACAGATAAAACCTGATGTCGAAAGAAGCTGGCAATTTTCCAGACCCCTCCCTCAGACACCAGTTGTGCTTCACAGTGTAATTTCCATTGACCCATTTTATTCTGGTAGTAGCCAGTTCCACCTCCCATTAGCTGAGTAGGCACTGAAATTTTTACTACAGTAGCAACATCATGGAGATTAAATTACAATGCTTCGGCTGGTTAGCCAAGAACTTATTCCTCAGTTTCGATTTGTGGTCTCACTAGCTCCAGTTGGTAGCAGGCCAGATACTTTTAGCAAGTTTGATACAGGGAGATAAAACTCCCGTTTTGAAATTGTCTCTCACAGAGTGCAATAGTGAGTGGGAACTCCCTGCCATACCAAGTCATCTCTCATAGAGGTTTAAACAAACCTAGTGATGAGGCACCTAAAGAGTTCATGGTCGATGTCCTTTAGCTCGCCACGGAGCTGAAAAGCTCATCCTCTTACCAATTGTATCTTTTCAGGAAAAAAATCTCCTATTAGAACTTTCTTGTGGTACACTTAGCATAAGGAGATCTTGACTTTTGACTTATAAAGATCTCACGTTCTTGTGATAATAAGATAGGTGTAGTGGTAAATGTTGCTGTTTTCTCAAGATTTCAAAGAGACTACATCTTCTCTTTGGAGAGTTGGATGCTCCTGCTTTTCGGTAGCTCTTATTAACTTCTTGCAAGGTCTTAACATGCTTGAGCTCCATTCTTGGATATTTGATACTGAACTTAGCATTACTTGTTTGTACTGTGGAAAAATGTGTTCTTGGTCCAATTTGTATGGCCAAAAATTCAGGGTTCTTTTGCACTGAAGTGTAGTGGCTATCTATTGGATGGTGCATTTAATAAGTTATCACACTACTAGGAGACTGAGACAATGTCCTTCATTGCAGTTCATTTCTGGGCTCCAACTTTTAAATGGGGTATCAGCATTGCGAACATTGCCGACTTTGCCAAGCCACCTGAAAAGATCTCGTATCCTCAACAAGTTGGTACGTGCATGTCCTTCAGACAATTCTGCGCCTGTGTATCAGGCAACATGCTCATTTATATACTATATCCATTCTTGTGTACTACTGACATGCTAATTTTGTTGTACGGTTTGCAGCTGTTACTGCCACCGGAATCATCTGGTCACGCTACAGCATGGTCATTACACCAGTAAGCCACTGATACTTGTCTAACATGTACCCTCAGTTTCAGCATTATGCACTGAACTTATAATGTGACGTGGATTATATCTTATCTGAAATGTATATAACCTTTGTGATGCAAACATATTGGTTTAGCTGCATTGATCTTCATATGTTATACCTTTTTAACTACTCCCTAGACTGGCCATCGATGTTCAGCCGCTTCTTGAATAAATGCTTAATATTCCTGAGCCTTCTCCTTCCATCTTTTGAATACCCTTGACTACAGGCCTCAGTTAAGAACAATCAGTTCCTTTTTAACAACTACCATACTGCTTTATCATTTACCTTGCTCGGAAAGTGTTTCTGCATTGACAATGAGCTTCACTGAGATATATTGAATCTTAATTCTACATCTCCTATTTTTCTGTTGAAAGAGGTTTATCCCCCTTGAGAACACCCAATGATCTTATTCCATGTTGCCATTTTAAAATTGCTCATCTCATTCTTTCTAATGATATAAATGTTTCAGAAAAACTGGAACCTTTTCGCTGTTAACGTTGCAATGGCCGGTACGGGCTTGTATCAGCTTTCCCGTAAAATAAGGTTAGCTACGAAGCTAAACCTTGTTCTCCCATTTTCTGCTTGATGTTTCCGAAGAGTAGGATAACATGTTTTGCGTGGATCTCCTTTGCAGCCAAGACTACTTTTCAGATGAGAAGGAGGCTGCTGCATCACTGGAAGGATAGTGAGGACTGGATTAATCGATTGGAAACCCTGCTGCATTGGAGTCAGTCTCAAATTCATCCTGTGCTGCAGAGATATGTCGTTTTATCTGACACAGGAACACGTTGTTTGTTTCCATGCCATTTTCTGTTTCGTTTCACTCAATTGCAACCGTGAGCAGAGCAGTGCGATTTTTTTTCACAAACATGCAAATAATCGTTTATGCATTGTGTGCAAAAAGACATGCAAATACACCAACCGATCCCTTCTGTTATGTCTCACTGTTCTGTTCAGTCAGTTCATATCTGGGAGATCTTGCCTAACTTAGGCAGGGCACTGATGTGGTCGGCCAATGACGCGCCAAGTTTTTGGCGCGACGTACCTTACGTCGAGCACTCGAGCAGCCATGGGCAGATGGTTTGGGTTTGGTTTGTTACAGTATTTGAAAATGGCGGTGTGCGTGGGTTTGGTTTGTTACGGTATTTCAATTGGATGGAGATAATTCCGGGTCGTCCTAACACAATCGCGAAAATAAAATAACGATTACATAGACAAGGATTGACGTGAAAAGAAAATCTTCTAGTACTCGATAAAAAAACCACAACAAGTTTCGCTATGACTCCTATTTGATACATTTAGAGATGTACAAACCTTTTTACCATGGTAGAGATATTATAGTTTTTATCATATTCGGTACTCACCAAACTGCTCTAAAACCAAACATTCAAACTTGTAGACAATCATATATATATATATATAAGTTCCTAACATACTCACAAAGTTTCATCTCAATCAGGCACCGTTTGCCTGCTCAAATTGTTCGTCTATTAAAATTGTTCCGTGTTGTAACCATATCATTTCGTACCGACAAAACTACTCCCAATCTGATGCTTCACTGACCTAAACCACAAACCAGCTAACCAGATCAAAGTATCCAAAGTAAGAAACAAAATCGCCAAATTTGGAGTCAATCCAAACACGTTTGGTCCTCCAATCACCAGCTTCAAGATGAACCGGCCAGAAATCAGAAATCTTCACATAAATCACCTCTCATTTATCTCTTCCCACTAGGTTGTGGTATTCTTGTGTGTTCTCTCTCCCTCTCGCAATGTCAGACACAATGGCTTCACTTGCTCACACTCATAGCTACCAAGCGTGGCTAGGGTTCCTTTTCTCTCCCCTCTCAAAGAGCTCCTCGGTCGTTCGATGTGAACCTCGATCAAACGATTCATCGTCCAACAACCGTTATGTGATCTCACTTGCTTCATGTGGAGGGACATTGACCAAATGATCGTTATGTGATTTCACTTGCTCCATGGCATCTCATTTATGCGGTTCACATATCACATTTATTTGTTGGGTCCTCCGGATGTTGTGTAATGGGAGACATAGTGCATCAGTTCCTTCCTTTTATTATTCAGGGGAATCTAATCCTAGCACATAGTAGATGCGATGGTGTGACCCGGTTGCTGTTACACGCTGGGGAGGTCGAAGGTTTAGTTTGTCCTTCTTTCAGCGTGAGATTTAACTTAATAGGCTCTAACCAACTACTCGGGGGAGTGAGCCTAGCTCAAGGTTGGGAGAGTAGATGTACACACCCAACACCTAAGTTCAAATCCTCACGAAAGCGAATTAAGGTTTCTATTTATACTTAAGGACCATGATCATCTTGAGGACCAGGCTTGGTGCTTAACCAAGTTTAAAAATCCTGGTACTCATGATTAATGGTTGTGTGCATTCCTAATTGGTGCAGAGGCTGGGGAAGGGGAAGTGAAATCCTCCCTCCAATTTTCAAAGTAACCCAGAAAATGGCTCCATACCTCCCGGGTCCTCTCGCGCGAGAGGGCTCCGGAGGCTCCCCACCTCCTAACCCTAGAAGCCGCCGCCAGGCTTCCTCCCCGGCCGCTGCCTCCGTCACTGCGGGTGGTGGCGGCCACGCCTGGCCGGTGAAGACGGCGGGCGTCGGCGGTGGCGTGCCCTGAGGCAGTCCCTTCGCGCGGAGGTGGGGCCTCTCCTGGGCGGCGCAGGGAGGGGTTCAGCGGTGGCAGATCGGGCTCCTCGGCGGGAGGCAGTGTCACGGGGCGCAGAGGCGGGGCACGTCGACAGAGCGGGAGGAGGAGGCTCGGGGCGCGACGCCATGCAGGCGCCTCTCTGGCCATGGGGGAGGTGGTGCGGCGGTGCGCCATGGCCTGGCCCTCTCTCCGGCGAGCTCGAGCGGTCCTCCTCGCGCGCTGGCTGCATGTGCTCATCAGCATCGATGGTTGGCCTGCTCGATCCGTTCTCCGGAAATCGGCCGGCGGTGTGGGGATCACTGTATTGGATCTAATAAAGGAGGTGGTCCTTTGGTTTCTTTCGTACGATGACGAAAGTCTTCTTGATGTCTATCCTCGTTGATCTGGTCTAGAGAGGCGGGTTCCGGAAGGCTCCGCCGGCGAACTTCCATGGGCGTATCATGCCTGGAGATTGCTGGATCGGAAGGTATTCGGTCGTGCGCACCTTGTTTTTCTGGCCATTTGGTTTCAGCGGAAGTGTTGCGAAGCTCTGTTGTTTGTTCCCACCAAGTGCCATTCTTAGAGCCATGGTGAAGTCAGAAGCGAAGAATGTCAGGAAAGCGGAAATATGAGGGTAGCGATGGTGATTTTAGTTCTTGTGATGATGGAGATCTGACTGCGTGATCTGGGACTCGTTGCAGGTGCAGGAAGACAACACAGGGGGAGTTTCCAGTCTTAACTTGCAGGGTGAAAATCCAAGGTCTGGCCTTAACTGGTTGTGCCTGTCAATGACCTTGTTGAAGGCATTGCTTTGTGAGCGAGGACTTTCTCCAGGGTGAAAACCTATGATCTTTGGTCGGGTAACGACGGCGCTTGGGCATTGTTTCCTTCTTGAAGGCGTTGTTATTGGAGTGGAGGACTACTGGTGTTGTTCTGATGGTGTCAGTGTCGTTGCTTTGAGGATTAGGTCTCTGTAGCGGGACTTTTCTTTTTTGTAATTCTTCTTTTTTTATTTCTGGTCTATGTGCATCCGTAGGGCCGCTAGGACATGCGTTGTTGCAGAGACCGTGTGTAATTGATATCTCCGTGATATTAATATATACTCTTTTCCAAAAAAAAACCTACTTAGGAGTTTAAATTTGCAAAGAACAAACAATTGCGATAACCTCTAGTTCCATCAGTAAGACACCATCTAGCCCACTCAACTATGATCTCCCCTCGTTCTGAACCCCAAGGAAGAAACTCATATAGCACACACGCTTTATATTCTGAAGTTGTACAATCATGTCATGGTCGTCTAGTCCAGAAATGAATCTCCAAGTGGTCTTTAACCATGGACTATGCGAATAGTTCGCCCCTCAATGGGTGTGCAAATTTACATATGGCCGTCTCTTACCACACTTATACAATACAGTACATACTTTACATGCTATATTGGTATGTCGGGCACAAGGTCATTGACCACGATCTTCACTGCACTGTCAACCTATTCCCATGAGCGACCAAAGCGGTGTTCCATAATCGCAAGCCTTCAACTGTCCGACACGGTCCCGATGGTGTACATAAGACAAATTATCAGTGTTCTCACAACACTAGCCTCTGCCACACTCCTGCATCGTTATGATGTCGCAGACAGGGGGAAGCCAAAAAAAAATTTAATCCGAATCTTGTGATAGCAAACTTATAGAACACGATCCACCGCTCCATAGGAGTAGGGATCAGACTATTTCCCGCCCTTCTCAATGCCGTAGGCGAGATCGCTGCCGACAAGGTGGGCGAGGAGGCAGGTATACCTTATTTTTTTTTCTAGCGTAGCACCGCCAAAGCCACAATAATGACGTAGCCGGTTGACCAAACTCTAAATTTAGTGACCTTAGTACAATGTCGAGTGCACGTCCGAGATCCGGTGGCAAACATAGGAGGAAGAGAACCGTCTATTTTTGGTCAAAGATGGGCAGATGGCAATGGAGGAGGCGGCTAGGGTTTATCCGTCGCGTGTTTCTTAGGTCGCTAGTCATAATTGCTTTGTGATGGTGTAAAGTTCCCGAGACATCCGCATAATTTCTTAGTAGAATAATATTTAAATATATCTAGATACTATTTAGTACTAAATACATTCAAATTTAGACAAGTTTATTACATCTAATTTGAGACGGAGGGAGAACATACTATCCGCACAATAAATCAATCTAGTTTCTCATGTTTTAAGATTGGATAGTCGGGTTTTCGATTTTATATACTTGCATATCGGAACAGATTCGAATTACAGTTAGGGTGTCAAGCGGGGCGGGTCGTGGCATTGCTTTTTAACTAATCCTTCATTAATTTTCCCAGCTTTTGAGACCTTCTTTTGCCTATACTATCTTTTGCGGGTCGTTATACAGGCGACGCTTGCCACCCTAACCACATTACATATTAACAATTTCAGCAAACGTCATCGCAGAGCAAGAAAAAAAAGCAAATATATTTCATCGTTTTTTCGCGAGGTTTGGACTGTTTCAAATAAACAACACACGTATATGGCAGGACACGCCGGCTTACTTCAAGTGTGCATGTGCCATATGTACTCTTGAGTCCTGATCGCCGTTAGTACCGCAATTAGAAGAGGAGAGGAGCGGCGCAAGGTCCGGGACCGGGCATCGACGTTCCTAACCGTTCGAATCGACGCCTATTTTTAAACGCATCCTCATTTCTCTCGACCGCGCGCGCCGGCGCCAACCTCTGCCCTTCTCCGCGTCCGCCCGTCCGTCCGTCCGTCTCTCCATCGCTTCGCCGCTCTCTGCCACTCACCATACGTACGTGCCCAGCCGGTTAGTCTCTCCTCGTCGTGCTCCTCCCTCTACCATTGCTCCTGACACCGGAAGAGGCGGCCTCTCGGTGGTCAGGGAGGAGGCGGCCATTCTTAAGATGGTTCTGGAGCTGGATAGAGTCCTGATGCTGCGTGCCGCCGTGATCGCCGCCGTCGTTGGCCTCGCCGCCGCCGCCGGACTCATCTCAAGTTGGTCCACGGTCATCCTCGTTATGGCGCTTGATTCCCATAATTAAATTGATGTGAACTCTGTTTTCTTGATCCGTGGTTTAATGTGTCTTACCGATCGCCGTGTGGAATGCAGATGATGCGCTCCTCTCCCACGGCGCCGCCGGCAGCCGGAGCTTGCTCCAGACCAAGAAGGGTAAGTACATTCTTTCGCGCTCGTCTCCGTACGTGGACTTGCTCGCTGACATTGCGGATTTTTAATTCGTTGATCGTTCTCGCGCGCGCGCGGTGCGCAGATTGCCCGGTGACCTTCGAGGGGGCGAACTACACGCTCATCACGAGCCGGTGCAAGGGTCCAATGTACCAGCCGGCGCTGTGCTGCACGGCGCTCGCGGACTTCGCCTGCCCCTACGGCATCTACATCAACGACATCTCCACCAACTGCGCCAGCAACATGTTCAGCCTCATCCACATCTACGGCAAGTACCCCACGGGGCTCTTCGCCAACACCTGCAAGGGGGACACAAATGGCATCAAATGCCCTGAAGATGTACCGCAGGTCCAGCCGGGCCAGGAGGGCAAGAGCTCGGCCGCCATTGCTACCGCTGCGCAGGCGGCGATCGTCGCGGCATGTGCCGTTGCCTTCTCCATGTTCATTGTACTGTCCTGATGCGTGACCTTCCTCGAAGGTCAGGCCATGGTCAGAAAGCACTCGTGTATGTGCTTGCGCATTCATTCTTATATGTTGCATGCATGAGTCTGCGGTCATATGTAAATTCTGGATCCTGCACAGGGTGGTAATTCACCAATTAACCTGTTGACTAGTTCTTCTAGCGCTGGAGTTTGCGTGGACATATAGGGCCAGTGTATTAAGTGTTGAAAATTTCTATAGAAAAGATAGCAACGTCGTATGCATGTGGGTCGCGACAACATCCAGGGATCACCAAGCCGGCGATCCGGAGGATGGCGAGGAGACCCACGGCGTGCTCAAGATCTTCCTCGAGAACGTCATCCGCGACGCCGTAACCGTAACCGAGACCGACTGACCGAGCAGAGTTAGTTTCTTCTCGCTGTGTTGCTTTTACTTCCCCGTTTATAAGTAGATCAGAAATCTGTCGTGAATCTAGTGTGCTGGCTTTGTTCGTTTCTGCGGTGTCCCTAGTGCCTGCAATGAAAAGTTAGATTCGATCCTGGGAAATACCAAGGCTGTTTCTCCGTGTGTGTGTGTTTTTTTTTCAGATTCATACACTACGGGAAAAAAGGACGCTGCCGTCGCCTCTCTCCTTTGCCGTGTGCCAAAAGTCTCGGAATACGGCAAAGAGAATCTTTGCCGTGTGTAAACCAACAAGAACACGACAAAGGACAGGTGCACGGCAAACAGCAGAAACAGAACACGGCAAAGAAAGAAACACGACAATGGACCGACTAGAACACACGGCAAAGAAAAGAATCACGGCAAAGTCAATAAAGAAACACGGCAAAGTTTTCCTCACGGCAAAGATGTGGGCCCCGTGGCCTCGCAGGGCCACCCGCCGTCAGGGGCTGACGGCAGAATCTTTGCCGTGTGCCCTTGCCGTCAGGGGCTGACGGCAGAATCTTTGCCGTGTGCTTCCATCTGTACACACGGCAAAGAATTTTTTTCATTTTTTTCTTTTCTTTAATTAGCAAGGCTTTTATTACATATATGTTAGGTGATATTATTTTATAGGATCATGAGATCACACATATGATGATAGGTTATTGTGGTCTTGATCACTATACATGCACCCCCTGATTCCGATGTTCTCGTGGACTTCCTCCGGCGAAACCTTGATGATCTGCGGGCCTCGGATCGTCTACCCCCTAGACATTCTTCTGACAGGGGTAGCCCGACGTAGCTCTCTCTTGTTTTGTGTCTGACTAGGTCATATGATGATGTGAAACCATGTTGGTTTACAAGTTGGGGCACTATACGGCCCGGTTTCACCTGAACGGGGAGATTCCCCCTTATACAGGTTCATAACCTTTCGCTTCTAGGTTAGAGCGCATGCATGTGAGGGGGACACATGCAATCACCTATACCAACCTTGCACCACACTCACACATATATGCTAGGGACACATGCAAGTTTTCAGATGATTCCGACGTTCTCTTGGACTTCCTCCGGCGAAACCCTGATCTGCGGGCCTCGGATTGTCTACCCCCTAGACATTCTTCTGACAGGGATAGCCCGACGTAGCTCTCTCTTGTCTTGTGTTTGATTATGTCATGTGATAATGTGAAACCATGTTGGTTCACAAGTTGGGACACTACATGGCTTTGGGACAGTCAAGGTTAATTTCATGGTGCCGAGGGAGTGAAGAACACTGCTGGCTGGGTCTCAGAGTGCTTGATGCAGTCGTGTTATTGTCCCTGCTGTGGTTGTGGTTCTGTTTCCGCTATGATATGTATGAGATGCCTTTGTTTGTTTACATACTGTTAGCCAATGGCTGGTTGACAGTAATAGAAAACCGAATCTAGTAGACATTGCATTTTATTTTGTTTTGTAGAACAACTGCAAATTCTGACGGCAAACATTGTGACAATTTATCCCACGGGATGGCTGAAACCTGATGAAATTCATTCCGTAGTGCTTTTTTTTTTCTGAGACAAATCATTCCGTAGTGCTGTGTTCGAAGTTCGGTGCTAATCAAAACTCGGCCCAACTTATTTGTTTCTGCAAACCGCACAGCCCAGTCTAACCAGACCATTTTTCCATGATTCCTAGTCTTGCTCTTTCCAGTCTCGAGTTGAAGCATAAAACTACCAGTTTGATAGCTAAATTTTAAAAATCTATCAATTTACGTTTTTGTAGCAAAAATCTATCATATTTTAAGTCAGTTTTCTCAAATCGTACTAAACTCGTTCTGATCGCGAATTGACACGGGACTGACAAGACTGTATGCTGACGTGGCGACAGGAGACGACGGCCGTTAACGGCAGCCGCGGATAAATTTTGAAAAACTACCACTTTTCTGCTCAATATTCGGAAAACTACCATTTTTCAAAAAATATTATGTTTATTTGCAAACATCCATAACTTTTGAATATGTATTCAAATAAAAAACTTTTAATATAAAAATTTCTTAGAAATGTTTGTATATTTCCATCATTAAAATATGCAAACAATTACAAATGGGAAACTTTGGAAATTCATAACTTTAATTATATAACTCCAAATAATATAAAGAATATGTCTAAATTTATTAGAAAAATCCAAGGATTCCTTTCTGGCATCCATCATGTATGAATAACTTATGTTCCTGTCAGATATTTTGATTATTGATGCAAACCTAATAATAAATGTGTGCTATTTTTATTTATTCTTGCATGTTAATGTCACTGAAGCCATGTAAATTGGATGTATATGTTTTCGGCCCATGTATGCACAATGATCAAAATGAAGGAACAGAGTCTTGCTAGGTCTATCGCTGGATTTTGTCTCGTTGCCGTACATATGTGCATGTAGACGTACCTGTGGTTCTTTCTTTCTTTTAAGATTAAAAATGTGTTAAAAAGATAGAAAAGAGGAAGGAAAAAAATGATAGCAGCTGGAAGACGTGTGTCGGGTCAAGTGCTACGAGCCGACAAACAATTAATATATATACATGAATTGTGCGCGACAGGAACACAAGGAGATAGTCGATCGATCACATTCACCTACTGTAGGCGAGCTACACGTGGTTCTCATTTGAGGGCCTTCATCACAAACATGTTGAGAAACATGACACATATGACAACATACGTGGATTGTCATCGTCAAAGTTGCATAATAAACATATTAGTGAGGAACATATATGATTCACGTATAATATATGCTAGAAAGGAACTCCTTGGATTTTTCTAATAAATTTAGACATGTTATTTATATCATTTGGAGTTATATAATTAAAGTTATGAATTTGAAAGTTTCCATTAGTAATAGAAGCAATTTTAATTGTTTGTATATTTTAATTATCCGAAATAGTGAACTAAATTTGTATTTGAAATATTTGGGCATTTCTAAGAACTTTTTGTATTAAAAGTTTTTCCATTTGAATTTGTATTCAAAAGTTATGGGCGTTTGCAAATAAACAGAATAATATTTGAAAAGTGGTAGTTTTCCGAATATTAAACAGAAAAGTGGTAGTTTTTCGAAATATATCCGCAGCTACCGTTAACTGTCGTTAACGGATGTCGTCTCCCGTCACCACGTCAACACAGCAGGTGGCAGCCTTGTCAGTTCCTGTGTCAATTCGCGATCAGGACGAGTTTAGTGCGATTTGAGAAAACTGACTCAGAATATGGTAGATCTTTGCTTAAAAAACGTAAACCGATAGATTTTCAAAATTTAGCTACCAAACTAGTAGTTTTAGTTTTATGCTATCAACTCTTCGGGCTTCCTTGTGAACACAGGCTCAGACCAGCCGACGTCGAGCTGTGTGAGTTTGTACTTCTTTATAAGCTGGGTTTAGCATTATGTATGTGTTTAGTCGTTGTTGGCTTTATAATTTAACATTGGGCTCTTTGGCCTGTTTTCTAAAAAAACTGACAAATAGGCTTTGGTTTTTCTTTTTTTTTCCCTTTTTCTATCAGGTTGGTGATTCTTTGTCAAAAAAAAGAAGCGAAAACTAATCTCTTGTCAAAGAAATCATATTGCGCTCATCATCATGCACCGACGGTTATCGGTTGATATAAGATGAATATTCTACTGGAAGTACTCTGGTTCGTTTCAGCCACAAGCTAGCGAATCTGTCGCTAAACCAAACTTCGCTTTCTTCTATTGTTTGTTGTGTGACTAGGAATCATACCTTTGTTGTCAGTGTCGAGATGTGTTGACTAGTAGTGCTGATAAGAGTAATCGATTAGCTCCACTGAAGCCTGTCTCCAGCTTTAGGTAACCACAATCACATATACTCTGCAGTTTGTTCCTTTAAGCAGATAAGCTAATTATAGAGGCCAGTCTCATTCTCATGGTCATATGATATTCCTTCGTGTCTTCTCCGTGTATTTCAAATTCAACCAACTTTACTGAACTTGTTTTACTTTGCAAAAGGTACGTGTCCTCGGTGATACTGATGTTGCATTAGTGAGTTGATCATGGTGCGTTCCTTGGGGACTCGGCTCTCGTCTAACATGGGGATTGTCATGCCTCCTTACAAACAACCCGTCGTCATAAATCTTTTATTTTGAGGATCAAAATACTAAAGAAAATACTTATCAAAACCGCTGAGAATACCAAGACACCATCACAATGATAACTCTGGAAGCGACGATGTTCTTCTGCACCAAAGCCTTCAGCCTTGTGGTAATCATGTATTTTCTCCCGTTTTGCTGGATGGTTTACTATGAAGAACGAAATGTGAAGGTTGGGACATGATTTAGTGGTCATGTGGGACATGATCGGGTCTAGGCAATATCTTGTTTGACAGAAAGGTAGCGATAAGAACAAAGAGAAGCCCTCTTCCCCATTTTGGTTTAAACAGTTTGATGCTCTCGACTTCTTAACCAGAACCATGTCTAATCAAATTCCCATAAACCTTTTGGTGTTTCTACTTTCTTACATCACTCATGGTACACATATAAAATTCAACTAACATTTGTTTTCTCTTAAAATAATTAAAAGAGAGAAAAAACTACGATATGAGAATTGCCTAATTAATTAATGAAACACGGGACAAAAATCATCACAAATGCCACACAATACGTCATGGAACACGAAATCCCAAATCGGCCAACCTGGATCACAATAGAGACCACACACACTCCGCCAAGAAGAAAACACCACCTATGAAGCCCAAAGAGCACCGTCATCACTTCTCCTTGAGAAAGAGACCCCGGCTTCATGATTGATGACCGATGATCCTCATAACACCACCCGCATGAAGCTCACAAACAAAACCGCTTAACTATCAGCCACACATGTCGGCGATAGGACAACTTGATTTTGAAGGTGAGCTAGAGGCAGAGATGAGCAAGGGGCTACGGAAAATCATAGAGCTGGACTATCCATCACCTATCATCATCACCACCGAATGCCGCCGCAACAACTTTGACTCCATAAAGATACTCCCCTTGATTCTTGCAAATCTCGAAGCCATTGCGAACCAACTTTATGATTATATTTCTGGAATGTTGAAGTTGGTAGAGATTATGTGAATTCATCAGCAAAATTATCGCATGATTTGACTTGCAGGATGTTTATTTCCCACTCTTCTAGAGATCATGGGGATAAAACAACTTAGGGGCAATATGCTTAGTGAAATTTCTCTTAATGTATCTTGTTTGCACCTATAAAACACAAGACGCATTATCCCTGTAGATAATAGTAGGTCATTTGATAGAACCAATTCCACATACTCCCTCCGTCCGCAAATAAGTGTACATCTAGCTTTTGTCTAAGTCAAACTTTATCAAATTTGATCAACTTTATAGATAAATATAGCAATATATATTACATCAAATTGATTTATTGCGAAACTAAATTTGAAAACATATCTACTAGTAGCAATTCAGTGTCATAAATGTTGCTATGTTTTTTTATAAAGTTAGTCAAATTTTACTAACTTTGACTTAGGATAAGTCTAGAAGTACACTTATTTGTGGACAGAGGGAGTAACTGTTGTATGTGATTTATCATTTGCAAAGCCACACGCATTCGTGTGATGCTCATATAATGCAATTATTTAAAAATGATTGGTAGATGTTACAACCATAGTATGTTTCAAAGACTTCAGTGGTATAAAAGTTCCACCTTGTAGAAACACAAAAGATAGTCTGAGATCTGGCATTGTGGTAATCATATAAGTATCCAGCATCTATGTGTCCAATTATACTAGAGTCGGGATTTATATGAAACTGATAGTATTGTGCCTTGGACATAATAAAAGACATTTTCGATCCCTAGCCAATGGCGTTTGGTGGGACCTACTATGAGTCTAGCAAGTAGATTCATTGCAAATGTGAGGTCAAATCTCGTGCAATTTGTAAGATACATTAGCGCTCTAATGACAGTAAGATATGGAACCTCAGGTCCCAAGTTTTTTCTTCATCATCCCTTGGCCTGAACGGATCTTTCACTACATCTAGAGAACGAACCACCATAGGAGTTTTAGATGGATAGATTTTTTCCATATTTAATTTCTCCAATATTTTATGGATATAAGAAACTTGGTGTATCATTATTCCTGAGGGCATGTGCTCAAGTTGTAGACCCAACAAAATTTGGTTTGACCCAAATTCTATCTTTAGATGATTACGTGCTTCATCAATATCTTGTGCATTGCCAATAATGTTGGGATCAACTACGTACATTGAACTGATGCAAAATCCCGAAGACGACTTTTTGATAAAAACATATGGACAGTCATCACTCTTGGAATAACCCTTTCAAAGAAGAAACTCACTAAGTCTGTTGTACCATATCCGTCCCGATTGTTTCAAGCCATAAAAAGACTTGTTCAGTTTTATATAATACATGTTGTATTTTGCGCTTGCATGCGGGACAGAGACTCCGTCTGAAACCTTCATGTATAATATGTCCATATATAGTGACTCATAAAGATATGTGGTTGTGACATCCATCAGCCACATAGATAAAAAAAATTGTACCATCAAAGATATTAAATATCGAAAAGTGATACTACTCATTACTGATAATATGTCACGATACTTTTTTGGAGCGGCACAAACGAAAAGTAACTGCAAAAGGTGGTTACCCGAGGAATGAGAAATCACTGCACCATTTTTTCACGACGGCCATTTATACGCTGTGGCAGACACGATAACGGCGGATTTTGGTTTCGTGGTAGATGGCACGCAAGATCGATGTTTTTTAGTGTCGCGCTTGCACAACCGTGGAATTACCTATTTCGTGTGCATTTAAAGCGGCGAGAAAATTTGTCACAATATTGGAGAGTGTTCAAAGAAATCCAGGTGATTGGTTAAGCTTGTCTCGCTGACTAGCGTGGCCCACCACCGAACCTAGACTTTATATCTTGCACTCCACTTAGAAATCCCTTTCCACGAATCTACAGAAGTGGTGTGGCAACGAAGACTGTAGAGGCGACCAGCGGCGACGACGAAATGGAGCTTCCACGGGTGGTGAATATGTAAGCTAATTATATATTGATTCTAGTCTATATCGAGTTTTACAGTTTACTTTGGATATCAACTTAGATCTCACGAACACACTATGGGTGTTTTCCTAGAACGACGTATTGCCGCGTTGGATCTTTGATCCACCGTGGAATGGTGTTGTGAGATATCGTTATAAGAGAAGATGTTCGTGCGATAGATTCCCGTGCAGACATGTTTCTTTCCATGGCAAGCATACCGACCATAGGTTTCTCGGTTGCCACTACAAAATGCTAAAGTGTATGTACTTGTTATGAAAGGATGGACTGCACTCAAAACAACTACATGCGTTAGTCAAAACATGAAAGGAAACCATGGACGAAGATATGAGAGATAGCTCCGACGAGGAGGAGCTAGAGAAGGAAGCGGGGGAGCTAATCAAAGAAGAAATTTCCTCTTCACTAAGGGCGATGCATGATATGTGTATAAATGTTGCTAGATCTCTAGAGCCTATTAGGATTGCACTAGATGACCTATCTATCTCTGGGCATGATTAATGATTAAGGATGTTATTGTGTTATCAAAACCATGTTTATTTCTTCTTCATAAGATCTTGATTTTGTCTGCATCTTATGCTTATGTTATTAAGGCAAATTGGTCGCACCATTATGAGCTTATTGTGCATATGCGGCCCACTTGTTGAAGAGCCCATAGAACAAACTCTGACTAGCTAACCCTCACCGCTCCTCCTTATAATAGAAGCAATTGTTACCCCTGCGTCCAACTACCATGATATCTCCACACTTCCCATTCCCCACTAAGACCGGGACTCAAACCCTAGTTCTCACTAGCTGCAGTATCACTCATCCTTCCAATCCCCAGACCATATTTCTTATTAAGCCTTACACTCACTTATCCTATCAATCCACACTACAACTCCGAGTCAACCATAGATCTCACTGCTACTTCTACACTCTCCACTTACCCTTGGGATTTGGTGCATCTGCTCCATTGGCCGAGCCAATGTTGTTAGCTAGGCTCGCAGTGGAGGAATCAGATTCGTGCCTCACGATGGATGAAGCTGATTCACGCAAGGTCGTCACGCTAGCGGTGGACAAATCAGATCCGTACGAGGTTGTTGCACTCATGGTGGGCAAAGCAGATCCTTAGGAGGCCATCACGCTCGCTCTCGATGAACCATGTTGTGGCTCATCACGATTATCCATGTCAGGATGTTATTTCTCACAAGACGCGATGATTCTAGAATAGAGAGACTCTCAAGAATTAGATATAGTATTTTTTATTTTTGAAGAAATTTTTGTAATAGTTGTTACATCAAAATCATAATATATGAAACAAATTTAAATTTAAATTTATTATTAAAATGGGCTCATAATAAACATGAATGATATGGAGAAACTAAATTAGAAATAACTATATGTCATTAATTATGTGACGCTGATATGTGTACCGAACACGGCAGTAAAATGCGTCACACCTCGCCATTACACAACACTAAAATTCCTCCATCGCATGTAATGTACTGAGGCGCATTTTATATGGTACCACGGAAGCGTAACTTGGTGGATGACGATGTGCTGAGTGCGGAGATTAGGCGTGTGACTTGGCGTCTATAAGCGTCAGCACCAGCCCTCTGTATTGTAGTATGTCTCATTAAAAGAATTGTCGGGTCTTTGCATGAATGTGCTACGGGCCTTGTCTTGTATATCACCACCTCATTGTTTTCATTCTATTTCAGGAGGAAAACCCATTTGAATCCCATTGGAATTTTTTTGAGAGTTGTTGGTATTGCTTTAGTGACTACCCATACTTCCATTGAGGCCAGTTGGTGTGTTTTTAACACTCAACGGGATCATGATCATTGAGAAGGGTATTTGCAATTATAGAAGAAAATAAGTGTCGACAATCTTATATTTAAGGTTGAATGATTCTCTAGAATTGATATAGTTGGTGCATATTTCTTGTACTCTTTATGTCTCTTTGTGATATCCTAATACGCAAGAGTGTGGATGTTCCGATATCCTAGCCAGTGCGTGCAAGCCGGAGATGTGTTGTAGAGGTTTCCCATCCACCGATTATATACTACCCATCAGGTATTTGACAATGTTGCTTTAAGTTGCATTGAGTGATTTTGAGGATTTTCTCCGATCTCTCCTTTGCTTCTTGTAAGAAGCAGGTTCCAGGTCAGAGGTCATACTACTCCCTTCTTTTTAGGAACGGGGAGTTGATGACCCACAAGTATAGGGAGTGTATCGTAGTACTTTCGATAAATAGGAGTGTCGATCCCAACGAGGAGCAGAAGGTGTTGACTAGTGGTTTGGAGCAGGAAATCTCTGTAAATACTTAGCAAACGGATTTTTACGGGGTTTTGATAATGCAAGGAAATAAAGTGCAAGTAAATAAAACAAATAATTGCAGCAAGTGGCCCAATCCTTTCTTGGCAAAGGACAAGCTGGTTGTAATACTTATGAGGACCAAACGTTCTCGAGGACACATGGGAATACTGTCAAGTGCTTTCGCTTCATATAGTTGATTAATCTTCTTTGGTTGGGTAAGTGTTGTGTGGGTGAACCTATGCTAATGTATCGACCTTATTCGACTAATACATACTTGTGATTAAACACCTTGCAAGCATCCACAACTACAAGAAATTAATTAAGATAAAAACCTAACCACAAGATTAAACTCTGAGATCCTACACTCCCTTATGCAAAGGTTTTCTAACGGGGGTTCAGGTCCACAATTAGTAGCCAAATACACAATGCATTCCCCTAGGCCCATAAATGGTGAAGTATCATATAGTCGACGTTCACATGACACCACTAGAAAAATAGATCCACAACTTAAATATCAACAATTGAATAATACCTCAACACAATTCCACTACTAACAACGTGACTTCTCCCATGTCCTCAAGAACTAAATGAACTACTCACAAGACATCATATGGATCAAGATCAGAGATGATATAATAATGGATAACAATCTAAACATAAACAATAATTCAATGGTTCCACTCACAAGCATCAACTGCAAAAGTAATCAACACCGGGAAAGTTTCTCCTAAGAACTATGCAAGATTCAACACAATTATTACAGCGGGATGGAGTAGTGATGATGGTGCTGGTGGAGATGGTGATGAGGACATCCCTATACTTACACCTACCCCAGTTATTACTGATGATGTTCCAGTTGCTACTAACAAGGATAAGTCCAATGAGATTAGAATTGGAACAATTACAAGGGCTCGTGCTAAGCTACTAGAACAACAGGTGAATTTGTTTCTTAATGATCCTGATGTTTTACTTAATGAGAGTTTTATACTGCCTAAGTCTTTGTGTTATTGTATGATCAGGTACATTGGATACGAAGGTATAACGCGGAACAAGGAGGTGAAGCACATGGAGCAAGGTGTGGTGATCAATGAAGCAAGCACGAGGGAGGAGAGGGAGGAAACGCTAGGAGATACAAAGGAAGGGATCAACACCTGGCAGAGTCTCTGTCGTGGCAGAGAAACGATGCCAAATCCTGCCACGGTAGAGAGTCTTGCCGCGGCGCGTTTTAGGTCTAATATGCTGCCACGGCAGGAAACGGGCCTGTGCGCCTAGAAAGCTGTCCCACCTGGGTCGGCATGTATCTTAGTTGTAGTCGTTTGCATCATGGACTCTAGCCTAGCCGCCCCCTCTCTCTTAAATAGATGGGGGTACCGTTTCTTTCGAGGGAGACCACGTTAAAATATTTTGGAGTTGATTCTTTTTAGAACCTTTGGAATTACCCTGTGATCGAGTTATACTACTGCAATTGAGTGTGATCTGTTGTTCCATTGGGAATTAGTAGATTGCAAACTACCGTTCGTGGTCGACGGCTGCGTGCGCAAGAGCGTGGTGTTGTGAATATCCCACAGGGTTCAAGATCTGTTGCATTGGCATCAGGGTTTGAGCGGGAGATTTCACATCTACAGGCTAGTTATCTATCATCCACCATCATCATCGACAAGTGCTTGCTGAGAAGATCGGGCCACCTCATATCATCTTGGTATCAGATTTCCTCGTTTACTCGGTGAGCATCCACAAATCCATCCATAGATTAGTTTATTTTTCGTCCTATACAGAGAAAAAGGCCTCACAAAAAGATTTGCCATAGACTAGATTACATTGCTTTCGAGTTTTAGTTGCTGGTCATGTTCTTCCATCAGATCCAATCTAGATTTCTTCTAATAGTTAGTTCTGTTTCTAGTCGTTTTCCCATCCTTTTCCACCGCCATCACCTCAGATCCGATCCAAGCAAAGAGTCCTCTTAGATTACTTTTGCCAATTCGGATTCTCAGAAAAAAAATTATATAAACTTTTGATCTTTGTTTTCTTGCAACCTTTAGCCACAACCATTCATACATAGGTGTTAGGAACTTGCCCATTGAGACCAGTTTCCACTCCTCCAAGCTACTCATAGGTTGTGGTGCTGTGTTTGTGAATTAGCCGTGATCAAAGTTTGCTTCATAGTATATATAAAAAAAGAGCATAGAGCAAAAGAAAAAGGATTATATAAAAAAAAAGATCAAAGGAGAAGTGAATTGTGCAAAAGGCCTCCTGTTTCTTTGTGCACCGGTAGATTGAGCAATCTTGTGCCTGTGACATTGAGCCTTGCTAGTGTCTCTCCAACGTAGTGAAGTGTTTCGCGGCATAGTAAATCAAAATTTTCTACGGAGCGAACAGAGGGAAAGCCAAGATCTAATCTAGGAGATGCAAACAACGAGAGAGATTGGATTAGATCTTTATACCCTTGAAGATTCGCACAGCGAAACGTTCGTCGGAACGTGGGTGATGTAGTCGTACTCGCTTCTCCTCCTCGCGATCCGATCCGATCTAGTACCACAAGTGGCGGTGCCTCCGTGAGATGCACACGTGCAGCACCTCGACGTCTCCTCCTTCCTCGGACCAGCGAGTATGGTGGAGAGATAGATTGGATCTACAGCACGACGGCGTGGTGTATATGGTGGAGAATTTCTGCTGCAGGGCTTCGCCTACAAACAGTCGGGAGGGAGAGAGGAAGGTAGCAAGGCTGCTAGGGCTTGGAGGAAGGTGTGTGTGGGGAGGGGGCGCACCACCCCTCTATATATAGAGGGGGGGGGGGAGGCCAGCCCTTGCCCCTCCTCCAAGCCTATCTCTAGTTTAAACAATTTAAACTCTCCCTTATCTAGAAATCCTATCTCTAGTTTAAACGATTTAAACTCTCCCTTATCTAGAAATTCTATCCCGAGATTTAAACGAGTCAAATCTCTCTAGAATCGGCTGGGCCCTATGGGGCCTTGTGCCCCTGGCCCAATGCGGCCAGGACACTCCCTCATAGGCCCATGCCCCCTCCCGGAAGGTGGGGCCACGTTGGTCCCCTTCCGGAAGGTTCTAGAAGCTTCCGGTACAATACCGATTAACCCGGAACAATTCTGAACTCCAAAAACTGCACTGCCTTATATGAATCTTATTCTCCGGACCATTCCGGAACCTCTCGTGATATCCCGGATCCCATCCGAGACTCCGAACAAAAATTCATAAACCAATTATCCAATCTATCCTAGCATCGAGATACGTTAAGTGTGTGACCCTGCGGGTTCGAGAATATGCAGACATGATCTTCTATCAATAATCAACAGCGGGGTCTGGGCACCCATATTGACTCCCACACTTTCATCGATGATCATATCGGATGAACCACGATGCCAGGATTCAATCAATCCCATATATATATTCCCTTCGTCTCGCGATATTTTACTTGCCCGAGATTCGATCGTCGGTACCGTCATACCTAGTTCAATCTCGTTCACAGCAAGTACTTTACTCGTTCCGTAATCCGATATCACTTTGTGATTAACTCCTTAACCACATGATTGCAAGCAGTGTTGATATCGATTACCGAGTGGGCCCGAAGTATATCTCTCCGACTTGGGAGGGACAAATTTCATCTCGATACATACAACCCAACAGATACTTTCCGATCACCTGAGAGACACCTTTATGATCACCCTCTCATAGGATGACGTTTGATGACCTCAAAGATTTCTTCCGATACCAGGGAGTTGCATTATCTCATGGTCTAAGGAATACAATATTTGACATAGGAAAAGCTTCGCAAAGACGAACACGATGACACGATCTAATTGCTCTGCTTTGTTTGGGTCTATCCACCATATCATTCTCCCAATGATATGATCTCATTATCAATTGACAACTCATGTCTATGGTTAGGAAACCTTAACCATCATTGATCAATGAGCTAGTCCATAGAGGCGTACTAGGGACACAGTGTTGTTTACAAACCACACAAGTATTAAAGTTTCCGCTTAATACAATTCTAGCATGGAACATAAACTTTATCATGAACAAGAATTATAATAATAACATCTTTATTATTGCCTCTAGGGCATAATTCCAACAGTCTCCCACTTGCACTAGAGTCAATAATCTAGTTTACATCTGGTAACAATCTCACACCCATGGCACTGAGGTGTTGATCATGTTTTACACGTGGAAGAGGTTTAGTCAATGGATCTGCGACATTCAGATCCGTATGTACTTTGCTAATCTTCAGATCTCCATCTGCTATATAATCTCGGATTATATGAAACTTGCGGTTGATATGCTTGGTCTTTGGATGATATCTTGGTTCCTTAGCGAGTGCTATGGCGCCAGTGTTGTCACACAATATCTCCAGTGGGTCCAATGCACTTGGAACCACGCCAAGCTCAGTGATGAAGTTTCTGATCCAAACTCCTTCACTTGACGCTTCTGCAGCAGCCATGTATTCCGCTTCTACGTAGATCCCGCGATCACGCTTTGCTTGCAGCTTCTCCAGCTCACAGCTCCTCCATTCAAAATATAAACGTATCCTGTCTGAGATTTAGAATCATCCTTGTCGGTGTCGAAACTAGCATCGACGTAACCTTTTACGACAAGTTGTTCATCACCCCCATAGACTAAGAACATTTCTTTAGTTCTATTTAGGTACTTTAGGATGTTCTTCACGGCTGTCCAGTGTTCCACTCCTGGATCACTTTGATATCTGCTCGTCAAACTAAGAGCATTGGACACATCCGGTCTAGTACACAGCATGGCATACATGATGGAACCTATGGCCGAGGCATAAGGCACTTTGCTCATAGCTTCCCTATCATTTACCGTAGCTGGACACTGAGCCTTGATCAATATCTTACCTGACAACATAGGCACTGAACCTTTCTTTGCTTTATCCATTCTGAACCTTTTCAGAACTTTGTCTAGGTATGTACTCTGGCTTAAAGCTATCAGGGGTCTTTGTCTATCTCTATAGATCTTGATGCCCAATATATAAGAAGCTTCACCTAGGTCTTTCATTGAAAAACACTTGTTCAAATAACTCTTCACATTGTTAAGCATGTTGATGTCATTTCCGATAATCAATATGTCATCCACATACAGTACCAGAAACGTCACCGAGCTCCCACTCACTTTCTTGTAGATGCAAGCTTCGTAGCAATTTGGAACAAATCCAAAGCTCTTGATCACTTGATCAAAACGAAGGTTCCAACTCCGAGATGCTTGCTTCAGTCCATAAATGGAACGCTGAAGTTTGCATACTTTACTAGCATCCTTAGGATCGACAAAACCTTCGGGTTGCATCATATACAACTCTTCATCAATGTTGCCATTGAGGAAATCAGTCTTGACATCCATCTGCCATATTTCATAATCATGAAACGCAGCAATTGCTAATAAAATCCGAATGGACTTAAACATCGCTACGGGAGAGAAAGTCTCATCGTAGTCAACACCTTGAACTTGTCGAAAACCTTTTGCGACAAGCCGTGCTTTATAGACGGTAACATTACCATCCGCGTCCGTTTTCTTCTTGAAAATCCATTTGCACTCAACGGCCTTTCGGTCGCTAGGAGGATCCACCAAAGTCCATACTTGGTTTTCGCTCATGGATCCCAATTCGGATTTCATGGCTTCCAGCCATTTCTCAGAGTCTGGGCTCATCATCGCTTCCTCATAGTTTGTAGGTTCACTGTCTTCTACCAACAAGACAGTCAAGACAGGGTTGCCGTACCACTCAGGAGGGGCACGCGACCTTGTCGACCTGCGACGTTCAGTAGTAGCATCGTCCGAAGCGTCATGATCCTTATCATTAGCTTCCTCTATTATTGGTGCAGGCGGCACTGGAACAATTTCAGGTGCTGCGCTACTCTCCAATTCAAGCGAAGGTTCAATAACCTCGTCTAGCTCTACTTTCCTCCCACTCACTTCTTTCGAGAGAAACTCCTTCTCAAGAAAGGAACCGTTCTTTGCGACAAACATTTTGCCTGCGGTTCTGTGATAGAAGGTATACCCAATAGTTTCCTTAGGGTATCCTATGAAGACGCATTTCTCCGCTTTGGGTTCGAGGTTGTCCGGCATCAACTTCTTGACGTAAGCTTCGCATCCCCAAACTTTAAGAAACGACAACTTAGGTTTAGCACCAAACCACAGTTCATACGGTGTCGTCTCAACGGATTTAGATGGAGCCCTATTTAAAGTGAATGCAGCGGTTTCTAATGCATAACCCCAAAATGATAACGGCAAATCAGTAAGAGACATCATTGATCGGACCATATCTAATAAGGTTCGATTCCGGCGTTCAGACACACCATTGCGCTGTGGTGTTCCGGGTGGCGTGAGTTGCGAAACGATTCCGCTTGCTTTAAGATGCGTGAGAAAATCATAACTCAAATATTCACCTCCACGATCGGATCGTAGAAACTTAATCTTTCTGTTACGATGGTTCTCCACTTCATTCTGAAATTCTCTGAACTTTTCAAACGTTTCAGATTTATGTTTCATTAAATAGATATACCCATATCTACTTAAGTCATCGGTAAAAGTGAGAAAATAGCGATATCCACCGCGCGTCGAAACACTCATCGGTCCGCATACATCGGTATGTATGATTTCCAACAAGTCCGTTGCTCGCTCCATCATACCGGAGAACGTGGTTTTGATCATCTTGCCCATGAGGCATGGTTCGCATGTGTCAAATGATTCAAAATCAAGAGACTCCAAAAGTCCATCAGAATGGAGTTTCTTCATGCGCTTTACTCCAATATGACCTAGACGACAGTGCCACAAATAAGTAGTATTATCACTATCTACTTTGCATCTCTTAGCCTCAATGTTATGGATGTGTGTTTCATCCCTTTCGAGATTTAGAAGAAATAAACCATTCACAAGAGGTGCATGACCATAAAAGATGTTACTCATATAAATAGAACAACCATTATTCTCCGATTTAAATGAATAACCGTCTTGCAATAAACACGATCCGGAAATGATGTTCATGCTCAACGCAGGCACATAATAACATTTATTAAGGTTTAAAACTAATCCCGAAGGTAAAACTAAGGAGAGCGTGCCGACGGCCATCACATCAACTCTTGATCCGTTGCCAACGCGCATCATCACCTCATCCCTCGCAAGCCGCCGTCTATTCCGTAGCTCCTGTTTCGAGTTACAAATATTAGCAACTGAACCGGTATCAAATACCCAGGCACTACAACGAGGGCTAGTAAGGAAAACATCAATAACATGTATATCAAATATACCTTTGATGGTGCCAGCCTTCTTGTCCGCTAAGTACTTCGGACAGTTGCGCTTCCAGTGACCCCTGTCCTTGCAATAGAAGCACTCAGTGTCCGGCTTAGGACCAGACCTGAGCTTCTTCTCAGCAGGGGCATTGTGCTTGCCGCCGACCTTCTTGAAGGGCTTCTTTGCTCCCTTACCTTTCTTAAAGGAGGGCTTGTTGACCATCAACACATGATTATCCTTCTTGATGTCCACTTCCGCAGCCTTCAGCTTTGCGAAGAGCTCGGTGATCGTATCAGTGGAACCAATCTGATTATGAGTCACTACAAAACTTTTGTAGCTGGGAGGGAGTGATTGCAGAACCCTGTCAATCTTGAGCTCCTCTGGAATCGTGCATTCCAGTTGCTCAAGGCATTGAGTGTAGCCCGACATCTTTATGGCGTGCTCACTAACGGAACTCCCTTCCTCCATCTTGCAGTTAAAGAACTTCTCAGAGATCTCATATCTCTCAGAACGGGATTGAGTCTGAAACATGGTTTTTAGCTCCTCGAGAATCTCAAAGGGCCCGGGATAGGTTTCAAAACAATTTTGAAGCTCCGGTTCCATAGCAAACAACATGGTGCTCTTAATCACACCATAATCATCTTTGCGTGACTGATAGACAGCTTTCTCATCAGCCGGCGCAGTTGCAGCAGGGGGGTTACCTAACGCTTTCTCAAGGACATAGTCCTTTTGTCCGCCAGACAGAATGATTCTTAGATTGCGGAACCAGTTGGTGAAGTTAGACCCATTGTTTCTAAGCTTTTCTTTCTCACCAAAAACGTTGAAGTTGAAGTTGGACTTGGCCATTGGATCTACAGTATTTGCAAGTACAATTTAGACTATGTTCATGATAAATAGTTCAACTTAATCAAATTACTAGATGAACTCCCACTAAATTCAACATCCCTCAAGTTGTTTAGTGAACACGATCCAAATTCACCACACCTAATCCGATCATCACGAGAAGAGATGTGGTTTCAATGGTGGACAACGAAGTGTCGATCATATCATTCATATGACTCATGCTTAAACTTTCAGTTCTTGTGTTCCGAGGCCATGTCTGTACATGCTAGGCTCGTCAAGTTAGACCCAAGTATTTCCGCGTGTGCAAAAACTGGCTTGCACCCGTTGTATGTGAGCGTAGAGTCTATAGCACCCGATCATCACGTGATGCTTGGACACGACGAACTTTCGCAACGGTGCATACTTGGGGAGAACACAGTTTTTATCTTGATCTTTAAGTGAGGAATCATCTTATAATGCTACCGTCGCGATCTAAGCATGATAAGATACATAAAAGGATAAACATCACATGCATATAACTTTATGTGACATGGTATAGCCAATCTTCGCGCAATGATCTCCATCTTGTGCGTTCCGGCATGATCTCCATCACTCCACCATGATTGCCTCCACCACGAATAGCAACTACAACTATTGCTAACTACTTAGCGATAAAGTAAAGCTATTACATGGCGTATAAGAAGTTGACTCGCAGGTCATACACAGTTATAAAGACAACCATATGGCTCCTGCCGGTTGTGTACTCATCGACATGCAAGTCGTGAAACATTACAAAACATGACCATCGCATACAATATACACATCACATCTTGGGCCATACCATATCACAGAAAACACTCCCTGCAAAAACAAGTTAGACGCCTCTACTTTGTTGTTGCATGTTTTACGTGGCTTATGGGAGTAGATGCTAAGAACGATTCTTACCTACGGAAAGCCACAACGGTGATATTATGGTTGCCAAACTCCGGTGTTAATCCCATGACAACTATAGTGAGAGAAACTGACATCCACCAGCCGCATGTGTGGAACAAGCCACACGTCAAGTGCGGAGCCGGTCTCGCGAGCGACGTCGCGTAAGGTTGGCCTGGACCGCTTCAATCTCACTATCCCGCGTCATAAGAAGAACACAAACAAGAGGCTTGCAACAGAAAACATCAACGCCCGCAACAACCATGTTGCGTTCTACTCGTGAAACACATCTACGCATAGATCTAGCTCTGATACCACTGATGGTGTTTCACGGCATAGTAAATCAAAATTTTCTACGGAGCGAACAGAGGGAAAGCCAAGATCTAATCTAGGAGATGCAAACAACGAGAGAGATTGGATTAGATCTTCATACCCTTGAAGATTCGCACAACGGAACGTTCGTCGGAACGTGGGTGATGTAGTCGTACTCGCTTCTCCTCCTCGCGATCCGATCCGATCTAGCACCACAAGTGGCGGTGCCTCCGTGAGATGCACACGTGCAGCACCTCGACGTCTCCTCCTTCCTCGGACCAGCGAGTATGGTGGAGAGATAGATTGGATCTACAGCACGACGGCGTGGTGTATATGGTGGAGAATTTCTGCTGCAGGGCTTCGCCTACAAACAGTCGGGAGGGAGAGAGGAAGGTAGCAAGGCTGCTAGGGCTTGGAGGAAGGTGTGTGTGGGGAGGGGACGCACCACCCCTCTATATATAGAGGGGGGGGGGGGGGGCGGCCAGCCCTTGCCCCTCCTCCAAGCCTATCTCTAGTTTAAACAATTTAAACTCTCCCTTATCTAGAAATCCTATCTCTAGTTTAAACGATTTAAACTCTCCCTTATCTAGAAATTCTATCCCGAGATTTAAACGAGTCAAATCTCTCTAGAATCGGCTGGGACCTATGGGGCCTTGTGCCCCTGGCCCAATGCGGCCAGGACACTCCCTCATAGGCCCATGCCCCCTCCCGGAAGGTGGGGCCACGTTGGTCCCCTTCCGGAAGGTTCTAGAAGCTTCCGGTACAATACCGATTAACCCGGAACAATTCCGAACTCCAAAAACTGCACTGCCTTATATGAATCTTATTCTCCGGACCATTCCGGAACCTCTCGTGATATCCCGGATCCCATCCGAGACTCCGAACAAAAATTCATAAACAAATTATCCAATCTATCCTAGCGTCGAGATACGTTAAGTGTGTGACCCTGCGGGTTCGAGAATATGCAGACATGATCTTCTATAAATAATCAACAGCGGGGTCTGGGCACCCATATTGACTCCCACACATTCATCTATGATCATATCGGATGAACCACGATGCCAGGATTCAATCAATCCCATATATATATTCCCTTCGTCTCGCGATATTTTACTTGCCCGAGATTCGATCGTCGATACCGTCATACCTAGTTCAATCTCGTTCACAGCAAGTACTTTACTTGTTCCGTAATCCGATATCACTTTGTGATTAACTCCTTAACCACATGCTTGCAAGCGGTGTTGATATCGATTACCGAGTGGGCCCGAAGTATATCTCTCCGACTTGGGAGGGACAAATTCCATCTCGATACATACAACCCAACAGATACTTTCCGATCACCTGAGAGACACCTTTATGATCACCCTCTCATAGGATGACGTTTGATGACCTCAAAGCTTTCTTCCGATACCAGGGAGTTGCATTATCTCATGGTCTAAGGAATACAATATTTGACATAGGAAAAGCTTCGCAAAGACGAACACGATGACACGATCTAATTGCTCTGCTTTGTTTGGGTCTATCCACCATATCATTCTCCCAATGATATGATCTCATTATCAATTGACAACTCATGTCTATGGTTAGGAAACCTTAACCATCATTGATCAATGAGCTAGTCCATAGAGGCGTACTAGGGACACGGTGTTGTTTACAAACCACACAAGTATTAAAGTTTCCGCTTAATACAATTCTAGCATGGAACATAAACTTTATCATGAACAAGAATTATAATAATAACATCTTTATTATTGCCTCTAGGGCATAATTCCAACACGTAGTGCAACACCTTTCATAGTTGCATTGCCACATTTATCTCCACGTGTGTGTTTCTTGGGTGTTTGTACGATCAGCACTAGGACTTGTTTGCGGTGTAGTTAGGATTCCATAACTACAGCTCCACCATACATAACCCCTGTGGCCTGTGATCGTTCTCTATACCCTTGATATTCACTTCATCACATCAGTGGATCAGTCTTGATCTCGTTTTGGTTAAGCATCTCTATTCACTTTGGAACGGTAAGATCTACTTTCTTGTCAGTTGTGAGTGAGTTGAGTGTTCCACCAAACAGATTTTCTTTATTGCACTAATCTATTAATCATGTCTACTAGTGCTTCTGATATTGTAGCACAGAAAAAGAAGGATGATGAGTGTGTCAATTGGCGGGAATATGAAGCATTGAGATCCCATTTGACACTAGTGTTTAACAACACAACTGATGCCATTGACAAGAGTCTTCAGGACGTGCAAGTGACTTTGGAAGCAAACGTTCAGGACGTGGCTACTATCAAGACACAAGTGACAGACCTCAACACGAACGTGACAGCTTTGCAGTGGTCCATAGAGGCCTTGACACTTGCTATTGAGCAACGGCAACAGCAACCAATGCATGAGGAGCTCGAGGATGAAGCTGGTGGTAGTGTTGCTGGTGCTGCGCCACTAGGCAGGGGACGCCCTAATGATCCTGCACCTGCACCATTACATGGCCGTGGTTTTTCCCCTATAGGTCGTGCTCAGCGTGTACCTATACAACCGTTTGATGATGGATTGGGCAAACCGAAATTTTCAATTCCCAAGTTTGATGGTTCCATTGATCCTGAAGATTATTTGACATGGGAGTTGAAGATAGAGAAGCTCTGGCGCTTGTATGAGTATACTGAAGAAAAAAAGGTCAAGCTTGCAGCGTCAGAATTTGATGGTTATACTTTGTGTTGGTGGGATGCTCTTGTTCAGCATAGAATGGATGACAATGACCTTCCGGTGATGACTTGGCGAGAAATGAAGCATATCATGAAGGAACATTTCGTACCCACCAATTACTTGCGCTCCGTTTTTGACAAGTTGACACAATTGAAGCAAGGGAACTTGACAGTTGATGAATACTACATGGAGATGGAGATGCTTATGCAACATGCTAGAATCCGAGAATCACTTGAGATGACCATGCAGCGATTTCTCAACAATTTGAGGTTACCAATAAATAGCATCGTACGTCGTCACAAGTATGAGAACATGAACGAACTGTTGCATCATGCTAGAAAGGCTGAGTCACAACTCACGGAGGAAGCTAAGGCACGTCGTTTTCCAGCTACTAGCCGGTTCCCCAGGACCACACCATCTCCTATGGCGCCTCCTACAGTGACCGGCTACCCTACTACATCAGTCGCCAAGCCTATTCCCTCGCCATCTTTTGGTTCTAATACTAAGAAACCAGCTGCTCCTGCTGTTAGTTCGGGTTCGAATATGTCAACTGCACGTACTCGTGACGTGGAGTGTCACACTTGCGGAGGTCGAGGTCACTACCAGAGAGATTGTCCAAACTTCAAGGTGATGTTTGTCAATGATCAAGGAGAATATGAGAGTGGAGATGATGTTGATCCTAATGATCATGGTGCTGATTATGAAGAAGAAGGTCTGGATGCCTTTCCTGAGCATGCGCCTACTATAGTGGTATCTCCATGCATTCTTAGTGTGCAGCCCGTTGTTGACTCTCAGCGCTGCAATTTGTTTCAAACAAAAGCTCTTGTTGGCCCTAACAAAGCTTGCAAAGTAATTATTGATGGAGGTAGCTGCAGGAATCTTGCAAGCAAAGAGTTATGTGCCAAGCTGAATCTATCGTATTTACCTCATCCCAGGCCATACTACATACAATGGTTAAGTGACAGTGGTGAGGTGAAGGTAAACCATATGGTGAGAGTGAATTTTGAAATAGGGCCATACAAAGATTCTATTGATTTTGATGTGGTTCCTATGACTGTCTGCCATTTGTTATTGGGTCGGCCTTGGTTATATGATCGTCATGTACAACACAATGGCCGTGCCAATACTTATCACTTAGAGTTTCAAGGCAAGAAGATTAACCTGCAACCAATGTCACCACAACGGATTGTCAATGAGTCTAGACGGAAAATAGAGGTGAATTTGCAAGATGCATCTGTTGGAGGCCGTGAGAGTGTTGCAGCTGTACATGATGTCATAGAGCCTACATAGAGTGATATAAAGAAAAGAGAGAGAGAGTGCCTAACCTAATAATGCTAGCCACCAAGGAAGATATGAGAGAGTTTCGAGAGGATCTATAAGGTTCCCAACCTTTAATAAGGTAGAGATCCCTGTGTTTACAATGCTAGTCCCTGGATCAATAGCTAGCATCCACAGTTAAGATGTAATATCAAGAAACAAAGGTCATAATACAACTTTATAACCAGGAATAAAATAATCTATTACATCTTACATAGCTCATTTGGCTATCTCATTACAATGCAGCATAATATAACAATAGCATGGGGTCCTTCATCTTCAAAGTGCCACAGGCAGACATGTTGGTTGTAGACTTGTAATCCTAATCATTAAACTTCACTAATATCAAACAAACCTGCAACATAACAAGTTACAGCCACAAGGGTCAATACATTTGAATTGTATTGGCAAGTGATACTATGGTAGTATAGTGGAGTCTATCATCTATATGCATTTGGCTAAGTGGAGCTTAGGCTTGCATTGCTCAAAATAGATTTTCCTTATCATTTGAAAACACTAAGTTTTTGCTTGACAAAAATCACCCAAGGCATCTCCCAATAGAAATTGGTGATCCTTCAACCCTTGTTCAACCACAAGATTTTAACTTAGAAATTCGGATGAGGAGATTCTTGATAGCTTCCATGTCTTGATGCTCAAATTGTCCTTTACCAGGGACATGGCTAAGTACTTAGATTTTACACTCTGCAAAGGTGGTGCACTTTCCCCACAAGAGTTGGTTTCCCAAGACAAGATCTTTCAGAAGCCTTCCCTTAGACCAGAATGGACGCGCTCCAACCTATCAATCCCCTACCACCAACTGTCCATTTGGCTAAGTTATTGCAACCTATATGATCCAGGCAGAGCCCATAATGCCAAGTGGCTGCACTTGAAGCTTCTTAACATTTGACATCTCAAATCTCTTTGTTCCTGGGTGGCCATCCACAAGTGAGATACACAAGGTAAACCATAGAAATGGGCCTTGTGAACCACTCAACACAAACCATACCTTCCATTCCACCCAGGTGATTCATTCACTTAGTTGTTTTATTAAACAAAACACAAGTCCATAGACTTATAAATATTCCATAACATGAATATTTATTCCACCCTTGTTTTCTACTAGCTAAGCTAAGCATGATAGCAGTAGGAATATTAACTTAGGAAATTTCTACTAAGGTTTCATCTACTAGGATTTTCCATGGCATAGTTTACACTTAGCAAAATTCCATGCAAGTCCTACTTAGAAATATCACTAATGCATAGTGAAAATAATGGGAAAAAAGTATGAAGCATCACTTGCCTTTTTGGTAGGGATTATAAGTTCACTCCTTGATCTTTGCAATGATCACACTCTTCAACTCACTACAATTCAATCAAGCAAGGGCACAATTTCAATCTACCATTCAAGCAACATCACATAAATTAATAGAATCAAAACAATGCCTGCAAGCATGCCAAACTTTGTTTTATTTACAAAAGTGTTTTATAATAGGTTATAAACATTCTAAAACACTTATTGGTCATTTTATAAAGTGGCAAAACCATTTGCAAAATATTTTACCTATAATCCATTTTTAAACTAAATCATTATTTTATGTGGTTGAAAATGCCTTTATCAAAGCAACAATTTTTATATGGTTCACCAAATACATTTTGAAATCATAAAACTTGGTGCTTGGGGTCAGAGAGTTTATTCCAAAACATTTCCCAAAGGTTTTTTTCAAAAAGCATTTTTAACAAATAAACAATATTTTCATTTGACTGGAAATGGTTTAAATCAAAGATTTATTCTTTTGCTTCACAAAATATATTTTTTAAACCACAAAGTGATTCCTATGGTCAGTAGGTTAAAAAAAAACCATTTGCCAGAGGTTTTATCTCAAAAATCGTTTTAGGACAAATTTTATATTCTAAACATGCATACACAAGTTTATGCAAAAACAATCAATTTAACAGAAGCTTTTTACTAAACAAAGTGTATGGTAAGAAAGTACTTGTCTTGATTATTCCATTGATATAAAATTTTCAAAATTTGGACGTGTGGTTTGAAAGTTATGAATTTTTCAAATTGGAACATCTAATAGAACAATTCCTGGTTTTTTATAAACAGACCGGCCACGTGGCTGCTTGCTACTGGCTGGTACCGGTTCGATCGGATCACGCATTGAGGACCGCTGGATCTAATGCGAATCGTGTGGCACAGATCTATCCATACCCTTTCAGGTAAGTTACTCTATCTACGCCTTATGATCTAAATCCGACGATGCACATCAGCTGGTCAAGAACTGGCGGCGCAAGCGACGGTGGCTGGCGGCGGCGCGGTCAGACGGCGGTGGAGCTGGCGAAATAGGAAGTAAGGGGACAAGGGGAATGGCTCACCAGAATCGCCTTGATGCACTGATGCTCAACGTGGTCTTCTCCGTCGAAGGGGCGCCCGGGGTCGATGGGAATCGCTCGCCGGAGAAGCTTCTGGCGGCGGTGCGCTCGGGCTGTCGTTGTTAGCAACATTTCGAACCACGATAAGACAAGTTAAGGACGGCATTATCTGCGCACGAGGTTGGCGATCATGCGTGCATCATCGAGAGGAAGAAAAGCGGTCAGCACTCACCGGGAAAGGTTGACAGAGCGGAGGCAGACGGCGACGAAGTTCAGTCGAGGAGGTTGCCCATGTTCTGGGTCACGCGCGGGCAAGTTGAGGATGCAGAGAGGAGCGCCAGGGGATGGGGAGCAAGCTAGTGTGGTTGAGGAGGCGAGGGGCGATGTCGATTGGCCGGAATTGCTCGGTGAGCTCGCCGGAGACAGGGGCGGTGTAGTACGGAATTAAGCAGCCTGGGGGCGCGCTAGGGTGAGGGACTGAGGGGGAAACGGAGAGGAGGGAGAGGCGGTTAAGAGGGAGTGGTCACCGACGAGGGTTACTCGGCCAGTAAAGCGAATTCACGCCGGCATTCAACGACAGTAATGGCCAGAGAGGAGGGGGGGGGGGGCGGTCAGCGGCGGGTGAAGACGATGGTGAGGTGGCTGTGGGGCCTGGCGTTAGTGAGAGAGGAAGAGGGGGAATGGGGTCCACGCGTCATAGACTCAGCGGGTTCGGTCTGTGGTGAGGAAAAACGTTTCGGGAGAGGGATAGGTGGGCTGCTGGGCCTTAGTGGGCTGCCAGATGGGTTGGGTCTGTTTTCCATTTTTTATACTAATGGTTTTTTTCCTTTTCCCCTTTGTATTTCTGTTTTGATTTTGTTTAAACAATTTAAACATTCATTTGAATTCAAACCTTTGTCAAAATTTGTGTGGATTCAAACACTGATTAATAAAACATTATGAAGTCAAATTTAGAATAAATATTTTATTCTTTTTAGGGTCTTTTAATTATTTAAAATAGGCTCTAGTATTAATTAAATAATATTTAATAATATAAATCAATCTCCATTTAAATTCAAATCACCATCAAATTTTGGGTGAATCTTAATTCTGTTTATCAACATATTTCAAAGTCCAAAACAAAATAATTCTTGTATTCTTTTTAGGATCTATTAATAATTAAATAAATAGACCATAGTTTTTAATTCAAATAGGTTTTAATTTATTTTAAAACTCTTTTTGAAATCTAAATAATACCAAAATCTTTTTAGTAGGTTTCATTTTA